>JBBBDQ010002029.1:162500-368558 GCA_037127315.1 Ascarosepion bandense | reverse complement strand
TTGATCATTATATTTTGTATGTGTGTGTGTATGTATATATATATATATATATATATATATATATGTGTGTGTGTGTGTGTGTGTGTGTGTGTGTGTGCGTGTGTGTGTGTGTGTGTTTCCGTGTGTTTGAATTTGTGTGTTTCTATTTGTAAATATTTAATTTAACTAATTAATTCCCCGTTTTGAAAAAATATCCTCCACATTTTTACTTTCTCTCTTTCTCTTTCTCTCTCTCTCTCTTTCTCTCTCTCTCACTCACTCTCTTCAATTTTTGTTTAGAAAAAGTGAAGGAATTCGCCCCTCTCCCATGGTTACTTGTTCTCCCTCTTGCTTCTCTTTTTTCCCACTCTTCCTCCCACTTATAACACGTAAACCAAAACTCGAGTGGCGTCTTATGTTTCGTCCAATCAAATGCCTTATATTCCAGTGACGTCATCCGTACGTCATTTGCGCTTTAACATTCGTTCCTGAAAATTCGACGAAGAAACTTGTTTTATTTTTGTCTCCCGTTTTTTTTTTGACGAAAACCAATTTTCACCCAAATTGAAATCGAAATCAAGTGTAAGTAAGAATTTTCTCCATTTCCAAATCATCCAATCTTCTTAAATGTTTCCTTGGACATAACAAGACTCACCAAGATTTTTTTTCATCATTTCGCCCACAAGAAAAGCAAAGATAAAGCGACATTTTTGAGTTTTGTGAAAGAAAAAAAAGGAACCCCGCCCTATTTTTTTGTCTGTCTTCATTTTCTACTTTTTTCGTTGGAAAATCAGGGAAGGATTCAAAATCACAATTTAGGGGTCATTTCTTTAATTAAAACTGCATTATTTTTGACTCTTCAAACAAATTAAATTTCTAGAAGTTTTTCTCTTCTTTTTTTTTATTTTTTTATTTATTCGTCGAAATTGTTTGCTTTTCTTTCGTCGTTTTTATTTCGCTTGGACAAAATTTGTAAGAATTCGGAAAATTCGGTCCGTTTATCCATTTATTTTTTTAAAAGAAAAGAAATTCCTTTTTCCCTTTTTTATAGACGGACATTTTTTGTCTGTTTATTTGTATAACATAAAAAAATCCCGCCTTTTCTCCTTTGAAAATTTTCTTCATTCATGAAAATCTTTTTATCTAAAAAAAAAAAAATATATATATATATTAAAATAAAATAATTTCTCTCAGTCTGTCTATTCATCAATCTATCAGCCGGTCTGTCTATTAAAAAAAAACCCCGCTCACTCTTTCAGACAATTTTTTATCTTTCTGTCAAAAAAGCAGACGATAACCGGCCGCCATAATAAATTATTTAACATATGATAATATTTAGTATGGCACAAGGTCAATAAAAAAGATCCGTCTGTCTATTTCAAAGAAATTTTTTTTCAGATAATCTTTTCCTGCATTAATAAAAAAATATTTTTTTGGTAAAAATCAAACAATTTCTATCATTCACTTCCAGTTTATTTATTTATCTCTCAATCCATCAGTTGTCAAAAATATTTAAGAATTATAATTGTCTGTCTGTAACGGATTGTCAATCAATTTATTAGTCTGTCTGTTTATTTAAAAGAAAAGGAAAAATAATCTCCCTCCATCAATCTCTTTCAGAGAATCTTTTTTCTGCATTAATAAAATCAAATCCAAAAAAACAATTTATATCAGTCTGTCTGTCGATCTATTTATTTATCTGTCTGTCTGTCTAAATCCCTAGCGCTTAATTTTTAATGAAAAAATATTTAATAAGATAATAACAGCCGCCATATTCAGTTATTTGATAGACACGTAATATATAGTATGGCACAAGGACAATAAAAACTGGAAAGATTATAATATATAAATATAACGATCTTTGTTGCTTTTATTGGCCTTGTGCCATACTAAGCTGTGATAATTGAAGATAATTTTTAAAAATTATTTGAAGTCCGTGTATTTTTCGAAGAAAGTAAAAATCATCTGAAGAAATAGAAAAAAAAAATAATTGTTTTAATGGATAAAAGGAAAAAGTTAAAAGTGATTGTGAAGGCGTCAAATTGGAAATCCCTTCCCCCTTTCTCTATAGCTTTTACCCTTTCTTCCTTTCTTTCTTTCTTGATAATCACTCTATCCTTCTTTTGACAATTTTTTATTTTTCTTTCCAGATTTTCTGAATGAATTTTACAAATGGCTGCCAATTTTAATGAAGAAAGATTTTTGTGTTCGAACTGCGACCAAAATTTGGATTTCTTTTCGAAGACATTGGCATGTCTTCATTCTTTGTGTCTGTCCTGCCTTGATGCCCGATTTGAAGCAGCGGCACAGGACGACGTCAAATGTCCCCAGTGTCACGCCCCGGTGGGGACACGTGACAGTTTAAGACTTTCACCATTTTTGGTGAAGATTATGAAGCGTCAAAACCTGGAATTGAAAGAATGGAGATGCGAGGTGTGTTTTGAAGAAGATGGCACCAAATCGACCGTCAAGATTTGCTGCCAGGATTGCAAGAATCTCTTGTGCCAAAAGTGCGAGAAATACCACAGGAGATTCCACCCAACACACGAAACCAGGGACCTGAGCGGCATGTCGAGGGGTGAGGCCGTGGGGGTCCTCATGACAGACGAGTGTCACCTGCACCACAAACAGAAGGACGCCTTCTGCGCCCGATGCAACTTTTGCCTGTGTGACGCGTGTTACGTGGATCACGTGACCTCTTCCCCCCAGTGTCCGCGTCGGCCGCTGTCCGTGAGGGAGGAGGCGTCGAGGGAGAAGACGGCCGGCCCCACCCTGGAGCAAGACCTCCGTCAGATGGAAACCCAGATCCTTGCAATGAACGAACAGACGAGGCGATCCATTGACCAACTGTCAATGGATTGCGACTTGAAATGTTCCAAAATGTGGGAAGAGTTCGAGACGTTCGTGGAAGAGACACGTCGGTGTTTGAAAGAGCTGTCCGACAATATGAGAAAGCCGTTAGAAAAATGGCGCCTCTCCCTAAAGGAGGGAGAAGACCTTTTGAAAAAGGTCAAGATTTGGCGCCATAATGTTGGCCAATTGTTGGGGGACGACGCCGAAGACGGGGACGTCGTTTGCGGTTTACGGTTGGTGGGAGCGGAGCTTAGATCGCGGCTCCCACAATCGTTTGCCCCCCTCCACCAAACATCGGAATTGACGGTGACATTTCCATTTTCAAAATGGTGTCACGAATCTTTGGAGTCACTTAGAAAAGAAATAATAGAGTTTACGAGGGTCGGGACATCCGGGGATTTAGAGCTCCAAAAAGAATACCGTCTCCACGATTCGAACCTGCGGTGGATTCCCTCGATTCTCGCCACCGACGAAGACGATCATGTCTTTGTCTGCGATTTGATCGACGGTTCGGTGAAGGAATTCGATGAGTTTGGGGAGTTGATTGGCCGATGTAAATTGACGGACGGAGGAAAGGGATTCTACCCCGAGGACATTTGTCGCCTTTCGCAAGACATTTTCGTCGTCTGTTGTCCTTGGGGGACGGGGGGTGAGGGGGGGAAGAATTTTCTTTTTGAAGAGAAAAAAACGCCCCCCCCCTTTTTAGAAAAACAAAAAACAATTCACACAAAAAATCAATTTTATTCTTTGTGTCAATTTCAACAACAAATTTTCACTTGTGACTTGGAATTTAAAGAAATTGTTTGTTTTTCGGAAACCGGAGCCGAAATCAAAAGGGGGGTGGGAGGGGTGGAGGGGTTGTGGTGGCGACCCCCTCCTTCGTGACCCCCTCCTTCGTGCCGATCCGTCGACTGGGAATTTGTGGGGGACGAGACGTCAAATGTCGAAAATCTTCCTTTTTAGTCAAAAGGGAGAAATTCTTCAAAAAATAAAAATTCAAGAAGAAATTCTGAATTTCACTCCAAATAAATTTCAACTTTTTTATTTTGCTACAAACGAAGGAATTTTTTCCGCTTTACCGGAAAAAGTTCTGTACAAATTCCCACAAGAATCAGAACATACTCCAAATCTTTTTCTTTCCCAACAAAAATTGTTTATTTCTTTTCAAAACGATGAAAAACATTTCATAAAAATTTTCAAAATTTAAGAAAAAAGAATTTAAAAAATAAATAAAAATAAAATGAATTTAATTTAATTTTTGTGTTGTTTTCATTTTTTATTTCTGAAATTTTAAAAACATTTTTATGATTTCAAAATATGAGTCGAGGTAAAAATATTGAAAAAAAAAGTAATGTTTCGTAATATGAATGAAGATAAAAAATCATGTCTACTTTTCTGTGATGAGGAAATATTTACATTATTCGGACGATTATCCTCATCTTTGTTGTTATTTGTACGACGTTTCAGCCGTTCGACTCTGCGGCCTTCTTCAGGGGCTAAGAATTTCGAACAAAATTATTTTAATTTAACATCTTTTACCCCTAATATGGGTAAAACAGTGACGATTTAAACTGGCGAATATCCGAGTTGTTAAATAATATCTCCTTTTAAGTAGTCGTGGCTCTCCCCAGCTTCCATTTCTTAGCTTCTCAAATGTTTTCCTTATATATCTCTCTTAATCCCCTTTGTGCAATGCATCAACTGAGACTCTCTATCTGGGTTACGCATTCCTCAATTCTGCCTCTCACGTTTTCGGTCAGTCTTCTGTGTGAAGATACGCGAAAAATGAGGCGGTCATGGCTCTCGACGACATCTCTTTTTTATTAATTACATACATGGTCATGGCTCTCCCAATCGTCTATTTTTCGTCTCAAACATGTACACGGTTCCCCACAACTTCCCCTTATAATGTATCGTGCGATAGATAAAATGTCGCAATTGTTTATTTTCACTTGAAAATATAGAGTGCGATAAATAAATTGTCGTAAGTATTAAATTTTCATTTTCCTGTTCGTTTCCACGGAATGTTGCCTTGTGCCAGTCGCATTGTTCTTCCGATTTTTCTAACTTCATGTGTTTCATGACAATCCTCGGTGCGATCAATAAATTGCCGCAATTATTTCCCGTAAAAGAAAATCGAGAGTGCGATAAATGAATTGTCGTATTTATTATTTTTCTTTTCTCTTTTCCACAGACTGTTAGTTTGTAACAGTCGCATTAGAATTGGTACACAATAATAAAGACGGGGATCGTTTTTCTATTGTTGTTAAGTAATAAACTGATCCCCCTAGAATTAGAACAATAATATCATTGGAAACTAATACAATTAAATCTTCTATTACGCCTCAATGTGGGGGATCAGTTTTCTATTTTTGTTAAGTAATAAACTGATCCCCCCTTGCATTAACAACCCTCAATATAATTGGTATTTTTCTCACGACAATGGTGTCCTTAATAATTCCCATTTATAAATAAAATGTTTTATTAAATTATCTCAGCAACAATTTACAAAAAATATCAATTTTTCAGTTATTTTTATCGAATTATTTTCGGAACGGGACGAATTTTCAGTCTGCAAATTTGTTTTTTTAATAACAGATCCGAAATTATTGGAATTTTCTTTTCAATCCGATAATTTCTGATCTTTAACGACTTTTTTCGAACAGGAGGAGCGATTTTGACTTTCATTTCGGTGACACCAATAATATTATATCTAAAAAGTAACTAATAAATGTCTATGGTATTGCTTTCATGTTGAAATCCTATCCTTATAGAGTGAACTGTTTATTAATGACTACATAATGACAGCAACTCAACAAGACTGTTAGCTTATGCCTGTCCCATTAGGCCTTAGCTTGTACCAACACCTTAGACTGTTAGCTTATGCCTGTCCCATTAGGCCTTAGCTTGTACCAACACCTTAGACTGTTAGCTTATGCCTGTCCCATTAGGCGTTAGCTTGTACCAACACCTTAGACTGTTAGCTTATGCCTGTCCCATTAGGCGTTCGCTTGTACCAACACCTTAGACTGTTAGCTTATGCCTGTCCCGTTAGGCGTTAGCTTGTACCAACACCTTAGACTGTTAGCTTATGCCTGTCCCGTTAGGCGTTAGCTTGTACCAACACCTTAGACTGTTAGCTTGTTCCATTCCAACTGATTGATACATTTTTGAAACCCACCTAAGCGTCTTACTCGACAAATGTTTTCTCCCCAACCATGGGTAAAACAGTGACGATTTAAACTGGCACATATAAGCAGTTCTTAAATAATAACACATATGAATTCTTGGTTCCCCCCATCTTCCATTTCTTAGCTTCTCAAATATTTTCCTTATATATCTCTCTTAATCCCCTTTGTGCAATCCATCAACTGAGACTCTCTAACTGGGTTACGCATTCCTCAATTCTGCCTCAATCGAATACAATTAAAGCTTCTATTACGACTAAAGACGGGGATTAGTTTTCTATTGTTGTTAAGTAATAAACTGATACCCCTAGAATTAGTACACAATAATATCATTGGAATCGAATACAATTAAAGCTTCTATTACGACTAAAGACGGGGATTAGTTTTCTATTGTTGTTAAGTAATAAACTGATACCCCTAGAATTAGTACACAATAATATCATTGGAATCGAAGACAATTAAAGCTTCTATTAAGACTAAAGACGGGGATTAGTTTTCTATTTTTGTTAAGTAATAAACTGTTCCCGCTAGAATTAGTACACAATAATATCATTGGAATCGAAGACAATTAAAGCTTCTATTAAGACTAAAGACGGGGATTAGTTTTCTATTTTTGTTAAGTAATAAACTGTTCCCGCTAGAATTAGTACACAATAATATCATTGGAAACTAATACAATTAAAGCTTCTATTACGACTAAAGACGGGGATCAGTTTTCTATCGTTGTTAATTAATAAACTGATCCCACGAGAATTAGTACACAATAATATCATTGGAATCGAATACAATTATAGCTTCTATTACGAATAAAGACGGGGATTAGTTTTCTATTGTTGTTAAGTAATAAACTAATCCCCCTAGAATTAGTACACAATATTATTATTGGTAACTAATTCAATTAAATCTTCTATTACGACTAAAGACGGGGATCAGTTTTCTATTGTTGTTAAGTAATAAACTGATCCCCCTACAATTAGTACACAATAATATCATTGGAAACTAATACAATTAACGCTTCTATTACGACTAAAGACGGGGATCAGTTTTCTATTGTTGTTAAGTAATAAACTGATCCCCCTAGAATTAGTACACAACAATATCATTGGAAACTAATACAATTAAAGCTTCTATTACGACTAAAGACGGGGATCAGTTTTCTATTGTTGTTAAGTAATAAACTGATCCCACTAGAATTAGTACACAATAATATCATTGGAAACTAAATTAAAATGTAATTTAAATACAATTAAAGCTTCTATTATGAATAAAGACGGGGATTAGTTTTCTATCGTAGTTAAGTAATAAACTGATCCCCCTAGAATTAGTACACAATAATATCATTTGCATCGAATACAATCTAAACTGATATAACGTATAAAGAGGGGGATTAGTTTTCTATTGTTCTTAAGTAATAAACGGATCCCCCGAGAATTAGTACACAATAATATCATTGGAATCGAATACAATTGAAGCTTCTATTACGACTAAAGACGGGGATTAGTTTTCTATTTTTGTTAAGTAATAAACTGATCCCCCTAGAATTAGTAAATCATAATATCATTGTAAACTAATACAATTAAAGCTTCTATTACGCCTAAAGACGGGGATCAGTTTTCTATTGTTGTTAAGTAATAAACTAATCCCCCTAGAATTAGTACACAATATTATCATTGGTAACTAATACAATTAAAGCTTCTATTACGACTAAAGACGGGGATCAGTTTTCTATTGTTGTTAAGTAATAAACTGATCCCCCTACAATTAGTACACAATAATATCATTGGAAACTAATACAATCAACGCTTCTATTACGACTAAAGACGGGGATCAGTTTTCTATTGTTGTTAAGTAATAAACTGATCCCCCTAGAATTAGTACACAACAATATCATTGGAAACTAATACAATTAGCTTCTATTACGACTAAAGACGGGGATTAGTTTTCTATTTTTGTTAAGTAATAAACTGATCCCCCTATAATTAGTACACAATAATATCTTTGGAATCGAATACAATTAAAGCATCTATTACGACTAAAGACGGGGATCAGTTTTCTATTGTTGTTAAGTAATAAACTGATCCCCCTAGAATTAGGACACAATGATATCATTGGAATCGAATACTATTAAAGTTTCTATTCCGAATAAAAACGGGGATCAGTTTTCCATTGTTGGTAAGTAATGAACTGATCCCCCTTGAATTAGTACACAATAATATCATTGGAATCGAATACAATTGAAGCTTCTATTACGACTAAAGACGGGGATCAGTTTTCTATTGTTGTTAAGTCATAAACTGATCCCCCTTGAATTAGTACACAATAATATCATTGGAAAATTATACAATTAAAGCTTCTATTACGACGAAAGACGGGGATCAGTTTGCTATTTTTGTTAAGTAATAAAATGATCCCCCTAGAATTAGTACACAATATTATCATTGGAAACTAATACAATTAAAGCTTCTATTACGACTAAAGACGGGGATCAGTTTTCTATCGTTGTTAATTAATAAACTGATCCCACGAGAATTAGTACACAATAATATCATTGGAATCGAATACAATTATAGCTTCTATTACGAATAAAGACGGGGATTAGTTTTCTATTGTTCTTAAGTAATAAACTGATCCCCCGAGAATTAGTACACAATAATATCATTGGAATCGAATACAATTGAAGCTTCTATTACGACTTAAGACGGGGATTAGTTTTCTATTTTTGTTAAGTAATAAACTGATCCCCCTAGAATTAGTAAATCATAATATGATTGTAAACTAATACAATTAAAGCTACTATTACGCCTAAAGACGGGGATCAGTTTTCTATTGTTGTTAAGTAATAAACTAATCCCCCTAGAATTAGTACACAATATTATCATTGGTAACTAATTCAATTAAAGCTTCTATTACGACTAAAGACGGGGATCAGTTTTCTATTGTTGTTAAGTAATAAACTGATCCCCCTACAATTAGTACACAATAATATCATTGGAAACTAATACAATTAACGCTTCTATTACGACTAAAGACGGGGATCAGTTTTCTATTGTTGTTAAGTAATAAACTGATCCCCCTAGAATTAGTACACAACAATATCATTGGAAACTAATACAATTAGCTTCTATTACGACTAAAGACGGGGATTAGTTTTCTATTTTTGTTAAGTAATAAACTGATCCCCCTAGAATTAGTACACAATAATATCTTTGGAATCGAATACAATTAAAGCATCTATTACGACTAAAGACGGGGATCAGTTTTCTATTGTTATTAAGTAATAAACTGATCCCCCTAGAATTAGTACACAATAATATCTTTGGAATCGAATACAATTAAAGCATCTATTACGACTAAAGACGGGGATCAGTTTTCTATTGTTGTTAAGTAATAAACTGATCCCCCTAGAATTAGGACACAATGATATCATTGGAATCGAATACTATTAAAGTTTCTATTCCGAATAAAAACGGGGATCAGTTTTCCATTGTTGGTAAGTAATGAACTGATCCCCCTTGAATTAGTACACAATAATATCATTGGAATCGAATACAATTGAAGCTTCTATTACGACTAAAGACGGGGATCAGTTTTCTATTGTTGTTAAGTCATAAACTGATCCCCCTTGAATTAGGACACAATAATATCATTGGAAAATTATACAATTAATGCTTCTATTACGACGAAAGACGGGGATCAGTTTGCTATTTTTGTTAAGTAATAAAATGATCCCCCTAGAATTAGTACACAATATTATCATTGGAAACTAATACAATTAAAGCTTCTATTACGACTAAAGACGGGGATCAGTTTTCTATCGTTGTTAATTAATAAACTGATCCCACGAGAATTAGTACACAATAATATCATTGGAATCGAATACAATTATAGCTTCTATTACGAATAAAGACGGGGATTAGTTTTCTATTGTTCTTAAGTAATAAACTGATCCCCCGAGAATTAGTACACAATAATATCATTGGAATCGAATACAATTGAAGCTTCTATTACGACTTAAGACGGGGATTAGTTTTCTATTTTTGTTAAGTAATAAACTGATCCCCCTAGAATTAGTAAATCATAATATGATTGTAAACTAATACAATTAAAGCTACTATTACGCCTAAAGACGGGGATCAGTTTTCTATTGTTGTTAAGTAATAAACTAATCCCCCTAGAATTAGTACACAATATTATCATTGGTAACTAATTCAATTAAAGCTTCTATTACGACTAAAGACGGGGATCAGTTTTCTATTGTTGTTAAGTAATAAACTGATCCCCCTACAATTAGTACACAATAATATCATTGGAAACTAATACAATTAACGCTTCTATTACGACTAAAGACGGGGATCAGTTTTCTATTGTTGTTAAGTAATAAACTGATCCCCCTAGAATTAGTACACAACAATATCATTGGAAACTAATACAATTAGCTTCTATTACGACTAAAGACGGGGATTAGTTTTCTATTTTTGTTAAGTAATAAACTGATCCCCCTAGAATTAGGACACAATGATATCATTGGAATCTAATACTATTAAAGTTTCTATTCCGAATAAAAACGGGGATCAGTTTTCCATTGTTGGTAAGTAATGAACTGATCCCCCTTGAATTAGTACACAATAATATCATTGGAATCGAATACAATTGAAGCTTCTATTACGACTAAAGACGGGGATCAGTTTTCTATTGTTGTTAAGTCATAAACTGATCCCCCTAGAATTTGTACATAATAATATCATTGGAATCGAATACAATTAAAACTTCTATTACGACTAAAGACGGGGTCAGTTTTCTATTTTTTTAAAGTAATAAACTAATCCCCCTAGAATTAGTACACAACAATATCTTTGGAATCGAATACAATTAAAGCTTCTATTACGACGAAAGACGGGGATCAGTTTGCTATTTTTGTTAAGTAAAATAACAATCCATCAACTGATCCCCCTAGAATTAGTACACAATAATGTCATTGGAAACTAATACAATTAAAGCTTCTATTACGACTAAAGTCGGTGTTCAGTTTTCTATTGTTGTTAAGTAATAAACTGATCCCCCTTGAATTAGTACACAATAATATCATTGGAATCGAATATAATTAAATCTTCTATTACGCCTAAAGACGGGGATCAGTTTTCCATTTTTTTTAGTAATAAACTGATCCCCCTAGCATTAACAACCCTCAATATAATTGGTATTTTTCTGCCGACAATGTTGTCCTTATTAATTCCCATTTATAAATAAAATATTTTATTAAATTATCTCAGCAACAATTTACAAAAAATATCAATTTTTCATTTATTTTATCGAATTATTTTCGGAACGGGACGAATTTTCAGTCTGCAAATTTGTTTTTTTAATAACAGATCCGAAATTATTGGAATTTTCTTTTCAATCCGATAATTTCTGATCCTTAACGACTTTTTTCGAACAGGAGTAGCGATTTTGACTTTCATTTCGGTGACACCAATAATATTATATCTAAAAAGTAACTAATAAATGTCTATGGTATTGCTTTCATGTTGAAATCCTATCCTTATAGAGTGAACTGTTTATTAATGATTACATAATGACAGCAACTCAACAAGACTGTTAGCTTATGCCTGTCCCATTAGGCGTTAACTTATTCCTGCACCTCAGACTGATAGCTTGTTCCATTCCAAGTGATTGATACATTTTTAAAACCCCACTAAGCTTCTTACTCGACAAATGTTTTCTCCCCAACCATGGCAAAAACAATGACGATTTAAAGTGGCGAATATCCGAGTTGTTAAATAGCAACACCTAAAAATTCTTGCTTCTCCCCATCTTCCATTTCTTAGCTTCTTAAATGTTTTCCTTATATATCTCTCTTAATCCCCTTTGTGCAATCCATCAACTGAGACTCTCTAACTGGGTTACACATTCCTCAATTCTGCCTCTCACGTTTTCGGTCAGTGTGAAGATTCGCGAAAACTGAGGCGGTCATGGTTCTCGGCGTCATCTATTTTTATTAATAGCATTCATTGTCATGGCTCTCCCAATCGTCTATTTTCATTTTGAAACATGTACATGGTGCCCCCATCTTCCCCTTATAATGTATATTGCGACAGATAAAACGTCGCAGTTATTTCTTTTCAAGTGAAAGTCAAGAGTGCGATAAACAAATTGTCGTAAATATTTATTTCTATTTTCTTGTTCGTTTCCACGGACTGTTGCCTTGTGCCAGTCGCATTCTTCTTTCGATTTTTTTTATTTCATGTGTTTCACGAAAGTCCGGAGTGCGATAAATAAATTGTCGTATCCATTTTTTTGTTCTAATCCACGGACCGTTGTCTTATACCAAAAAAAATATTACCTTTTCTATTACGACTGAAGACGGGGGATCAGTTTTCTATTATAGTTAAGTAATAGAGTGATCCCCCTAGAATTAGTACACAATAATATAATTGGAATCGAATACTATTAAAACTTCTACTACGGCTAAACGCGGGGGATCAGTTTTCTATTGTTATTAAGTAATAAAGTGGTCCCCCTAAAAGTATTAAACCTTCATATAATTCGAAACGTATACAATGAAAGCTTCTATTGCAACTAAATTTATGCAGTAATTTACGATTTCTATTTTTGTTGTCCTTGTGCCATATTGTACATTGTGTTTCTAATAACAGAAGATGTCGGATATTTATCGTATGCTTCGTAAATGTTTTCAGTTCAAAATGTTCAGCGCTATCGATCTAGACAGACATGGAGATAGCCAGAGATAGATTGATATATATTGTTTCAATTTCACAAAGGCATCTTCAATATTCAAGAAAAAGCTTGTCCGAACGAGAGCGGAGATTATTATTTAAATATATATTGGCCTTGAACCATACTATATTTTGTGTTTCAAACAACGGATCATGGCGACAGAGAAACTCTGATTACTAAAACTTGATCTGATTAAAAATATTAAGCACTAATATTTAGACAGACAGACTGACCGACAGATAGCTAGCTAGATAGATAGACTTTATTTTTGTGTATTGGCCTTGTGCCATACTATATATTGTGTTTTAATTCACTGAAGTTAGCCGTACAAACCTGGCCAAAAAGAGTCACTGGCGCACTCGATCTTACAAATCTATTTCAAATCATTTGGCCGACTTCAAAAGAAATTATGAAAAAGTCCATGAATGAAACTTTGACCGATATCGAGAATCCGTTTTGCCGTGTGTCGCACCACGCGATCGAGTTGTCACCATGAGGACCTGGGTCGATCTCGTTGCCGTCGTTAGACGAGCGTCGGACGCAAATTCGTTGTGTCAGACGAGATCGACTAACACCGCGAACTTGATCCTCTTTCCACCAAGGCTTTTTCTTAAAATTAAACCCGACGAATCTAGACATACTTTGTTTTTAATTTGGGCCATTATTCATTAATGAAGAAATTGTTGTCTAACCCCTAACCCCTAACCTCTAACCCTAACCCTAACCAATAACCCTAAACATAAACCTAACCCTAACACCTAACCCGAACCCTAACCCTAAACACTAACCCTAACACTAAGCCCTAACCCCTAACACTAACCCTGATCCTAAACAAATAACCTAACCCTAACCATAAGCCTAACCCCTAACCCTAACCCTAATGCCTTGTGCCATACTATATTTTACGCGACTGTGTGAGATTGTCTCAAATAGTAGTTAATCAGCTTAAACAGATATGTAGAGTATAAAGAATTTCTTAATTTGATTCATTAATCATTGCTTAGTATGGCACAAGGCCAACAAAAAAGAATTATTGTATTATATGTATGTATTTATACATAGCAATATCCGGAATACATATGTTTCCATCTTCTTTTTATTGTCCTTGTGCCATAGAACTTTGTGCGTGAGATGTCAGATAAACATGGCGAAAGTTTACATTGTGGTGCAGTGGATATCAACTCGGAAAAGGAAAATTGGAGAGCCGTGTTCCAATTCCAGTTCAAATTCCTTGCATTTGTAGCCTTTCGGAAAATTACTAATCCATCTCTTATCCAACCAATTATGGGTTAAATAGCAAGACATACTTGGTTCACACGGTTGGCAACCAGTCTCGGTTTGATGTTCTTTGTTGGCAATCAGACAGTCGACCGTAGAAAGTAATGGCAACCTATTTATTGAAAATACTTCAGCCCAGTTAGTCATGTCTCGAAAGCGACACGATTGCCCAAGCGTGTATCACTTAATTGTCTGATTGAACAAGCGCGTACAATATGAAGACGTTTCTATATTTTCTTCAGGCATCGAAGCTCAGTATGGTACTAGCCTATAAAGAGGCAAGAAGAATAAAAGGTCTTTCGCGAAAACAAAATGGAAATCTGTGACAGGTTCTTTGTGGAAAAATAGAAAATTAAAAATAACCCGACTAGAAACAAGTCAGATTGATTGCTTATAGCATTTTGCGTAGTATAGAAGCATTTCTACAATACGGAGGTCTTGTTGTATTTACATATGTCGATAGATTACTGGACAGCTTGTAGTGTTGAAACACTAAGTATTGATAACAATGTTCGACACATGAATAGTAAGTGATATAGGAATTTCAAAAAAATAAAAAAAATAAAACATGATTTCCAATTTTTAACTACTGACCATTTTTTTGTTTTTTACAACTACATAATTTCACGAAATTATGTTGGAACGGGAGTTAATGTTTAAAAACTAAGGATAAAATTTAAAAATAAATAAACATATATATCTTTCATTACATTGGCCTTGTACCATGCTATATATTTTAAAACGTACGACGCTTTTCAATGGTGGGAGGGGGGGGGGGGGTCTGTCACTCCCATCCATCCACACCGCACGCGACCAAGAAAGACACACACTTGTGCCGTACTAAGCAAGGATTAATGAATTAAATTAAGAAAACTTTTATATTCGACACTAGCAGTGTAGCCCGGCGTTGCTCGGGTGTAATGAAAACTTTAAAACTAATCCATGGTCTTGGAGCTCAGACTCTGCCTAAAGAATATTTGTGTGAAGTTTGGTGAGAATCGCATAAAAATTGTGGATTTGTATAAAGGACATACAGACAGATATACAGACACACACACAAGCATCTTGCCTGATTATATATATATATATATATATATATATATATTATCGATTTTCTGCACTATTGTAAGAACTGCATCCTTGAAACTTCTGAATATCGTTTCTTATGTTTTTGTCTACGAGTGTATCAAATTTGATTAAAATCGGGCCACTCCTTCTATAACCCCATTTTTTCGATTATCGATTTTCTATATTTATCGGGGGTACCTCGACACAAAACCTAGCTAAGAAAACTCGCAGACGCTTATAGTACAGCTGTGTAAATTTTCAAGAAAATCGGTTCAGCCGTTTCGGAGTCTGTAGGTAACAGACACACACACACACTCAGACACACACACACACACACACACACACACACACACACACGCACACACACACACACACAAAGTTCCATTTATAAATAAGTTTAGATAGATTAGATATCTGTTTAAGCTGATTAACTCCTTTTTGACATCAGATATTTGACACAATCTCCCAAAGTCACGTAAGATATAGTCTGGCACAAGGCTATTAAAAACAAGACAACTAAAGAAATCGTTGTCATGGAAACAATGAATGCGACAATTTATAAAGTTGTCGCGTAAACAGAAGGAACGCGGCAATATATTAATCGCACACTACGATGCCATGGAAACAGAAAGTATGCGACAATTTAAAATAGGAAGATGTGGAGCACTATGAACATGTTTGAGACTACGAATGGACGATCGGAGAGATATGACCCTGTATGATATCAAAAAATGAAGATCGATGTGGAGAGACATGACCGGCTTGCCTTTCTTGTTTATTAGTTACGCAGAAAACTGACCAAAAGACGGGAGGCAGAAAATAGAGGAAGGCGTAACCCATCTAAAGAGTCTCAGTTCATGGATTTCACAAAATTGATTAGGAGTGACGTATATTTGTAATAATTCGGAAAAAACGGTCGCTTTATCTATAAAAGAAAAGAAATTCCCATTTCCCTTTTTTATTAGTTTGTCTGTCTGTCTGTCTGTCTGTCTGTCTATGCAAAACATGAAAAAAATCCCTCTTTTTCTCTTTCATAGTTTTATTCATTCATGAAAATCTTTTTATCTAAATAAATAAAATGTCAAAATGAAACAATTTATATATCAGTCTGTCTGTCTATCTATCTATCTATCTATCTATCTATCTATCTATCTATCTATCTATCTATCGGCCTGTCTGTCTATTAAAAGAAAGCAAAAACCCGCTCTCTCTTTCAGACAATTTTTTTATCTGTCTGTCTAATAAGCAGACGATAACCGGCCGCCATAATAAATTTTTATCTGAAAATATATAGTATGGCACAAGGTCAATAATTTTTCGAAGAAAGTAAAAAAAATCATCTGACGAAACAGAAAAAAAAATATTTTAATGGATGAAAGGAGAAAGTTAAAAGTGATTGTGAAGGCGTCAAATTGGAAATCCCTTCCCTCTTTCTCTCTTTCTGTTTCTTTTAATCTTTCTTTCCTTCCTCCCTTTCCTTCTTGATAATCACTCTATCCTTCTTTTAACACTTTTTTTTATTTTTCTTTCCAGATTTCTTGAAGGTATTTTACAAATGGCGGCCAGTTTTAACGAAGAAAGATTCCTGTGTTCGAACTGTGACCAAATTTTGGATTTCTTCTCAAAGACATTGGCATGTCTTCATTCTTTGTGTTGGTCATGCCTCGATGTCCAATTCGAAGCAGCGACATAGGACGACGTCAAATGTCCCCAATGCCACACCCCGGTGGGGACACGTGACAGTTTGAGACTTTCACCATTTTTGGTGAAGATTATGACGCGCCAAAACCTGGAATTAAAAGAATGAAGATGCGACGTATGTTTTGAAGAGGACGGCACCGAATCGACCGTCCAGATTTGGTGCCCGGATTGTGAAAATCTCTTGTGTCAGACTTGTGCGAGATTCCACAGGCGATTTCAAGCAACACATGAAACCAGGGACCTGAGCGGCATGTCGAGGCCGTGGGGGCCCCCATGACGGACGAGTGTCTCCTACACCGCAAACGGAAAGACGCCTTCTGCGACCGGTGCAACGTTTGCATGTGTGACGCGTGTTACAAGGATCACGTGACCTCTTCCCCCAGTGTCCGCCTCGGCCGCTGTCCGTGAGGGAGGAAGCGTTGAAGGAGAAAACGGTCGGCCCCAACCTGGAGCAAGAACTCCGTCAGTTGGAAATCCAGATCCTTAAAATGAACGAACAGATGAGGCGATCCATTGACCAACTGTCAATGGATTGCGATTCGAAATGTTCCGAAATGTGGGAAGAGTTCGAGACGTTCGTGGAAGAGACACGTCGGAGTTTGAAAGAGCTGTCCGACAATATGAGAAAGCCGTTATTAAAATGGCGCCTCTCCCTAAAGGAGGGAGAAGACCTTTTGAAAAAGGTCAAGATTGGCGCCATAATGTTGGCCAATTGTTGGGGGACGACGCCGAAGACGGGGACGTCGTTTACGGTTTACGGTTGGTGGGAGCGGAGCTTAGATCGCGGCTCCCACAATCGTTTGCCCCCCTTCACCAAACATCGGAATTGACGGTGATATTTCCATTTTCAAAATGGTGTCACGAATCTTTGGAGTCACTTAGAAAAGAAATAATAGAGTTTACGAGGGTCGGGACATCCGGGGATTTACAGCTCCAAAAAGAATACCGTCTCCACGATTCGAACCTGGGGAGGATTTACTCGATTCTAGCTACCGACGGAGACGATTATGTATTTTTCTGCGATACGAACGACTTTTCGGTCGGTGAAAGAATTCGATGAGTTTGGGGAGTTGATTGGCCGATATGAATTGACGGACGGAGAGAGATTCCGCCCCAGGGACATTTGTCGCATTTCCCAAGACATTTTCGTCGTCTGTTGTCCTGGGTCGTCGCGATTGGGAGGAAATTGTCATTCGGAGTTTAGGAAGAATTTTTTTTGGAGAGAACCCCCCCCCCCCCATTTTTAGAAAAACAAAAAGTAATTCGCACAGAAAAGGATTTTCGGCCTTTGTGTGAATTTCAACAACAAATTTTCACTTGTGACTGGGAATTTGAAGAAATTGATTCTTTTTCTGAAACCGGGGCCGAAATTAAACGAATTGACCTTGGGAACTGGCCGGGGAGGTGGGGTGGTCGTGGTCGTGGTCGTGGTGATCGTGATGTTGGTGATGTTAATCCCCTCCTTCGTGCCGATCCGACGACTGGGATGTTGTGGGGGACGAGACGTTATATGTCGAAAATCTACGTTTTTAGTCAAAAGGGAGACATTCTTCAAAAAATAGAAATTAAAGAAAAAATTATCAATTTTACTCCAAATAATTTTCAACATTTTTGTTTTGCTACCAACAAAGGAATTCTCTCCGTTTTGTCGAAAAATGTTCTGTACGAATTCCCATAATCAGAATATTATGCAAATATTTATCTTTTCCTACAAAAATTGTTTATTTATTTTCGAAACGATCAAAAACATTTAATAAAAGTTTTCAAAATTCATTAAGACAAAAAAATTTCAAAAATTGAAATTTATTTTTAATTTTGCAAATAAAATTATTTTAATTTAATTTTTGTGTTGTTTTTATTTTTTAATTCTGAAATTTTAAAAACCTTTTTATGATTTCAAAATATGCGTCGAGGTATAAATATTGAAATATGAATGAAGACAAAAAAAACATGAAGACATTCGTAATATGAATGAAGACAAAAAAATCAAGTTTACATTTCTGAGATGAGGAAGTATTTACATTATTCGGACGATTATCCCCATCTTTGTTCTTATTTGTACGACGTTTCAGCCGTTGTAATCTGCGGCCTTCTTCTGGGGTTAAGAATTTTGAACAAATTTTTTTTAACACCTCCGACCATCAATGGTTGACAGAAGGTGTGCAAATAAATTTGTTTTTTATAGAGTTTTTTTTCTGTCTGTTAATTTTTTTGTGTTGTTTATTAATTATCTATAATTTTTATTATTATTTTATTTCCGTCGAAAACAGATTTTAAAAATTTCTTTAAAAGATTTTTCCACTCCGATAATTGATAAGAAATTGGAGAGAAAAAGCAAAGAAAAGTTTGGGATGATTGTATTTTGTCGCCAAAATTTCAGACGGAAATTCCAAGTAGGTTTTTCATGGTTGTGGTGATGGAAACTTTTGGAAGAAGTTTCCAGCAACAATTCGATATTTCATTCTATCTTTTTAAATTTAGGGGAAAAATTCTAGAATTGATGACAATTAATAGCTTCTAAAAATCAATAAACCGAGTTTAAATTCAAGACCATGTCTGTATCGTCCGGTTTTTTACACTTTCTCTCACTCATCCCCCTCTCTCTCTTTGTCTTTCTGTCTCTGTCTCTCTCTCTCTGTCTTTTTCTTAGAGAGAAAAAATGAAAGAGAAAATATAAAGTATTCCAAGGGAAATAACTATGCTTATTTTCTTATTGGTGCGGTTTGGGTTCTCTCCCTTAAACGGAAAATTCTTTTAACGATATTTAAAAAGAAAACCATTTACAGCTGATGAAAAAATTGATGTGTTGGAATTTGGTAATTGAGGAAAATAACAATAAAACATCATTTTAAAAGAATTAAATAAAATGAAATTTTCCATGTAAATTTTAAAAAAGACAAAATTAGGATATAACGTTAATGTCTACATTGCAAATTTTTCACAGTAGAAAATAAGAAAAATTTCACTATATATATATATATATATATATATAGTGAAGTTTGTCATGATCAGTGAAGTTTGTCATGATCAGTGTTGTTTCAGTCATGTGAACTTCGAAGTTTCATGATGCTCTTATTGTGATGTCTTCCATCTTCAGGGATTTTATTTCTGCTCAGCAGAAAAAATAAAAATGTCTTAATGACTGAAATAACCCTGCCCAGTTAAGTAAAAAAACTCAACACATTAATTCTATTAGCATTTTATCCTGATATCAAGCACTTTATGACAAAGACAAAAGAACACACACCCAAAAAACCATCTCTCTAAAAATGCCTTTCAGCAAACCACTGAAAAAAATAAAACAAATAAAAAACACAGCATTTTGACAGTAAGTATTACAAATCAATGCCATATATATATATATATATATATATATATATATATATATATATATATATATATATATATATAACTGCACCCAATTTTATTAAATTTAAAATAATTATTCAGAACTAAACCTTATTGAATTATCCTTACTTTTCCCTATTGAAAGAGTCTGTCAAATGTTGGTAATAATTAATTATTTCCTTTTTGAACAACTACACAAAAATAATCTGACAGTTATTGAAAAGACATCAAATTGTTTTGAAAAAAAAAGGCTCAACCTATAAAATGACCCATTTTGATTCTTTCGATAACTTTTTATTGAAAAACAAAATTCTTACAAACAGCAACAGTATGAATTTCAAAATTGCACTAAAAATTACAAGTTTTTTCAATAAATATTAAGTTTAAATTTTTTTAAAATTTTTCTGCTTCATCTAAAAGAAACTAAACGTTTTATGTGAGTAACAATTGTCAGAAAGATTTTAGTTTTATGGAATTACTTTTTCATATATGATAAACATCTTCAGGTATTTCTTTATAATTGTCAAACAATAATAACCACGCCCCAAATGATCGATGGGCACGTTGTACTAAAGGGGACTTTAAAAAGATAATCACGACTGGACCCATTCACGCGAATCACACTTGCTACTTTTACCCAACTTTCGCTGAAAGCTGTCGATTTCTATCAGATCTGATCTTCATCTTGAGTTGATGCTCAAAGAATCAGATGCTGATTAGAATAACGCTCATATCGAAAGATTCACTCCTGTCACTTCGAGTTACGGCCAGCAACGTTTGAAATACCTTTCGTTTCACCCCAGAATATGGGGGTGGGGGGCGACATATTATCGCACGGGTACGCGAGATCGATGGGCACAAGCTGATCGGGAGGGAGACGAGCCGTTAACTCGCCGACACGGTCCCCAAAACGGCGCACTTGCGGACAGTGGTAGAAGGCATGCGCAGCCGTTTCTTCTAAACCAAGGTCACGCCGATGGCAGCCAGGCAAATCTGCCCCACTCCATATGAAGGCCCTGTCATTGAGAGACAGCAAGTTCCGAATCAATCGCCAGCTAAGCGAAAACTCAGGGTTGCTGAGCTAATTTGCCGCTGGCGGCCAAGACCAAAACGAGTATGACTCAGTCGCCGACAAGCCGAACCGATCACGTAGAGGGTCCTTCATCGCGACCCCGTCCACTAATAAATGATACAAGTGCTTTCGAGGCCGAGAAAGATCAGTAGACCGAGGAATGGCCCGCAAAGTGACACGACACACGAGTAAGAATTTTGAATGATTTCGGAGTTTACGTCGGCGCTCAGCTCTCGAAATGGGAGGTGTGATAGTAAGGCAAGGAAAGGCGTCCCTAACACTCCTCTCCAAAATCGAATTCTCTGTCAACGTCTATGACTCACCACGTGTGGCGTTCCCAGCCCCACTTGATCCCGATGTTTAAAACAGACCTCTCTGTTGAACTGATGCTTGCGACCACCCCACAAGAGGGCGGACAACAAGCGCTCGATCGCCTTCCTACGGTCTTCACAGAGAAGAAAGTACCGACAACCGGTAAAATATTTAATGGTGTACGAGCAAAGTTAGAGAAAATGCAAGCTAATTAACGAATCAGAGCGGCTTTGGTGAAGAAAACAACAGATGAAGTAAGTAACTTCTTTCTGTTTAAGTGAGTGAAGAACCTTCAGACATGTTTTAAATCTAATTTCTATCTTCAAATCTCTTGGTGAGGTTCATTTCTGCTTTGTACTCTGGATTCTACAAGCATGAAGGTGGAGAGGAATGAAGCCTTCCTTTTCACTAGGAATCTCCACGCAATTGCAGAAAAAATAAAAACAGCATTATGTTAAAAGGGCCCGAATCTACTAAAAAGTTTTATCATCAAAATGCTTATTAATAGGCACCTCCACTCATTTTTTCGATATCTAAATTTAAATTGAATTTTTTAAACTAAATTTTTCTCCAAGATCTAATTGAAAGCAAATAAATAAAATTTACTAATTTCAGTAAGCAAAATAGTCAGTATTTCAAACCGTAATTATATTGATTGAAATTTTAAAATGCTGATGCCCGAGTAGAACGCCAGTTCCAACGAAGCCAGAAACCATTCCATTCAAACCAATCCAAGTCAACAGACACAAGCTTCAACAATGGTTACTGGAGTCTTTAAGTCGAGTGCGTTTAACACCATGCCCACATTAACCACTGCAAACAATGGAGGGGAATCCATTGGATATCAAATTCATCCCGGGCGCGAAGCCGACGGCAATTCACACGACAATACCTGTCCCCCACCACTGGAAGAACAGGGTTAAAAAGAAGCTGGACAGAGATGTCATGCTAAATATAATAGAACCAGTGCCAGTAGGCACCCCAACTACCTGGTGTTCAAGAATGTTTGTCGCACTGAAAAAGGACGGATCTCCGAGGCAGACGGTAGACTTACAAAATCTAAGCGATGCCACATCACACATCGTCCCCATTTAAGCAGGTACACCTGCACACACTAGAAAAACGGTCACCGATGCATGGAACGGATACCACATTCTACCGCTATCCCCAGCCGCGGGAAATGCTACCACATTCATCACCGAGTGGGGCCGATACAGATACTGCCGGGACCCTCAAGGATTCCACAGATCAGGGGACGGATATACCCGTCAGTTTGATGATATCACTGTAGACATTACTCGAAAAACCCGGTATATAGATGATAGCCTGCTATGGAATGATTCGATAGAATCCTCATTCAGGCACACGTTTGAGTACATTAGTCACTTCTCGGACAAGGGAATTGTATTTAACCTGGACAAGATTCATTTTGCCGAAATGGAAGTAGAGTTCGCGGGATTTTTGGTCACCGACAACGGTGTTAAGCAAACAAAAAGGATGACAGAAGCTATTCTCCACTTCCCTACACCTACTAGTATCACCGGCGTCAGGTCGTGAATCAGGTGTCATGCATTTTCACAAGCGGAAGTTATGGGGCCCTTTTCCGGTAACTATTAAAGGCAAAGAACGGAAAGTTCTATTGAGATGAGACGCTGGAGCGCCTATTCCAAGAGTCGCAGAGAATGACAGTGGAAAAAATTGAAAAGGGTGTTCGGACGTTCGAAATGAACAGAGCGACGGGCCTAGCAACTGAGGACAGTAAAACAGGGACCTCTTATTTCTTATTTCCAAAACATTGTAGATGCCTCGGCGAGTTGAACATGGGTTGCGGGGATTGTCACTGGAAGATTATTCTAACCGGTTCCCGCCCCTCACTAATGACTCTGAATCACGGCACGCAACAGTGAAAGAAGGAGCCTTAGCCCTTGTCTATGGGCTAGAGTCATGCCGAATGTTTATGCTTGGGTGCTCGGATTTGCTAGTGACACTAGATCATTTACTACTGGTAAAACTATTTTCGGAGTAGGCCCTGGAAAATGTTTTAAAAAACCCCGCATGTTCAACTTCAGAGAGAGGATGATGATGTACAGATTCCAGATAAAAGACCGCCCTGGAAAACTCAATTTAACACCCGACTGCGCCCCCCAATATCCGGCAGGGACCTAATGAGAAAGCCCTGTCCAAATTATCAACACTGCAGTGAAAGCAACTTCTATGTCGATGTACGGAAGTGACCCCAAGCTGAAGGCTATTACATGAGATGGTATTTTCGCCGCGGTGGCCACTGATGAAGAATGCCGGACCATAGTACACGTAATCCAAAACGGCTTCCCCAAATCACGCGACGACCTCCCGCCTATAGTTCGGGTTTTCTGACCCATGTGCTAGGAATTATACTGTTCGGAAGGAGTAACGGTCGAAGCCAATAAAATCCTGATACCCTGACAACTTCGAGCTGGTGTACTGGAATCACTCCATTCTGCCTACTTTGACTGCAAAGGAGTTTTCTCCCCATTTCTTTATCATTCAAGTGTTTTGTGTTTTCGTTTTCTGTCAACCAAAACTTTGTACACTGTAATATTCCACTTGCTATATATTTCTAATTTAAGGAAAGTCTTTTAGGAAATATTGTTATTAGTAAGTTGATGTAATTATGCAAACTAATTTATGTAAACAAATGATTTTAGATGAGCAAACAAGCTTAGTTGAAAATTAAGTTGAAAAATTATTGGATTGTATTTAAAGTTATAATTGGAGAAATGAGAAAAGAATGGCGTCGAGTGAGTGCGGAATTCAAAAGGACTCCTTTCTCATGAGCTCTTCACAGATAGGAGGAAAGAATTAATTCCGGCATTTGAAACCCATTAATGCTTGCAAGATGAGACTAAATCATAAAATGTTAAAACAATTACTCACTGACTTTTGCGATTAGCGTTTTCATTTGGGCAGAATTAGAACAGAAAATAAAACAAAATGGTTAATATCTTTGTTTATTTTTGTAGAAAAGTTTAATTTTCAAATTATTTGTATGTTGAATGGCTCTTAATTTCCAAGTAATATACAAATTTATAGCCATTTTTTCTAACATTTTATTAATGAATAGAGTAAACCGATCCCCAACTTTATGGCCAGGATAAATTTACATATATGTTGTATGGCTCTTAGCTTTCTAGCTTTTTTCCAGGACAGCATTTCAGTCATCCACTAAGACTAGGCGCAAAAAGTCCACCAGGAACGGCCCCAACTGACGGAAAAGCTTGTAGCGGAACTCTGGATCCTGATTGGTCATCAAATCGCAAATTTCAAAATACGTCACAAAAACGGTTTGTCCACAGCTAAAGAAAAGTCGTTCTGGAGCGACCCCACGTGACTGGATTGAATATTTAAGTATGGTCAGTCAGGGGAGGCGGTTTGCTGACACACATCTAAAATGCAACCAACTTCAAACCAACCCGGAGATAAGGTTAGGTCGCACCTTGTTCTCTTTCTCCTTATCTCTCTCATCAATTACTGCTACAAACATTTTGTACGAACGCTTAATACCTCAACTTTATCATTGAACACGAACTCAACCTTTAACTTCTTAATGTTCCTAATTCTACATTAACTGTTACTACTTGTTATTCCTCCTTTTAATAAATTTCTATTTTAAAATGCAAAATGTAGATTTTATTATTCCACTCTTCTACATTAAGACACACATTGCAACTGACAACCAACCTTCTGATGATGAAAACCGCCTGATAATAATTCGGTAAGTTTTTGTTTTGTTCCCCGAAGCCCTTTACCCCTTCAAATCTTTCCAATACATTCTTAATTCTGTGCAAATGTATATGCTGAACTCAAATCGATAATTGTTTTTAGAAGAAACGTATCTTTTTTTCATGTTATCGACCAGAAATAAATCGGACTATATCTCACCCCTTACCACTGTTCTTATTTCTGATTCACCGCTGAATGACCTGAGGCGTAGGAAACTGAATTCGTTCTGTTTACTTCCTTTGGGAGCAATTACTCCGCAATTTGACGTATTTCGGAACTCATTTTCTGCGCATTAATCGCAAAATGGAAGTAAAAAGAACGAAAAATCGTAAAACTACGCATGAATTCATTCTGCAGTGAATAACATTTTTGAGCCGTGATTATGGGGTGAGAGAAACAGCGACAAGAAGTCCCAGATTTTTCTGCTCGATAAAATGAAAAAAAGGTAGGTTTCTTCAATAAACAATTACCGATGTGAGTTCAGCAGTTACATTTGCACGGAAATAGGGATGTTTTGGAAAGATTTGAAGGAGTAAAGGGCTTCAGGGAAGAAAATAAAAATTTACCAATAATTCTGATGATTGTAACTCTGCATAAATCCCGTAAGCTGTAGGGAGTTCGGTTAAGTCTGACACAAGGCCGAATACAAGAAACATTAAGCAGCTCACCTACACTTTAAGCTAAACACGCTCATCGCCTTGTTGGGCGCATAAATTGCAATGATCCGAAACGAACTGATGTTCACGGCAATATCGGCCACGATCAACCACCCACCACCCCGTTCCGACATGAACAAGTCTACCCTCGCACCCAGAGTACATTTAACCAAGAAGAAAACACCTTTGGCATCCTGATCTGCGTATGCTGAATAGACAAAAAAGTCGCTAGACATCACACGAGCATCAATTTTGCAAAGCGTGTGTCTCCTGGATCGCAGCCACATCTACCCCGAACAACAAGAGATCACAAAGCAGGCGGGTAGTCTTACCCCGATTTCTCAGGTTCTTTGCATTCAAGCTGGCTAGCTTGATAGACATTTTTAAGTCCGGTCATTGGACACATACTGTGGGTGTCAGGACCCCGACGGGATGTCCCAGACTGCCTGTGCCAGTCTCTAATGTAATTCGTCCGTCCAGGAAAATGTCACGAACGTCTGTCGGCTAGGTAAGTTTTAAAAGGATGGATGGAAAGTTTTAAAAGGAGGGATGGAAAATTATTGGGATCCTCCCTGAGCGAAACTGTGACATTTTCTTCAATTCTTTGAACTCAATTTCGGCCGTTCTCAACTTTGGTTATGCAACTGTGGCCCTCGCAAGGTAATCCCACATTTTCAGATTTCCATATGTTTTTCTTATCAGTGTGATCACCCCAGGGGCATTTGGAATGTTCTGTTAAAAAGAGGGCGCTTCTCTGTGAGGAAAGTTCTTTCTCTAGAGCCTGCCTTTTACTTTTAAAGTACTGTTCACAATTTCTTCTTTTTTCCTTTCTTGACAGGGCTAATACATCGAGTGCCCATGTACTCGGTCTGCAGCCTAACATCTTTTGTTGTTAGAACACTGCCTGTCAGAGCCTTAGTCTCCTCCTCCGAAGCAAACAGTCCGTCCCACAGGACACTCGATCGTTTCGCCAATATTTTCGGTATAATTTTCAGGCTCTTCAGAGTCTCCTCCATCATCTCCCTATTGATCCCGACGAACTTCCGCCTCTTCACCTCGGTTACAAGAAGGGGGGGGGGGATTGTCTTTGCTGAAACAATATTCAGCGCACCCAGGATTGGAACACGTTCCTGATCCTTGATAAATTCCTTGTACTTTTCGCGCATCTGCTCATAATAACCGGCATCCTTCTTTTCTATGCTTTGAGTCCAAACAGTCGGTGCTTTGGGCACCGTAGATTCCACATTTTGTTGGGGAGACTCCCCTCCAGTAAGACAAACAGAAAAACGGAACTTCACAAAAGAAGCACAGAAATATAATAAAACTCATTCGGTCACAAAAAGTTTCTCGCAATACAATACTCCAAAAACTGTAATCAAATGTACCTTATTTTAATTATATTTATTATTGCAGGCACAGTAAATGTGGCACAAGGTCAATGGGAGTGGGTTGAGGTTGGCTCTCACTTACTCTCTTACACCTAGCTAATCAGATACACGATCAAAACCTGTTCATTCACCACTTGAACACATCCATCATCTCCTAATCCTCCCACACACCACAAAAGCATATTTACAGGGGCACCTAAAACAGTGGAACAAAACCCATGACATAAAAAATGAATCTATATATAATAATACAAAATATGTTAAAAATTTAATATGAAAATGAAAGGGGGGGGGGGGGTGAAATGTCCCAAAACAAACTAAAATATTCAAGATAAAATAAAATGTTAGCAAGACACGTTCACCCTACAAAAATTCAGAGTGGCTGCTGTATTCCACCAAACGTCGAAACCAAGTAGCACACTCGCTAGGAGAGAGGGAAAGGATGAAATAAATAAAGGAATGGGAGTCTCAAAGACTAACTCAGTCAAGAAGAAAAATTCGGGAGGATGAGAATCCCAACTTGGATCAGCAAAAAAAAAAAAAAAAAAGAGCCGGGAACAGGCGGGGAACACATTTACGCTCATTAAATAGGGACACAAAAGAAATCTAACGTAAACTGGGGAGGTTCATAGGAAACTGCTCTGTGGTACCATAAAGGACTTAAAAAAGAAAATCAAGATTGGCCCCATTCATGCGATCCAGACTTGGGACAGTCACTCATCATTTGCTGAAATCTGTCGATATCAAACACTTTCTATCAGATCTGATCTTCATCTAATCAGATACTGATAAGAAAAACGTTCATATCGCAAGATTCCCACCACGCGCGATGTTCAGGTCACCATTCGAGCTACGACCAGCAACGTCAGAAACACCATCGTTTCACCCAGAATACGGGGGTGACACATTATTAAACGCATAGGCGAGATCGATGGACACGAGCTGTTCGGGAGCGATACGAACCGTTAACTCGCCGACATGGTCTCACAAAGGGCGCACCTGAGGACAATGATAGATGGCGTGCACAGCCGTTTCTACTGAACCACGATCAGACCAATTATAGTCTAGCAAAACCGCGCCACCCCATGTAAAGGCCATGTCATTGAGGGTTAACCCGTTCCGAATCAAACATCAGGTAAAGGAAAACTCAGGATTATTGAGGTAATTCATCGCTGGCGCTCAAGACCAAAAGGAGCATTACTCTGCCGCCGACAAGCAAATCCAATCACAGAGAGGGTTCTTCGTCGCGACCCCCTCTATGAATAAACGATATAAGTTCAGCCGAAGTCGAGAAAGGTGAGTAGACCGAGGAATGGATAGCAAGGCTAAGAATTTCGATTGTTTCGGGGCTTACGTCAGCCCTCGAAACGGGAGGAGTGATAGTAAAGCAAGGGAAAATTGAATTCTCTGTCAACACGCGGCATAAGTAAGCCAACCTGGAGGTACTTCTGACTCACCAAGTGTGGATTTTCCAGGCCTCTTTTGACACGGACGTTAGAAACAGATATCTCT
This sequence comes from Ascarosepion bandense, assembly GCA_037127315.1. NCBI lineage: Eukaryota > Metazoa > Mollusca > Cephalopoda > Sepiida > Sepiidae > Ascarosepion > Ascarosepion bandense. Next base: position 339,706 of record JBBBDQ010002029.1, on the reverse strand, counting down.
GTTGACCTGATGCTTGCTTCCACTCCACAAGAGGGTGGATATCAAGCGCTCGAGCGCCTTCCCATGGTCATCCCAGAGAGGGAGTACAAATAACGGGTAAAAGACAATGGGAAAGACGTAGGTAATACACCTCAGCCCTCCCCTTCACAGTGCACCGCCGTCAAAGCCAAGTCTGGACCGACGCTCCGACCTTTGTCTGTACCTCCGAACAAGTCTTCCCTAGCTGGAGATCCGGTCTGAACCAAAGTTCAAGAATGGGACGTTCAGGTGGGCTGGTGTTTTTTATTTATTTTTAGTTTTTTAACAAAACAAGATAAGGAAATTATTTACAAATTAACGCATAAATTTAAATACCTGGGAAGTGTTCTAACCGAAGACGGAAAGTGCGACACAGAGATCCGAAGCTGAGTAAAGTATTAAGACACAGGAAACTTTCAGTAGAAACAGAGAAGAGAGTACTAGATTGCTCTGTGATGTCAGCTTTTCAATATGGCAGTGAATGTTTGACAATATCAACAATGATGAAGGGAAACCTTGAAGTAGCTGCAATGTGGTTCTACAGAAGGATGCTGCGGATATCGTGGATCGAGCATATCAGCAATGATGAAGTTTTGGAAACGAAAGGAAAATTAATATTGAGCATCAGGAAGAGACAACTGAAGTTCCTGTGACATGCAGTGAGGAAGGAGGGCTTGGAGAACCTGATACTAACAGGCCAGATAGAAGGGAAAAGAGACAGAGGTAAGCAGTGGATAACATATTTGAAGGGCCTGAGAAGGTGGATGGCAGAACGGGGGCTGCGAGATGTTACAAGGGAAAGCGTGCTAAAAGCCACCAGGAATAGGAAGATGTGGAAAGCCATGATCGCCTACGTCCTGAAAGGACAAGGCACATAGAAGAAGAAGAAGAAGTTTCAGGAGATTGTTTCTTCATAATTTTATGAATCTTTCTCTGTTGGTCTTATTGACAAACAGGATATGCTCCTGTGGTCTGCAAGTTCAAATAATAAATGTATATGCAATGTTAATATACTTTTATTTCTGACACTGGCCTGCTTGAAAATGTTAAATACTTGCCAGTTGTTACTCACATAAAACTTTTAATTTTCTTTTAGATTAAGCAAAAGAAAATTAAACTTAATATTTTTTGAAAAAACTTACTTGTAATTTTTAGTGCAATTTTGAAATTCATACTGTTGTTATTTGTAAGACTTTTTTTTCAATAAAATATTATCGAAAGGATCAAAACGTGTCATTTGAGTTGAGCCTTTTTTCCAAATCAATTTAATTTTTTACCAATAACTGTCAGATTATTTTTGTGTAGTTGTTCAAAAAGGAAATAATTAATTATTACCACCTTTTGACAGACTCTTTCAATAGGGAAAAGTAAGGATAATTCAAGAAGTTTTAAGTTCTGAATAATTATTTTAAATTTAATAAAATTGGGTGCAGTTGGATATTTCATGACATCAAACAGGTAAGAAAGAAAGCAATATCTTTGTGGAGTTGTTAGATAGTAACTAATGTACCTCCAAAAAATCGCTAAAAATCAGCATGAAACAGCATAGTATGAATAAAAAAGTTCATAACCTTAATAAAACAAACTTTTTCCATCAATATGTATATATTTTTATTAAGAGGAAAGATCAAAGCAATTTTTATTATTTTAAAAAATGTTTGTATCCCTGCTAACATTTTCGAAATTTTGATAGAAAATGTTGTTTTATTTGAGTTAGCGGATAAAAAACAAAAATTACGCCTTTATTACAATAGGTTACGTGGTAATGATGACACAACCCACTTTTTCCCGGTAACAAACACATTAATTTGAAAATTCTCGCAAAAATCAAATAATAGTCAGATTTAAATGAACCTTTCAGTACTCATTCACAAATGAATAAAATTATTTTTGAAGTTATTATGTTTTTTAAATATATTGGTGAAAATATATTTTTAACTCTGTTACCCCCCTCTACGTAAATCCATGAAATTTTAATAAATTTTAATTAGCTGTAAAAACCTTTTTTATTAGTTAAATGCAGGACTCATTGGGGCATATAAATCATCTATGTTTTTTATTTTAAAGTGGACAACCTGACCGAAAATCTACTCCGAAGAGCAAGATAAAAATGCAATAAAACTGATATAATTTAATTTGATAAACTTTTAATTTCTGGAATAAATAATAATTATTAAAGGCATTATAGTCTGAAGAAAAATTTTTTTTTCGTTTAATAATAAAATTTTGAAATAATTCTTCATATTCTTTTATTTTTTTATTATAATAATTCATAAAAGTGTTAAAAATATTTTAAAAACCTGTTATAAAAACGTTGTTGAATTTCATTTTTACTTAAGAATTGATTATTATATTGCCTATCAAAAATTGAAAAGTCGAATAAAAATCATTCACCCATTTTATTTTAAAAATAATTTAAAAAAATAAATTTTGGAAATTTTTATTAAGTACGGTGTCCTACAGGGGTCATAAGAAGTTTCCGTAGAGGTCGTATTGTTTTTAGAAGTTAACAAGTGTTTGGATGAATTCCCCTTCCATCGAAAACGACACAAACCACACTTTGATTCTAATTTCATTATTTTTTTATTAAAGTAAAATTATTCTAAAAGAAATTTAAATTCTTTAATTTTTCAGAAAGCATATTAATAAATAATTTAAAATAAATATGTAATATCTAAACATAAAAATATTTAATATTTCAGAAAAAATATTAATAAATAACATAATATAATGTAGTTCGGTTATTTTAATTTAATTCTTTCTTTTAGAAGAAATTTAAATTTTTATTTATTTAGAAAGCATATTTTTATTTATTCAGACAGCATATTTTATTTTTATTTATTCAGAAAGTATAGTCTGGCTATAAATCTAAACTAAAATTCTATAAAATATTATACTTGCTGAAAATATTATGTTAAATTTTTCATTTTACTATTTAGTTAAAAAACAAAACAAAAAAAATTAAATTTCCAAATGTTACGTTTCAAGCTACATGAAATTTTTGTCACTTTCGGTCGCCATCCATACGTCATTCACACCTGCTACTTGTCAACACATAATTTGTCGCCTTAGATAACTGATAACAAGAGGGCTACCGCCGTTAAAGAGAGATTTATTTCGTAAATTTCCCGACAGTAAGCATTTAATACTTGTTTGAAATCAGATAAAGGTAAGTTTCAATTATAAAAATATGGCTTAAATAACGTGTCAAGGAGGTATATTTTTAATCGTATTTTTTTTTAAAAAAATACATATATGAAATGTATTTAACGGTCAGTTCAATGTCAACAAAATTCGAGGAAGAAATTTTGTAAACAAAAAAAAAAGAAAAAATTAACCGTGTGCTGGACGGAGTTCGAAACCGCATGCGTTACGTTTACAACATAATGGCTGCGGCCTAGTCCTCTCGGCAAAACTCGCAGCACGCAGGCGCCATTGCCAAATAACGTTAAATGATTTATTAATGGTAGATAGTTGTGTCGTTCCACTAATGATGAGTGTGTATCTCCCATATGTTTATATTAGAACATTTGTGTAAGGTTTCATAATTTCGGGCACTTCAATGAGAGCTCAGCTAATTAGAGAAGATTTTTTTTTATATCACTCACATTATATAAAATTTGCAGAACGACAGCCGAAATTAAGAAAAATATTAAAATACTGACAGTTGATGAACATTTTAAAAATAATTTCACAGGCCGATTTAAGAATCGAACATCATGTTTATAGGAAGCGGTAAAAATTATTCACACCTATATTCGTTAATTATTTAAATTATGGTCGAAGCAAAAATTCACACAAACCTTATTAAATAAGGTTTGTGTGAATTTTTGCTTCGACCATAATTTAAATTAACAAAAATATTAACAAATAACAATATTAAAAAATATTAAATTAACAAAAATATCACTGATAATTATTTTCAAGTCATTTCCTCCACTCAATACCAGCAATATTTTATAGCAAATCCTAAAGAGAAACGTAATGGGAATTAAAAAAAAAAAATGTATGAAATATATTTAACCGTCAGTTCAAAGTCAACAAATGATCGAGGAAGAAATTTTTTAAACCAAAAACAAAAATGTTTAGATTGTGCTGGATGGAATTCGAAACGGCATATGCTATATTTACCACGTACTGGCTGCGGACTAGTCCTCTCGACCAAACGCGCCGAACGCAGGCACCCCACCCAAATAATGTTACATGATTTATTAATGGTTGCTAGTTGTGTCGTTCCACTAACGATAAATATGTATCTCGCATATGTTTATATTAGAACATTTTTGTAAGGTTTCATAATTTCGGCCACTTCAATGAGAGCTCAGTTAATTAGAGAAGATTTTTTTTTATATCACTCACATTATATAAATTTTGCAGAAAGACAGCCGAAATTAAGAAAAATATTAAAATACTGACGGTTGATGAACATTTTAAAAATAATTTCACATGCCCATTTAAGAATCGAACATCATGTTTCTAGGAAGCGGTAAAAAATATTCACACCTATATTCGTTAATTATTTAAATTATGGTCGAAGCAAAAATTCAGACAAACCTTATTTAATACAGTAAATAAAAAATATCACTGATAATTATTTTCAAGTCATTTCCCCCACTCAATACCAGCAATATTTTATAGCAAATCCTAAACAGAAACGTAATCGTATTTAAAAAAAACAAATATGTATGAAATGTATTTAACCATCAGTTCAAAGTCAAAAAATATTCGAGGAAGAAATTTTGTAAAGAAAAAAAGAAGAAAAATTATTTACAGTGTGCTGGATGGAGGTCGAAACCGCATGCGTTATATTTACAACCGAATGGCTGTGGCCTGGTCTTCTCGGCCAAACACGCAGCCGTTACTGCCAATTAACTTTAAATGAATTATTAATGGTAGATAGTTGTATTGTTCCACTAACGAAAATTACGTATCTCGCATACGTTTCTAGTAGAACATTTGTGTAAGGTTTCATAATTTCTAAAATAATGTTTTAGTTATCTTTATTGTAACTCGATAAGTTTTTTTGTTCGCCACTGCTGTTTCCAGGTATTGAACTCATAATTCTTTAAGAAAAGTCACTGGATCCAACCAACTCTTTTATCCACTGGTCCATGTGTCCTTGAAATGAAAGCAATCTACTCCAGGAATCAAAATGAAGGGCCCAGTTCAAAATTTCAATCACCTGAAGATAACTGGAGCGCACTGTATCTCGCATATGTTTCTATTAGAACATTTTTGTAAGGTTTCATAATTTCGGGCATTTCAATGAGAGCTCAGCTAATTAGAAAAGATTTTTTTTTATGAAAGAAGAACCCTCGGATTTACATGTCTCTTTGTTTCAATAAAAGTGGTACTGAGAAGCAAACATTATGGTGATGGTGAAGTGAAAATTGCTATAAGAAATTGGCTACATCAGCAGCCAGCAGAGTTTTAGGAAGCCTGGATACATGGACTCATTCATAGGCGGAACTGGCATTAAAAGATTTGGTGATGATGTTAAGAAGTAGGAATGCGAACCTGTATTTTGATTATTTACATTGTTCATGCTGTTGTCCCAAGCCTCACTGTCACATTCACAACATTTCGGTCATTTCACGCTCCAACCCTCATCAGGTAATCGAAATACCGAACCAAACCCCTCATTTCGATCACTGGGGTAGACTGTTCTCGTTCTCTTAGTCATGCTACTTCCAGATGTTTTAGTTATCTTTATTGTAACTCGATAAGTTTTTTTGTTTGCCACTGCTGTTTCCAGGTATTGAACTCATAATTCTTTGAGAGAAGTCACTGGATCCAACCAACTCTTTTATCCACTGGTCCATGTGTCCTTGAAATGAAAACAATCTACTCCAGGAATCAAAATGAAGGGCCCAGTTCAAAATTTCAATCACCTGAAGATAACTGGAGCGCACTGTATCTCGCATATGTTTCTATTAGAACATTTTTGTAAGGTTTCATAATTTCGGGCACTTCAATGAGAGCTCAGCTAATTAAAAAAGATGTGTTTTTTGTATATCACTCACGCTATCTAAAATTTGGAGAACGACAGCCGAAATTAAAAAAATATTAAAATACTGACGGTTAATGAACATTTTAAAAATAATTTCACATGCCCATTTAAGAATCGAACATCATGTTTCCAAGAAACGGTAAAAATTATTCACACCTATAGTCGTTAATTATTTAAATTATGGTAGATGCAAAAATTCAGACAAACCTTATTTAATACAGTAAATAAAAAATATCACTGATAATTATTTTCAAGTCATTTCCCCCACTCAATACCAGCAATATTTTATAGCAAATCCTAAACAGAAACGTAATCGTATTTAAAAAAAACAAATATGTATGAAATGTATTTAACCATCAGTTCAAAGTCAAAAAATATTCGAGGAAGAAATTTTGTAAACAAAAAAAAAAGAAAAATTATTTACAGTGTGCTGGATGGAGGTCGAAACCGCATGCGCTATATTTACAACATAATGGCTGCGGCCTCGTCCTCTCGACCGAACTCGCAGCACGCAGCCGTGACTGCCAAATAACGTTAAATGATTTATAAATGGTAGATAGTTGTGTCGTTCCATTAACGAAAAGTATGTATCTCGCATATGTTTCTATTAGAACATTTGTGTAAGGTTTCATAATTTCGGGCACTTCAATGAGAGCTCAGCTAATTAGAAAAGATGTGTTTTTTTTATTTCACTCACGCTATGTAAAATTTGTAGGACGACAGCCGAAATTAACAAAAATATTAAAATACTGACGGTTAATGAACATTTTAAAAATAATTTCACATGCCGATTTAAGAATCGAACATCATGTTTCCAATATGTGATAAAAATTATTCGTACCTACAGTCGTTAATTATTTAAATGATGCTGGATGTAAAACTTCAGACAAACCTTATTTAATACAGTAAATAAAAAATATCACTGATAATGATTTTCAAGTCATTTCCTCCACTCATATACCAGCAATATTTTATAGCAAATCCTAAACAGAAACGTAATCATATTTTTTAAAAAAAAAAAAAAAATGTATGAAAAGCATTTTGCACAAATAAACTTTTTTTTAAATATTCGGAGAAAAAATTTTTTTTTTTATGACAGGCAGTATAATCTTTAACTAATAAAGAAAATTCATACAGTTCTTTAAAAGATTTTCAAAAGATTTTTAAAACTTTATGAATTAATAAAAAAAAATGAAAATAATTCGTTTAAAATTTTATTAGTAACCGAAAAAAATTTTCTTCAGAATATAATGTCCTTAATTTTTATTATTTATTCCAGCAATTAAAAGCTGATCAAATTTAAAATTAAATTATATCAAAGTTCTATCTCATATTTTATATTTCTCTTCAGAGCAGATTTTCATACAGTGAATGATAATTTTAAATAAAAAAATAAAAAGAAGATTTATTTTTCCCGATGAGTTCTGCGGTTAACCAATAAAAAAAATAAATCGCAGAAAATTAAATTTCATTAAAATTTCATGAATTTACGTGAAGGGGTGGGAGTGTAACAGTTAAAAAATTATTTTTCATCAATATTTTAAAAAATAATAATTTCAGAAATAATTTTATTTATTCATTTGTGAATGAGTACTGAAAGTTTCATTAAAATCCGACAATTATTTGATTTTTGCGAGAATTTCCAAATTAATGTGTTTATCACCGAAAAAGTGAGTTACGTAAAAAAATTACGTAATCGATTGTAAAACAGTCGTAACATTTTCTACCACGCGAACTCAAATCAAAACAAATTTTTCTGCCAAAATTTCGAACATGTCAAAAGGGATTAAAAAATTTTATAGAATAAAAGTTACTTTGATCTTTCCTCTTAATAATTTTATAAACATTTCGATAGAAAAAACGTTTTAAGTTTTGAACCTTTTTAAATCATACTATGCTAGATTTTTGTGATGGAATGGAGGTACCTTATAGGTACCTCCACAAAATCGATGAAAAAACAGCATAGTAGGAAGGGAAGAGGTCCCAAACTAAATAAAAACAAAATTCTATCGGCAAAATTTTATTACCATTAAGAGGATAGAATAAATCATTTTTTAAATATTTTTAATTATTTTTTAATTATTTCTAATACGTTCGAAATTGTTGTAGAATTTTTTTTTTCTTACGTCAGTGCGATATCCAAATTGCCGCTATTTTATTAAGTAAAAAAAACGTAATTGTTACGCAATGCACTTTTTTTTTGGCCGTGAAACACATTAATTTGGGAATTCTTGCATAAATCAAATAATGGTTGGATTTTGATGAAAACTTCAGGACTTATTTATAATTGAGTGAAATCAATTTTGATAGCATTATTTTTAGAAAATATTGGTAAAATTTTCTTTTTTTATGCATGTTACCCCCCTCCCCCACCAATTAAATTCCAGAAATGTGTAACAATTCGACTTTGGGCCACTCTAAAACTAATATAAAAAATTCAGGAGTCATTGGGGTATGCTGATTCACTGTTTTTTTTTTTTCAATAGTCACCGTCTTTCTAAAAAGTAGGTCCGAATTGCGAAAAATGCAATAACTATGCCAATTTTGATGTGGATAAACTTCTGATTGCTTTTATGAACAATATAAATTAAGCATATCATAGTCTGAGAAGAAAAAAATTCAATGAATAATTAATTTTTACAATAGTTATTTTCATTTTTTTCATTTTTTGATTATATATAAAAGTTATATATAAAAAGTTTAAAAATTGTTAAATTTCTTCCTCTAATGGGCCGGCTAGGATATGTAATTAATGCATGAAGACTACAATTACTAATCGAAAATTTAAAAGCTTAATACAAATAATTGACCCCGTCAATTTTTAAAATAATTAAAACCATTTTAATTGTGTGCATTTTGATTGCCCGTATCTTTATTTGTACGGGGGGCCGTACGTGATATCATTAAAAGGTCACGTGATTCAAGGATTGTCTTCTATTACATAATAAATTACATTCGTATATTTTTGTCGCCTTCGGGCCCCCCTTCCGCTTGTCATTAAATCTATTAACACTTGAGATAAGCTGTCATGCACGGACTACCTAATCTGATAAAAAATTACAGGGAATATTTCAGAGAGTAAGCCAGCATAATTGTTTGAAATCAGATAAAGGTAAGTTTTAATTTTAAAAAATTGACTTCAATAACCTGTCAGCGGTGTATATTTTATTTTTGCCAGATTGTTAAAACAGGAATGTGGCTACTGTTTAAAAATGTGTCGATCAATCAAAAAAATGGAGGTACCTTTAAATGTTTTTTTAATCTGAAAAATTTTAGATTCCAATCAATATAATTTCACTTCAAAATACGCCTGTGTATTTTCTTTACTGGAATTACTAAATTTAATCTCTTGACTTTCAATTAAAGCTAATTTTAAAGCTTGAAGATAACTTATTTATTTTCAAAATTTCAATTTAAATTTAGGTGTAGAAAAATGAGTGGCACCCGACCAGATATGGCAGCAGTATTCAATGCACGGGCGGATGGTAGATTTATATATGTGCAGGATAGATTCAGACGGAAAAATCTACCGGGCCCTGCACAGAGAACCGATTTTCATGGAAGCGGATTTAGCAATGGATTCGATATAGTCATTCAACTTGAGGCCTGCTGAGAGTGTGAGACCAAGGAGGCGTAGTGATTTACTCTCTGGGAGGCAAGCCTGGTCCATGCTAATGGGAGGTAGGTCCGATTGTCTATGACGGTTAATTGATAGCAGCTTCGTTTTAGAAGCATTAAAATTTACGAGCCATTTCTTACCCCAGTCCACTACGGATTGGAGGTCCTTTTCAAGCTCGGCTGCAAGGTTAGCTTTGTCGTCCACACCAGATTTTTGATCGAGGCGAGAGCAAACTGTGGTGTCATCGGCGTACATACCTACTTGGGATCTTATGGTAGATCATTAATGTAGATCAGAAAGAGCGTAGGACATAGGATAGAGCCTTGAGGGACACCCGCGTTCGTATGATAGTTCTGGGAGGCATGTCCGTTTAATACCAACTTCAATGTGTGGTTAGAGAGGAATGACTGGATTAGTTCAAACAAATGTCCAGTTATACGATAGCTCGGCAGTTTGCATAGAAGGCCAGCATGTCAAACTCTGCCGAACGCTTTAGAGATATCCAAGGCAACGGTTCGGGCTTCGACATTCCTATCGAGTGCCTGGTATATATACACGGTGATGGTCGTTAGCATATCAGCAGTAGACCTGGTGAAGCGGAAACCATACTGCTTGTCCGAGAGGAGCCTGTGTGCTGTGAGATGCTGAACCACCTCGTCGTTGATAATGGCTTCGAACACTTTGCCAAAGATCGGAAGAAGTCTGTTAGTCTGATTTGCTGGGTCCGAGGGTTCTCCAGTGTTTTTAAATATAGGAACTACAGAGGAAAATTTTCAACAGGCAGGAAGCAGATAGGCAGAAGTTGTAGAGCTTAGAAAGGACAGAGGAGAGTTCAGGGGCACATTTTTTAAGACTATGATTGGGATACCGTCCCCTCCGCTCGCTTTGTGAGGGTCAAGTTTTGAGATTATCTTAGAGACAAGCGAGGGTGTAATGTGGACGTCATTCAGTTCATTGTGAGAAGTCGGGTGTAAAAACTCCAAACGAGTCCAGACTCGAATTGTTCGAGAAGTTGCGGACAAAGCATTCAGCCTTGTCCGCTGAGGACGTGAGGACCTCAAATTTATTGATTAGTGGGGGTATTATAGACTTACTCTTGTTAAGTACTCTTTTGCAGAGTCGCCAGTAGTCTTTAGCGCCGAACTTAGAGGATGCTATGCGTTGCTTCATTCTGACAGCAAACAACATCTTAGCTTCGTTAAGTATCTTTTTACACTTATTACAAGCTGAAGAGAAAAGGCGCCTGTTTTGGTCTGACGGGTAGCTACGATAGAGTCGGAAGAAATGATTCCGGTGGGCAATGGCGGCCGAACAAGCGGGCGAGAACCATGGAGACGAATGAGATTTAAGCTGAAATTTCCTGGCAGGGATGAAGGCATCGATGCCAGCCTTAACCCAGGAGGAGACCTCGGATGCACATTCTTCGATAGGAAGACTAAAAACGTTGTTCCATGGGACGTCACAGAGGAAGTCTCGGAACGAATCCCAGTTTGCTCTTTGGTAGCAGTAGGATATTCTGCTGGTCTGGGTTTCTTGGGTAGGGTGGGAGTGGAATGAAATGTTGACTGAAACTACGGTGTGGTCAGAATTTCCGAGTGGGCTGGTAGTGCAAGAGTCTGGGATGGAAGTGAAGCAGAGGTTTAGTAGTGAGTCCCTTCCGTTAGGGTTGTCGGAGAAACGCGTGGGGAAGGCCACCACTTGCGTAAGGGATTGGGTGATTGAAAAATTCATGGTGTGGACACCAGCAGGGTTGGTGATAGAGTTCTCCGGCCACTTGGTGTGGTGGGCGTTAAAGTCACCAAACACGAATATATGGGCAGAGGGATGGGAAGAAATGGCTTTGTCGATATTATCAGAGATGCTGTCAAGCAACGAACAGTCAGAGGAGGAAGGGGAGCGGTAGAGAAAGAAGAGATAGCTAATCGAGCTTAGAAGTGAGAGACGGAAGCGCATGAAAGAATGATCCAGGGATTCAAGAAATGTCATCTTAGCTAGGGGAAGGTGTTCGCTGACATACACACCAAGCCCATGCATATAACATTGGAGTCCTTCCTGAAGAGGGGAAGGTAGCCAGGAACGTAAAACTCAGAAGAGGGGTTAGAAGGGTTAAGGTTAGTTTCACATAGGGCTAAAATATCAGCTGAGTTAGTGTGAAGGAATGATTCTACGCTGAGGAATTTAGTGCGGATACCTCGTATGTTTGTGAAAGAGACGCAGATGGGTTTTGGCGTTTTCTGATTGGCTGCTTTACTTTTGCTATTATGTTTGACACGAAGAAAAATTCTTTTTCTGTGTAAATTATTTTTTGTTTTTCTAAAACTGAGGGGCGTTTTTTTCTCTCCAAAAAGAAAATTCCTCTCCCACCCCAAACACCCAAGGACAACAAACAACGAAAATGTCTTGGGAAATGCGACAAATGTCCTCAGGAGGGAATATCCATCTTTTGCTCGTCAATTTACATCGGCCAATCAACTGACTAGATTCATCGAATTCTTTCACCGAAAAGTCGTGATGATCGCAGACAAAGACATGATCGTCTTCGTCGGTGGCGAGAATCGACTCAATTCTCCCAAGGTTCGAATCATGGAGACGGTATTCTTTTTGGAGCTCTAAATCCCCGGATGTCCGACCATCGTAAACTCTGTTATTTCTTTTCTCAGTGATTCCAAAGATTCGTGACACCATTTTGAAAATGGAAATGTCACCGTTTATTTCGATTTTTGGTGGCGGGGGCGCAAACGATTGTGGGAGCCGCGATCTAAGCTCCGCTCCCACCATCCGTAATCCGCAAACAACGTCCCCGTCTTCAGCGTCATCCCCCAATAATAGGCCAACATTATTGCGCCAAATCTTGACCTTTTTCAACGTCTCGAACTCTTCCCACATTTCGAAACATTTCGAGTCGCAATCCATTGACAGTTGGTCAATGGATCGCCTCGTCTGTTCGTTCATTGCAAGGAATCTGGATTTCCAACTGACGGAGTTCTTGTTCCAGGGTGGGGCCGACCGTTTCCTCCCTCGACGCCTCCGCCATCACGGACAGCGGCCGAGGCGAACACTGGGTGGGGGGAAGAGGTCACGTGATCCTTGTAACACGCGTCACACATGCAAACGTTGCACTGGTCGCAGAAGGCGTCTTTCCGTTTGCGGTGCAGGCGACACTCGTCCGTCATGAGGACCCCCACGGCCTCACCCCACGACATGTCGCTCGGGTCCCTGGTTTCGTGCGTTGGGTGAAATTGCCTGTGGAATCTCACACAATTCTGGCACAAGAGCTTTTCACAATCCGGGCACCAAATCTGAACGGTCGATTCGGTGCCGTCTTCTTCAAAACATACGTCACATCTCCATTCTTTTAATTCCAGGTTTTGGCGCGTCATAATCTTCACCAAAAATGGTGAAAGTCTCAAACTGTCACGTGTCCCCACCGGGGTGTGGCATTGGGGACATTAGACGTCGTCCTGTGTCGTTGCTTGAAATTGGACATCGAGGCATGAACGACACAAAGAATGAAGACATGCCAATGTCTTCGGGGAGAAATCCAAAATTTGGTCACAGTTCGAACACAGTAAATCTTTCTGCGTTAAAACTGGCCGACATTTTTAAAATTCCTTCAGGAAATCTGGAAAGAGAAGTAAAAAAAGAGTCAAAAGATGGATAGATTGATTATAAAGGAAGAAGGAAAGAAAGAAAGAAAGAAAGAAAGAAAGGGAAAGGGAGGGAGGGAAAGAAAGAAAGAAAGAAAGAAAGAAAGAAAGAAAGAAAGAAAGAAAGAGAAGGAAATAAAGTGTTCATAAACTGACTATAAGGCAAAACAACCCATATTCAACAATCGCAGAACACTTCAATAAACCAGGACACACATTAGAAAACTGCAGATGTTTACTAATAGATTCTGATTTGAATTCTACACACTCACGCAGAAAGAAAGAAAAATACTGGATTTTAAAATTAAATACATACAAGCTGGGGTTAAATAGAGACTTAGGTGTTATAAATCTTTATAAATATTTCAATCGTTAAACATATTTTTAATTACATTTTAAAAATTTTTCTTTAAAACAACAAATAAGTTTATTAAAGATAGGTTTACGTTTAATTTTTTTTAAAAATCTGTCGCTTTCTGAGTCACGTGGTGCAAACAAACTGTTACGAACGCTCACCGCTGAAACGATTCTAGTTTAAATTTTAAAATCATTTGTTTCTGATGAAAGGCCGAGGACGGTCAGAAATATGAAACATCATAATAAAAATGAATAAAGAAATACTGTAAAAAAAATACATTTTTACACTTATAATTTTTTAGTAGGTTTTCTTATATATATTAAGACAGTATACGTGGATCATCACTATGTTATATATATATATATAGGTAAATTTTCGTTTTAGGTCCCGAAGGCTTTTCTCCCTTAAAATCTTTCCAAAACAGCCTTAATTCCGTGCAAATGTATATGCTGAACTCAAATCAATAATTATTTATTGAAGAAACCTACCTTTATTGATATTAACGACCAGAAAAAAACGAACTTCTTCTCGATTGTTTTGTCCTCTTTTTCAGAAATTTCGGCCTATTTACTTCCTGTACTTAAATTAATGCGCGATTTTTTTTTCTGTACTCAATTTCAGCAGAAAGTTGCGTGTTTATGCGTGTTTTTTTTTTTACTTAATTTTTTTCCGATGAAAGTTAACTTTCAAATATATGAAAGTATAGAATTTTTATCCTTTTTTTTTTTCGTAATTTCATTGCATTAACTTTCCAATATGTAAAATTAAGGTTTTTCTAAACAAAAAAAAAAGTTTGAAACTCTATTTAAATAAATATTTTGAAGCCTTATGCTTCACCAATACGGATATGTTTATCTACTACCAATTCTTGGTTTAAAAAATCTTGCAAACATAATATATATATATATATATATATATATATATATATATATATAGGAAAAACTACTAAAAAATTGTAAGTTAAGAGTGTATTTTTTTGACAGTATTTGTTTATTTCTATTATTATTATTATTATTATACACACACACACACACACACACACACACACACACACACACACATATATATATATATATATATATATATATATATATATGATATTTTAGACCGGCCTCGGCCTTTCATCAGAAACAAATGATTTTAAAATTTAAACTAGAAGCGTCCGTCGCGAGAAGCGTCCGTCGCGAGAAGCGTCCGTCACGTGATGCAGAAAGCAACAGAGTCTGAATATTTTTAAACGTAAATCTAAATGTAATAATACTTTTAATTTAAATGTTGTTTTAAAGAAAAAAATTTTAAGTGTATCTAAAAAATTTTTAATTATTGAAATATTTATAAATATTCAAAATACCTAAGTCCCTATTTAACCCTTGCCTATATGTATTTAATTTTAAAATCCAGTATATTTCTTTCTTTCTGCGGGAGTATGTGGAACTAAAATCGGAATCTATCAGTAAACATTTGCAGTTTTCTAATGTGTGTCCTGGTTGGTTGAAGTGTTCAGCTATGGGGGAATAAGGGTTGTTTTGGCGTATGCTTAGTTTATGATTATTAAAACGGAATCTAAATCTGTTTCCAGATTCACCAATATATCCACTATTTGGACATATTGAGCAGAAGAGAAAACATTATATTTTGGCTGTCACAGGTGAGGCGTGGTGAGTGTAATTTGATGTTTGTGTTGGGTATAGAAAATACTGTATCGTTTACTAAATGTTTGCAAACTAAACAACGAGATTTATTGCATTTGTAATTCACTGATAGGTTTGTATTTTTAGATATTTGGTAGAGGTGAGGATAACTGATAGGTTGGTTGTTTGTTTCATTGAATTTATGGGTGGTTTATCGAAAATGTCTTTGATTTTTTTTATTTGATTGGAGGTTCTTGTAATCATTTTTTAAATTTTGAATAAGTGTGTGGGAATATGGATTGTGGTTAAAAACCATGGGAATTCGATTGTTGTTTTTTCTTTACTTGTATGTGAGAAGTGTGTTACTATATATATATATATATATATATATATATATATATATTTGTTTTTGTATCTGTATATATGAGTGCGTGTGTGTGTATGATGTATGTGTATAATAGATGTAAATTTAGTGATCATTATATTTGTGTAGATATATATATGTATCTGTGTGTTTCCGTGTGTGTGTGTTTGAGTGTGTATGTTTCTATGTAATAATTAATTTAACAGTGATTAATTTTCTGTTTTGAAAAGATTTCCACATTTTTAATCTCTTTCTCTCTTTATCTTTCTCTCATTCGCTCTCTCTTCAATTTTTGTTTAGAAAAAAAGGGAATTTGCCCCTCTCTCATGGTTACTTGTCCTCCCTCTTGCTTCTCTCTTTCTTCACTCTTCCTCCAACTTATATCGCGTAAACCAAAACTCTAGTGGCGTCTTATTTTTCGTCCAATCAAATGCCTTATATTCCAGTGACGTCATCCGCACGTCATTTGCGCTTTAACATTCGTTCTAGAAAATTCGACGAAGAAACTCGTTTTATTTTCGTCTCCCATTTTTTGACGAAAACCAATTTTCACCCAAAGTGAAATCGAAATCAAGTGTAAGTAAGAATTTTCTCCATTTCCAAATCATCCAATCTTCTTAAATGTTTCCTTGGACATAACAAAACTCCCCAAGATTTTTTTTAATCATTTCGCCCTCAAGAAAGCAAAGATAAAGCGACATTTTTTATTTTTGTGAAAAAAAAAAAAAAAGAAAAAAATAACCCCGCCCTATTTTTTTTTTTTTTGTCTGTCTTCATTTTCTATTTTTTTCGTTGGAAAATCAGGGAAGGATTCAAAATTAGAATTATGGGGTTATCTATTTAATTAAAACTGCATTATTTTTTACTCTTCAAACAAATTAAATTTCTAGAAGATTTCTCTTTTTTTTTATTTATTCGTTGAAATTGTTTGCTTTTCTTTCGTCGTCTTCATTTTGCTTGGACAAAATTTGTAATAATTCGGAAAATTCGGTCGGTTTATCCATTTATTTATTTAAAAGAAAACAAATTCCAATTTCCCTTTTTTTATAAACGGAATTCTTTTTGTGAAAAAACATTTTATATCAGTTCGTCTGTCTATCTGTATATAAAAAAATTGCCTTTTTTCTATTTTCAAGTTCTTCATTCATGAAAATCTTTGTGTAAAAAAAAAATATCAAAAATAAATTGGTATATCGGTCTGTTTATCTATCAAACTATGGGCCGGTCTGTCTATTAAAAGAAAAAAAACCCGCTCTCTCATTCAGACAATTTTTTATCTGTCTGTCTAATAAGCAGACGATAACCGGCGGCCATAAAAAATTATTTAACATCTGATAATATATAATATGGCTCAAGGCCAATGAAAAAGATCTGTCTGTCTATTTCAAATAAATTTTTTTCAGACAGCCTTTTCTGCATTAATAAAAATATCTTTTTGTAAAAATAAAACAGTTTATATCATTCACTTACAGTCTTTTTATCTCTCAATCCATTATTGTCAAAAATATTTAAGAATTATAATTGTCTGTCTTTAACGGATTGTTGATCAATTCATTGTTCTGTCTGTTTATTTAAAAGAAAAGAAAAATAATCTCCCTTCTTCATTCTCTTTCAGAGAATCTTTTTTTTTCTTCATGAATGAAAAAAAAATCTTTTGTTCAAAAAATCCAAAATAACAATTTATATCAGGCTGTCTATCGATCTATTTATCTGTCTGTCTAAATCCCTACCGCTTAATTTTTAATAAAAATTTTTAATAAGCCAATAACAGCCGCCATATTCAGTTATTTAATGGACACGTAATATATAGTATGGCACAAGGACAGTAAAAACTGGAAAGTTTGTTATATATATATGACGATCTTTGTTACTTTTATTAGCCTTGTGCCATACTAAGCTGTGATAAGTGAAGAGAATTTTTAAAAATTATTTGAATTACGTGGATTTTTCGAAGAAAGTAAAAAAGTCATCTGAAGAAATAGTTAAAATTTAAAAAAAATTATTTTAATGGATGAAAGGAGAAAGTTAAAAGTGATTGTGAAGGCGTCAAATTGGAAATCCCTTCCCTCTTTCTCTCTTTCTGTTTCTTTTACTCTTTCTTTCCCTTTCTTTCTTTCTCCCTTTCTTTCTTGATAATCACTCTATCCTTCTTTTGACCCTTTTTTTCTTTTTCTTTCCAGATCTTCTGAAGGAATTTTACAAATGGCATCAAGTTTTACTGAAGAAACGGTCGGGACATCCGGGGATTTACAGCTCCAAAAAGAATACCGTCTCCACGATTCGAACCTGGAGTGGATTGACTCGATTCTCGCCACCGACGAAGATGATCATGTCTTTGTCTGCGACTTGAACGGCGTTTGGTGAAAGAATTAGTTGGTGGGATAAGAGACGGATTAGTAATTTTCCGACAGGGTATAAATGCCACGAATTTCAACTGGAATTCGAACACGGCTTTCCAATTTTCCTTTTCCGAGCTGATATCCACCGCACCACAATGTAAACTTCCGCCATGTCTATTTATCTGACATCTCACCCACAAACTTCAATGGCACAAGGACAAGAAAAAAAGATCGAAACATATGTGTTCCGTATATTTTTACGCATAAATACATACATATAATACAATAATTTCTTTTTTATTGGCCTTGTGCCATACTAAGCAATGATTATTGAATCAAATTAAGGAATTCTTTAAACTCTACATATCTGTTTTAGCTGATGAACTACCATTTGACATCAGCTATTTGAGACAATCTCACACAGTCGCTAAAAATATAGCATGGCACAAGGCTATTAAAAACAAGACAACGGTTTATTCATTCATGTAAAATGGTCAAAATTAGAAACAAAGTATGTCTAGATTCGTTGTGTTTAATTTTAAGAAAAAGCCTTGGTGGAAAGAGGATAAAGTTCGCGGTGTTAGTCGATCTCGTCTGACACAACGAATTTGCGTCCGACGTTCGTCCAACGACGGCAATGAGATCGACCCAGGTCTTTATGGTGACAACTCGATCGCGTGGTGGGACACGCGGCAAGACGGTTTCTCGATATCGGTCAAAGTTTCATTCATGGACTTTTTCATAATTTCTTTTGAAGTCGGCCGAATGATTTGAAATAGATTTGTAAGATCGACTGCACCAGTGACTCTTTTTGGCCAGATGTGTACGGCTATCTTCAGTTACTTAAAGCACAATATATACTATGGCACAAGGCTAATACAAAAAACAAAGTAAAGTCTATCTATCTATCTATCTATCTATCTATCTATCTATCTATCTATCTATCTATCTATCTATCTATCTGTGTAAATATTAGTGCATAATATTTTTAATTAGATCAAGTTTTAGTAATCAGAGTTTCTCTGCCGCCATGTTCCGTTCTTTGAAACACAAAATATAGTATGGCGCAAGGCCAATATATATTTTTAAAAAATCTCCGCTCTCGTTCAGACAAGCTTTTTCTTGAATGTTGAATTTGGCTTTCTGCAAATGAAACATTATATATCAGTCTATCTCCATGTCTGTTAAGATCGATAACGCTGAACATTTTGAACTGAAAACATTTACGAAGCATACGATAAATATCCGACATCTTCTGTTCTTAGAAACACAATGTTTATCCTGGCACAAGGCCAACAAAGATAGAAATCGTAACTTACTGCATAACTTTAGTTGCAATATAAGTTTTCATTGTATTCGTTTCCAATTAAATTAAAGTTTAATATTTATAGGGGGATCAGTTTATAACTTAACAACAATAGAAAACTGATCACACATCTTTTGTCGTAATAGAAGAATTAATTGTATTCGATTCCAATTGTATTAAGGTGTGTTAATGCTAGGGGATCAGTTTATTACTTAACAATAACAGAAAACTGATCACCCGCCTTTAGTCGTAATAGATGGGGCAATACTTTTTTGGTACGCCAGTACGCTAGAACGCCTGTACGCCAAATTTCAAATTTTTGTTAGGTGTCATGTGACGTATCCAAATTTTTTTTTCTACGGGAAAGGAATGAATAACATTTATTTTTAAAAGTATCTTTGTACAATAGACATTTATCTTGCGAATAGACATGAAATTAGATTAAAAAAACTACTTTAATAGTTGTTTCCAGTTAAAGCGAAACCGTAGGCTGAAAGAAAAATGAATGGATGTAAGTCAAATTTTGATTTCCTGGTATCGATATCAAATTTTCTGCACTATTGTAAGAACTGCCTCCTTGAAACTTCTGAATATCGTTTCTTATGTCTTTGTCTATGAGTGTGTCAAATTTGATCAAAATTGGACCATTCCTTCTATAACCCGATTTTTTGGATTATCAATTTTCGATATTTATCGGGGGTAACTCGACACAAAACCTAGCTAAGAACACTCGCAGACGCTCATAGTACAAATGTGTAAATTTTCAAGAGAATCGGTTCAGCCGTTTTGGAGTCTATAGGTAACGGATTCACACACACACACACACACACACACAGACAAAGTTCCATTTATAAATAAGTTTAGATTTAATCAAAACTGCAAGACATTTAAACATTTTTCAAGGGAGATGATTTTGATTTGTTAAGTAATATGTTTTTTATAGAATAAAAATGAATAAAGTTTATTTTTACGAGAATCTTTATACATTTATCTAGCAAATAAACTACTTTTATTATTTTTAAATAATTTGTATACGTGAGGAAAAAAAATTAAATGAAGGTTTAATTAATGATGAATAAATTATTTTGTAAAATTTTAGGTCAATTTTTTAATGTTTTTTTAAAAGAAAACGACAACTTGACGATGCATTTTTAAAACTTGAAATTAAAAATAACAGTAGTTTTTCATATGTAATTTTATGTTTATTCGCTAGATAAATGAATTAAGATTCTCCTAAAAATAATTTTTATTCATTTTTATTCTTTAGAAAAAATATTTTTTCGTTACGCCAAACGACACAACAGACAAACAAACATTTCTTTATTTTCATTATTCTGGAATATGGAAATATTTAGATTTAATTTATAAAATAATTAAAGTTGTTTTTAGATCTAATTTCATGTCTATTCGCTAGGTAAATGTATATTGTACAAAGATACTTGTAAAAATAAAATTTAATTTTATTTTCTCTAGAAAAAAAATTTTTTTGGAGACGTTATATGATACCTAACAAATTTTGGCGTACCAAAATGGCGGACTGAAATTTGGTGTATTGGAGTTCTGGCGTACTGGCGTACCGAAAAAATATTATCGTAAGAGAAGATTTAATTGTATTCTATTCCAATTATATTATCGTGTACTATTAGTAGGGGGATCAGTTTATTACTTAATAACAACAGAAAACCGATCCCCGCGTTTAGTCATAATAGAAGAATTAATTGTATCGATTCCAATTAAATTATTGTGTACTAATTCTAGGGGGATCAGTTTAATACTTAACAACAATAGAAAACTGATCCCCCGACTTTAGTTACAATAGAAGATTTAATTCTATTCGTTTCGAATTATATTAAAGGGTATTAATGCTTGGGGGGTCAGTTTTTTACTTAAAAACAATAGAAAACTGATCCCCAGCTTTTAATTTTTTTATAGAAGATTTACTTGTATTCGTTTCTAATTATATTATTGTGTACTAATTCTAATGTGACTGGTACAAGCTAGCAGTCCGGTTAAAAGAGAAAAGAAAAATAATAAATACCACAATTTATTTCTCGCCCTCTCGATTTCCTTTTAAAGAAATAATTGCGACAATTTATTTATCGCAATCAGGATTTTCATGAAACACATGAAGTAAGAAAAATCGATAACCCAGTGACACTGGTACAAGATAGCGGTCCGAGAAAAAATCGAAAAATGAATACGACAATTTATTTATCGCACTCTAGATTTTCTGTTATAAGAAATAACTGCGACAATTTAATTATCGCACTCAGGATTATCATGAAACACATGAAGTAAGAAAAATCGAAAGAAGACTGCGACTGGCACAAGGCAACAGTCCGTGAAACGAACAAGAAAAGAAAAATAAATAATTACGACAATTTATTTCTCGCACTCTAGATTTTCACGTCAGTCAGTTAATTGCCGTACGTGATACACGCTTGGGCGATCATGTCTCGAAAGAGACAAACTGACTGGGCAGAAGATTATCCCGCAGTAGGGGGATCCCGCAGTCATTGCTTTCTGCGGTAGTCTGGTTGCCGACCAAGGCTATAGAACCCAATCTGTCCTGCTATTTAACCCATAAGTGGAAGGAAGAGACGGATTAATACCTTACCCAAGGGTATTTGCGCGTAAGTGAATACAATGGATTCAGCTGGAATTCGAACTCGGCTCCCCGGTTTCTCGTTCCGGTTCACGTGAAAAGAAATAATTGCGACATTTTATCTTTCGCACTATACATTATAAGGGGAAGTTGTGGAGCACTAGCTACAGGTTTGAGACGAAAAATGGAAGATTGGGTGAGCCATGACCATGTATGTTATTAATAAAAAGAGATGACGTCGAGAAACATGACCGCCTTATTTTTCGCGAATCTTCACAAAGAAGACTGACCGCAAACATGAGAGGTAGAATTGAGGAATGCGTAACCCAGTTAGAGAGTCGCAGTTGATGGATTGCACAAAGGGGATTAAGAGAGATATATAAGGACAACATTTGAGTTGCTAAGAAAGGGAAGGTGGGGAGATCCACGACTACATAGAAGGAGATATTATTTAACAACACGGATATTCGCCATTTTAAATCGTCACTGTTTTACCCATGGTCGGGGAGAAAACATTTGCCAATTAAGATGCATAGGGGGCATGAAAATAGTAGCAGTCAGTGTGAATGTAACAAGCTAAAAGTCTAAGGTGTTGGTACAAGCTAACGTCTAATGGGACAGGCATAAGCTAACAGTCTAAGGTGTTGGTACAAGCTAACGCCTAATGGGACAGGCATAAGCTAACAGTCTAAGGTGTTGGTACAAGCTAACGCCTAATGGGACAGGCATAAGCTAACAGTCTAAGGTGTTGGTACAAGCAAACGCCTAATGGGACAGGCATAAGCTAACAGTGTTGTTGAGTTGCTGTCATTATGTAGTCATTAATAAACAGTTCACTCTATAAGGATAGGATTTCAACATGAAAGCAATACCATAGACATTTATTCGTTACTTTTTAGATATAATATTATTGGTGTAACCGAAATGAAAGTCAAAATCGCTACTCCTGTTCGAAAAAAATCGTTAAAGATCAGAAATTATCGGATTGAAAAGAAAATTCCAATAATTTCGGATCTGTTATTACAAAAAAAAAGTTGCAGACTGAAAATTCATCCCGTTCCGAAAATAATTCGATAAAAATAACTGAAAAATTGATATTTTTCGTAAATTGTTGCTTAGAGAATTTAATAAAATACTTGATTTATAAATGGGAATTATTAAGGACACCATTGTCGTAAGAAAAATACCAATTATATTGAGGGGTGTTAATGCTAGGGGGGATCAGTTTATTACTGAATAACAATAGGAAACCGATCCCCCACCTTAGGACCAATACAAGCTTTAATTGTATTCGTTTCCAATGATATTAATATTGTTAATAATTGAAATAAAAATTGTTTTAAAATTTACACGAAATTCATTTTGTTTTATTCTTTTAAAATGATTTTTATTGTTTATATATATATATATATATATATATATATATATTTGTTAAATAATAAATTAAAAAAATCGTTTATATATATATATATATATATATAGTTCACTTTTACCCATTTTCTAATGTGAACAATTTGCAATGTAGACATTCACGCTCGATCCTAATTTCGACATATTTTTTTAATTTACATGGAAATTCATTTTGTTTTATTCTTTTAAAATGATTTTTTATTGTTATTTTCCTCTATTACCAAATTCCACCAGATCAATTTTTTCATCAGCTGGAAATGGTTTTCTTTTTAAATATCGTCAAAAGAATGTTTCGTTTAAGGGAAAGGAACCCCCACCAAAAATAAGCAGAGTTCTTTTCCTTGGAATAATTTATATTTTTCATTCTCTTTTTTTTTTTCTCTCAGATTCTAAGAAAAAAATAGAGAGAGAGACAGAGAGAGAGAGAGAGAGAGAGGGAGAGAGAGACAAAGAGAGAGGGGGGATGAGTGAGAGAAAGAGTTAAAAACCGGACGATACAGACATGGTCTTGAATTTAAACTCGGTTTATTGATTTTTAGAAGCTATTAATTGTCATCAATTCTAGAACTTTTCCCCTAAATTTAAAAAGATAGAATGAAATATCGAATTGTTGCTGGAAACTTCTTTCAAAAGTTTCCATCACCACAACCATGAAAAACCTACTTGGAATTTCCGTCTGAAATTTTTTAAATTTGTTTTTGATGGCCAAAAAAATAAAAAATTCCAGACATCACAAAAAAATTAACAGATAAAAAAAAAGTCTAATAAACCCAAATTTATTTGCTCATTTTCTGTCAACCATTGATGGTCGGAGTAAAAGCAGTCAAAAAAAATAAAATAAATAAAATAAAATAAAAAAGGTTTCAGATCGAAATTCTTAGCCCCTGAAGAAGGCAGAAAAGTCCAACGGCCGAAACTTCGTACAAATAACAACAAAGATGGGGATAATCGTCCGAATAATGTAAATATTTCCTCATCTCAGAAAAGTAGACATGATTTTTTGTCTTCATTCATATTTCGAAACATTACTTTTTTTTCATTATTTATACCTCGACTCATATTTTGAATTCATAAAAAAGTTTTTAAAATTTCAGAATTAAAAAATGAAAACAACACAAAAATTAAATTAAATTCATTTTATTTGCAAAATTAAAAATAAATTTCAATTTTTTAAATTCTTTTGTCTTAACGAATTTTGAAAATTTTCATGAAAGTATTTTGATTGTTTCGAAAATAAATAAATAATTTTTGTTGGGAAAGAAAAATATTTGCATCTTCTGGTTTTTGTGGGAATTTGTACAGAACTTTTTCCGACAAAGCGGAAAAAATTCCTTCGTTTGTAGCAAAATAAAAATGTTGAAATTTATTTGGAGTTAAACTGATAATTTTTTCTTGAATTTCTATATTTTAAGAATTTCTCCCTCTTGACTAAAAAGGAAGATTTTCGACATTTTATGTCTCGTCCCCCACAAATTCCCAGTCGTCGGATCGGCACGAAGGAGGGGGGGACCACCAACAACACCCCTCCTCCCCGGCCAGGTCCCAAGGTCAATGCTTTTTATTTCGGCTCCGGTTTCCGAAAAACAAACAATTTCTTCAAATTCCGCGTCACAAGTGAAAATTTGTTGTCGAAATTGACACAAAGAAAAAAATTCCTTTCTTGTGTGAATACTTTTTTGGATTTCTAAAAATGGAGGGCGTTTTTTTCTCTCCAAAAAGAAAATTCCTCCCCCCACATTACTCCAACAGACGATGACGAAAATGTCATGGGAAAGGCGACAAATGTCCGAAGGGCGGAATATATTTACTCCGTCCCACAATTCACATGTGCCAATCAGCTGACCAGATTCATCGAATTCTTTTACAGAACAGTCGTTCAAATCGCAGGCAAAGACATGATCGTCTTCGTCGGTGGCGAGAATCGATTCAATCCACTCCAGGTTCGAATCGTGGAGACGGAATTCTTTTTGGAGCTCTAAATCCCCGGATGTCATTAATGCGATTACTTCATTTTTCAAAGACTCCAGAGAATCGTGGCACCATTTTGGGAATGTCACCGTCAATTCCGCTTTTTCGTGGGAGCCAAACGATTGTGGGAGCCGCGATCTAAGCTCCGCTCCCAGCAAGCTCAACCCACAAAGGACGTCGTTGTCTTGAGCGTCGTCCCTCGAAAGGTGACCCGCTTGATGGCGCCAAATCCTGACCTTTTTCAAAAGGTCGTCTCCCTCTTTTAGGGAGAGGCGCCATTTGTCTAACTGGACGGACATCGCCTCTCTCATATCGTCGCACAGCTCACGAAGCCGGTCACGTGTCTCTTCAAAGAACGCCTCAAACTCGTCCCACATTTCGGAACATTTCGCGTCGCAATCCGTTGGTAGTTTTGCCATGGATTCTTTCATCTTCATGTTCCTCACACGGACCCGGTCTTCGAAATCCCGTAGTTCCTCCTCCAGGGTGGGGCCGCTTTGTTTCTCCTTCGACGCCTCCTCCCTCACGGACAAAGGCCGAGGGGGACACTGAGGGGAGGCGGTCACGTGATCGACGTAACACGCGTCACAGAAGCACACGTTGCACCGGTCGCAGAAGGCGTCCTTCGGTTGGCGGTGCAAGTGACACTCGTCCGACGCCATGACCCCAACAGCCTCCACCACCGACATGCCGCCCAGGTCAATGGTTTGGTGTTCCGGTTGCAAATTCCTGTGGGCTCTCCAGCAGACCTTGCACAAGAGATTCTGGCAATCTGGGCACCAAATCTGGCAAGTCGATTCGGTGTCATAAAATTTGAAACACCAATCACACAACAATTCGGTAGCATCCAGACGTTGGCGCGTCACAATCTTCACCAAAAATGGTGAAAGTCTCAAATGATCACGTGTCCCCATAGGGCCGTGGCACTGGGGACATCCCACGTCGTCTTGTGTCGCTGCTTTGAATTGCTTATTCAGACATGTCAGACACAAAGAATGAAGACATGGTAATGTCTTCGAGAACAAGTCCAAAAATTCGTCGCAATTCGAACAAAGGAATTTTTCTTCATTCATCGACGCCATCTTGAAATTTTCTTCACAAAATCTGGAAAAAAAAAAATTAAAAAATTAAAAAAGTCCAAAAAATAAAAAAATAAAAAAATGGCCCGACATTTTAGTTGAAGAATAAAAAAATTCCTTCATGAAAAAAAGTTGGCATCTAAAATCGCAAAAGAAGGAAGATGAATGAGAAAATGGGTGAAGGAAATCTGAAAGAGAGAGAGAGAGAGAGAGAGAGAGAGAGAGAGAGAGAGAGAGAGAGAGAGATGATCAAGAAAGAAAGGGATGAGGAGGAAAAGCGATTCGATAAACGAAAAGATAGAAAGGGTAAAAAAGAGAGGGGGGGAAGGGAGTGGTTACAAGAAAAAATGGAGGGAAAGAAAGGATGAGAGAGAAAGACAGAGAGAGAGAGAGAGAGAGAGAGAGAGTAGATCCAATTTGTCGACTTCACAATCACTTTTAACTTCACCTTTTTATCCAATGGAATATTTTAAGCTTTTTCTCTGTTTTAAGATAATTTTTATTTTAATTTCTTCGAAAAAAAAGTCACGTACAATTTGACCTATATATATATATATATATATATATATATATGATATTATGTTTTTGTTTTTATTTAATTCAGACAATTTTTAATTAATTAAATGTCTTAATTAATTATAAACATAAATACACACACACACTATATATATATATATATATATATATATATATATATATATAGGAAAGAATATTAATAAAAAGTTTTGAATTTAAAAACGTACTTTTTTAAACAGTATTTGTTTATTTCTAATTTAATTCTAATTTAAAAATCTAATTCTAATTTAAAAATCACTTGTTTCTGATGAAGGACCGAGGGCGGTCTGAAATATAAAACACTATAAAAATAAACAAATACTGTTTAAAAAAGTACGTTTTTAAATTCAAAACTTTTTATTAATATTCTTTCCTATACATATTAAGACAGTATACGTGGATGATCATCACTATATATATATATATATATATATATATATATATATATATATATATATATTATATAAATTAAAATAGGATTAATTCAATGATGTTGGATGATCATTTCGATATGAAAATCCCCACGGGGGATAACACATCACCTCAGCAACAGAAAAATCCTTTCAGAAACTGGAGCTAAAACAAAAAGATCGTTATATATATGTATATGTATATATATATATATATTATGATCTTTTTGTTTTTAATTAATTATTTAACAAAGTTAACAAGGAAGAAAGGAAGGGAGATATCAATCTATTGGCCTGTCTGTAAATTAAAAGAAAAAAACCTTTTCTCTTTCAAAGTTTTCTTCATTCACGAAAATATTTTTATGCAAAAAGAAAAAAAAGTCAAAATAAAACATTTTGTATATCAGTCTGTCTATCTATCAATCTATCGGCCTGTCTGTCTATTAGAAGAAAAAAAAACCCCGCTCTCTCTTTCAGACAATTTTTTTATCTGTCTGTCAAATAAGCAGACGATAATCGGCCGCCATAGTAAATTATTTAACATCTGATAATATATAGTATGGCACAAGGTCAGTAAAAATAAAGATCCATCTGTCTATTTCAAAGATAAAATTTTATCTATTCAGTGATATACTCTTTATATTACTAATAATTTCTCTTTATTTTAATAGCTTTTTTCATATTAAAAAAAAAATTTATTCGACATTTCAAGCGAAAGAGAAAAACTTCTAGAAATTTGTTTGAAGAGTTAAAAATAATGCAGTTTAATTAAAGAGATGACCCCTAAATTGTGATTTTGAATCCTTCCCTGATTTTCCAACGAAAAAAGTAGAAAATAAAGACAGACAAAAAAATCGGGCGGGGTTCCTTTTTTTCTTTCACAAAAATCAAAAATGTCGCTTTATCTTTGCTTTTCTTGTGGGCGAAATGATTTTTAAAAAATCTTGGTGAGTCTTGTTATGTCCAAGGAAACATTTAAGAAGATTGGATGATTTGGAAATGGAGAAAATTCTTACTTACACTTGATTTCGATTTCAATTTGGGTGAAAATTGGTTTTCGTCAAAAAAATGGGAGACAAAAATAAAACAAGTTTCTTCGTCGAATTTTCTGGAACGAATGTTAAAGCGCAAATGACGTACGGATGACGTCACTGCAATATAAGGCATTTGATTGGACGAAACATAACAGGCGACTGGAGTTTTGAATTACGTGTTATAAGTGGGAGGAAGAGTGCGGAAAGGGAGGACATAAGAACAATGAGAGAGGGGTGAATTCTCTTACTTTTTCTGGCCTAAATTTGAAGAGAGTGTGTAAGAGAGAAAGAAAGAGAGAGAGAGAGAGAGAGAGAGAGAGAGTAAAAATGTGGATCACATCTTTTCAAAACAGGATTTAATTTCTGTTCAATCAAATGTTACATTGAAACATACACACTCAAACACACACACACGGAAACACACACATACACACATATACCTCCACAGAGTTAATGATCAATAAATTTACAACTATTATAGACATACATACATACACAAATAAAATTATATTTATGGATACATATACTTAAATACATATGTATGTTCATACACGCTCACACACATATAGATACACTCACACATAAATGAAACAATAAATTTACAACTATACACACATATAGACGAGGGAAAGACAGAAGCAAGGGAGAGAGAACATCTATCGATTAAAGAGGGGAACATTTTTATTTTCTAGTAAAATATTTATTTTAAAAATTCAAATTATTTAATAATTTGAAAAATAATTTCTACAACAAAAAGAAGAGGGGGAAAGAGAGAAGCAAGAGAGGGGACAAGTAACCATGAGAGGGGGGCGAATTCCCTTATTTTTCTAACCTAAATTGAAGAGAAAAATTGTGTTGGCATATGAGACACAGAGAGAGAAAGAAAGAGAGGAGGGAGAGAGAGAGAGAGAGAGAGAGAGAGAGAGAGAGTAAAAACATACGCACTCAAACAGAAGCATGAAAACACACACACACACACACACACATATATATATATATATATACATACACAAATATAAGGATCAATAAATTTACATCTATCATATAGGCATACGTACACACATGCACTCATATATACATATATAATGATGTATATGTATATATATATATAAACTTAAATACATATGTATGTCTATACATACACGCTCACACTCATATAGATAAACTCACACATCAATAAATTGTCTATTTTGACATTTTTTCGACAAAATGGTTGTCATTAATGAAGAAAAAATAGATAGATAGATAGATAGATAGATAGATAGTTAATGAACAGACTGAGATAGATAGATAGATAGATAGATAGATAGATAGATAGATAGATAGATAGATAGATAGATAGAATGAACAGACTGAGATAGATAGATAGATAGATAGATAGAAAATGAACAGACTGAGATAGATAGATAGATAGATAGATAGAAAATGAACAGACTGAGATAGATAGATAGATAGATAGATAGATAGATAGATAGATAGATAGATAGATAGATAAAGCAAGTATTATAAACTGAAAGAAAAAACAATTAGGGCGTGGTTCTTTTTTTTTTCATTACATAAATTACGATATTTCCTGTTTTTACTGGCCTTGTGCCATAATATATTTTACGTGTCCATTAAATAATTAGAAATGAATTTATCGACTTAATACTGAACGTATTAATTTCATGAAAAAATTAGACAGACAGACAAATAAAAAAATCAAAAGATACAAATTCTGCCATTTTGGACTGAAAAAAACGCAAAAAATTAAATCAATAAAAGATCAATTTAATAAAAAAGATGACCCCTAATTGTGATTTTGAATCCTTCCCTTAATTTAAAGCCAGACAAGTAAATCAAAAATGAAGACAGACAGACAAATTAGGGCGTGGTTGTTTTTTCATGAAACTAAAGCAAATAATTCTTATTAATTGTCTTTTCTGTCGGGGATGAAATGATTGAAAAATAAGAAGGGAAAGAAGATTGGATGATTTGGAAATGGAGAAAATTCTTACTTACATTTGATTTGGATTTTTTCAATTTGGCTGAAAATTGGTTTTCGGCAAAAAAATGGGAGACAAAAATAAAACAAGTTTCTTTGTCGAATTTTCTGGAACGAATGTTAAAGCGCAAATGACGTTCAGATGACGTCACTGGAATATAAGGCATTTGATTGGACGAAACATAACAGGCGACTGGAGTTTTGAATTACGTGTTTATAAGTGGGAGGAAGAGTGGGGAAAGAGAGAAACAAGAGGGAGGACAAGTAACCATGAGAGAGGGGCGAATTCCTTTACTCTTTCTCACCTAAACTGAAGTGAAAATGTGTGTTTGTAGATGTCACACACACACACACACACACACACAAACACACACACACACACACACACAGAGTGAGAGAGAGACAGGAGGGAGAGAGAGAGTAAAACATACACACTCAAACACAAGCACGAAAACACACACGCACATACATATATATACTTACACAAATATAAGGATCAATAAATTTACATCTATTATACAGGCATACGTACACACACGCACTCATATATACATATAAAATTATGTATATGTACATACTTAAATACATATGTATGTTTATACACGCTCACACACATATAGATACACTCACACATAAAAAATTGTTTATTTCGACATTTTTTAGATAAAATGATTGTTAAGAAAAAAAATAGATAGATAGATAGAAAATGAACAGACTGAGATAGATAGATAGATAGATAGATAGATAGATAGATAGATAGATAGATAGATAGATAGATAGATAGATAGAGGAAGCATTATAAACTGAAAGAAAAAACAATTAGGGCGTGGTTCTTTTTTTTTTTTCATAATATAAATTACGATATTTCCTGTTTTTACTGGCCTTGTGCCATAATATATTTTACGTGTCCATTAAATAATTAGAAATGAATTTATCGTCTGCTTACTGAACGTATTTTTTTCATTAAAAAATTAGACAGACAGATAAATAAAAAGATCAAAAGATACAAATTCTGCTATTTTGGACTGAAAAAAAGGCAAAAAAATAAATAAATAAAAGATCTATTTAATAAAAACATGACCCCTAATTGTGATTTTGAATCCTTCCCTTAATTGAAAGCCAGACAAGTAAATCAAAAATTAAGACAGACAAATTAGGGCGTGGTTGTTTTTTCATGAAACTAAAGCCAATAATTCTTATTAATTGGCTTTTCTGTCGGGGTTGAAATGATTGAAAAATAGAAGGGAAAGAAGATTGGATGATTTGGAAATGGAGAAAATTCTTACTTACATTTGAATTTGATTTTTCAATTTGGCTGAAAATTGGTTTTCGTCAAAATACGAGAGAGAATAAAACTTGAAGCTTCGTCTTTGAATTCTGGCGAAGAGACTGAAAATCGTGGAGGATTGGACGGATGACGTCACCGGAATATAAGGCACTTGATTGGACGAGAAATAACACGCCACTGGACATGAGAGTTTTATCACGTGTTATACTTGGCACAAAGAGAGGGAAAGAGAGAAACAACATGTAATGATGAGAGAGGGGCGAATTCTCTTACGTGGCAGAAGGAAACAAAAAAATGAGGATAGAGAGAAAGAAAGAAAGAGAAAGAAAGAGAAAGAAAGAAAGAGAGAATTATTTTAATATTTTTCCAAAAATCCGCATATTTATTAATTTTTTTTGAATTCGTATTTTTTATTTTATTTCTTGTCAATTGTAAATGAAAGAAAATTCAATGAAATATTTAAAATATACGAAGGTAAATAAAGATTTGTTTAATATAAGAAGATCTAAATTTGAAACTGATAAGGAAACGGGAAAAAATTCAAAACAGCTCAATATTATAGATAGAAAATAAAAAATCAAATGAAATGAATAAAATGAAGCAAGATTATTAATTAGTAAATATAAAAAATAGTTATTAAAATAAAGAATAATTATTAGTAATATAAATAATATAAATGAAAATCACTACATAAATGTTTTTTTATTAATTAGTTTGAAACAACGACAAAGTGAAACTAGTTTTGTTGGTTAATTCGTGGAAATGTAAATTTCGCCAATTCGAAGTCAACAAATTATGATTCATCAGGAAATTCCGATTACCTTTGACCTCGATTATTTTTTACAAATAATTTCTTTTTATTAAAAGGATAATTTTGATTATGACACATCTCCATTTCTTTCTCTCTTTTTAACTCACACTCACTCGCTCTCAAACAATACAATTTTGTTCATTCAATTTAAGAATTGTTAGCTTGATTTTTTTTTTCATTATTTGTTTTTCAAGGCGGTACGTATAAGAAGTTAACAAGTAATTAAATATTAATTAGTAAAGATTTATTAAGTTTTCATTCTTAAGTTGGCTGGATATTTAATCGGAATTAAAATAATGGTCAACATTAACTTATATTTGAAATTAAAAGTTAAAAGATATTAGAAAGTAATTTCATGATGGCTGAACGAAGTGAAAATTGTTTTGATCGGAGAAATTTAGAAAATTAGAAATTTAGGTCAATTTTTGAATTAAACCTTCTAACATTTTTATATACGAAAATACTTGTAAAATGGCGAAACATGAAGACGTGAGGAAAAAGAGTTTTATTATTTATTATGTGGTAGACATGAGAGACACTAATACCGAGTAAAACTGTGAGTTTGGAGTCAAATAATAATAAACATTGTGACGGAAAAAAATCATTTTTATTAAGTCTGGGCCTTTTATGTTCATACTAAGCTTTTTTTTCAGTAATTTAATGAAGGTACCTAAATTTGGTTTACCGTATATTTCTCTGAATTTTACCAAGACAACTAGTTTCACTTTTTTGTCGTTGTTTCAAAAAAAAAAAAAAAAAACTTTATCTAGTCAGTCTTCTAGTCAGTGTTATATTATTTATATTATTAATAATTTCTCTTTATTTTATTTTTTTCATATTTACTAACTAATAACTTTAGTCTTTGTATTATATCATTTTACATTTTATTTTAATCGAGCTGGATTGATTTTTATTTCATTTTTCTCGTCAATTTCAAATGATTGTAGATCTTCTTACATTTTTAAACAAACCTTTACAAAGTTACCATCGAACATTTGAAATATTTTATAGATTTTTTCGATTTATATTTGAAAATTAATAAAGATTTGTAGAAGATATATAACTTTGAAAAACTTTTTCAGAAATTATTTTAACTTTGACTCCGTTTTGAATATAGAAAAGAAGTTTTTATATAGATATATAGCAATAAGAAAATTTTAGTCATTGTCCTCATTTCAAATGCAATCAAAGCTGATAATTCATTTAACGACTGCTGTGTCGCGCTCCATCGAAGCGTGACAGACAGGGCCATACATTTTTACTAGTCACGTAAACAACAATTTTCTTCCTGATTCGATCGAGCAGGACATGATAGATAGATAGATAGATAGATAGATAGATAGATAGATAGATAGATAGATAGATAGATAGATAGAAAATGAACAGACTGAGATAGATAGATAGATAGATAGATAGATAGATAGATAGATAGATAGATAGATAGATAGATAGATAGATGCGAACATACCGAAATAGGTAGATATGAACAAACTGGGAGAGATAGTTTTTTTAATATATGCGAAAACAGGTTTTCAAAAACGTGATCAGAGGGGTCAAAAATAAAATGTATACATCCCAACCAAAGCAAAATTTTGGACACACCCTCATAAATCTGTCAGTATACATGTCCATTTCTCTCTCACTTTTTCACATCCTCTCTCTCTTTCTCTTTCTCTCTCTCTCTCTTTCTCTCTCTCTCTCTCTCTCTCTCTCTCTCGCTTTTTCAAGTAGTTGGAAACAATCTATTTTAGCTAAAGTATCTAAACTGAAATTGAGGACAGAGAGAGAGAGAGAAAGAGAGAGTGATATAGAGAGAGAGTAAAAATATGGAACATATTAAATTTAAAATGACAGAAAAATGTATTTTTAAAACAAAACAATAGAACACAGTAATTCTAAATTTTTGTGAAAGTGAATTGCGTCATGGTGTGCATTTTCTCACCCACGGTGCCTAACCGACAATATTAAAAACAAATTATTTCTGGTCAAATCTGAAAGAAAATAAATTATTCCAAAACAGGCAATACTCCGAAAAGAATGGAGTTCATATACCCTAGTGACTGGAATAAAGGTTTGAGTTCAAAATTCCCAGCACCTGAATAAAGCCGGAGCGTACAACGGCCGAAACGTCGTACATATGGTAACTAAGACGAGGACATTTTTCCGAATAATGTAAATATTGTAAATACTACCTCATTTCAGAAATATATTTTACTACCCAAATATATATATATATATATATATATATATATATATATATATATATATATATATATATATATAGTCATCCGCAGACAAATCTCTTTCGGTGTATCACAGCTCATCAGTACGATTGCTTTTAGACAGGATTGAAACCCGACCGAATTGACATCATTCGGTGATTCTAACTCTGGGCTTGGTAGAAGAAAGCAAGCTTTTAGCGTGTGATATACCATGTAAACACGAGCCAATAGTTGAGAGTGTTCTAATTCATTACTGAATGAACGATGCGTAGATGCTAGAGTAGCTACTGCTTTTTCAAAGTCTAACATTCTTACAGAGTGCTCAATCAGGGTGTGAGAGCGTATATATATATATATAATTTATGCCTTCAAAAGAAAAAATAAGATCACATGAAAATTTAAATAAAAATTTAACCATGTTACCTTGTCTGTCATTTTGAATGAAATCTGCCTAAATATATATATATATATATATATATATATAAAATGGAGATTGTTGCCCAAATATATATATAACATTTTTAGAAATCGTCTGAAGACACCACCCATGGTAGAAACCTAGGTCGTGTAATAACTCGTTTACAAATGGAAAATATTCAAAAGTTCTACAATATAATTGTATTGAACACTTTTTAATACAAATTTAATTTAAATTTATTTAAACTCTCTCTCTCTCTCTCCTCAATTTCAGTTTAGACACTTCAGCTAATATAGACAGAGAGCGAGAGAGAGAAAGAGAAAGAGAAAGAGATTGAGAGTGTGTGAGAGAGTGTGTGAGAGAGAAAGAGAAATACATACATGTATACAGACAGATTTATGAGGTTGTTGCCAAATTTTTGCTTTGGTTGGGATGTAAACAATTTTTATGCCCCTCCGATCACGTTTTTGAGAACCTGCTTTCGTGTATATTAAAAAAAAAAGAAAAAAAAACTATTTCTCTCAGTCTGTTCGTATCTATCTGTCTATATCAGTCTGTTTGTATCTATTTCGGTTTGTTGGTATCTATCTATCTATCTATCTATCTATCTATCTATCTATCTATCTATCTATCTATCTATCTATCTTGTCTTGCTTGATCGATTCGGGAAGAAAATTGTTGTTTACGTAACAAGTGAAATGTATATCATCGTATCTCCTTGTCTGTTATGCTTAGATAAACATTTGGGTTAAGAAAAGGGTAAAATACATAGTGAGATCTTAGATTTTTTAAATGGATAGACAATAATTTTTATCAGGAAGTTGGATTTTAGGTGTGTTTTTTTTATTATTGAACAATAGATTTTATTTAACTACTATCTATGAGTAAAGGGAATAGAATGTTTAAATCAGAATTAGGAGTAAATAATTGTAGTATTCTTAGTTATATTGTATTTAGAACAACAATTTAGTATTGTGTGGGTTTTTTATTTTATTAAAGTAATATTCATTTTTTATGTTAGAGTATAAGTTATAAATAAACCCTAGTTATTAATTAAATTTTAAAGAAAATTATTTTGTCTGAGTCAGGTATCTAGTGGGACCACATAATACTTAAATAGGTAAATAATTTTTAACATCAAGTTGAACTTTTTTTTTAAAATTACTTCATGAGTAAAAGGGCTAAAATGTTTATGCTATAAATATGATTAAGTAATTATGGTATATGTCTGGAAAAAGCATTGCAATTTCAACTCGCAGTAAAGATGCCATTAAAATTTCAGGTCCACCTTCACCATTAAAAAATTATTTAGTTATAGTTATTTTTTAATGAATACTTTCTGCGTTGTGGTACAGTGGATATCGGCTCGGAACAAGAAGCCGAGGAGCCGAGTTCAAATTCCAGTTGAATCCATTCTTTTCACTTACGCGCAAATACCCTTGGGAAAGGTATTAATCCGTCTCTTCCTTTCAGTTATGGATTAAATAGCAGGACAGATTGGGCTCTATAGCCTTGGTCGGCAACCAGTCTACTGCAGAAAACAATGGCAACCTACTGCGGGATAATCTTCTGCCCAGTCAGTCATGTCTCTTTCGAGACATGATCGCCCAAGCGTGTTTCACGTATGGCACGTAACTGACTGACTGACATATCTCCACCTTTCAAGTTTTGCTCTTTGTAAATTAATAGCAAAAGATATGATAGATATTTGGAACGTTGTTAAACCCCCTTTGCCTCTCTTAAATGAAATTTGTTTTGTGAACAAGGTGAAAATTCTAAGCTTCCAAAAGGCAAAGTAAATAAATACGAAATCTCTCCCTGCTGCCCAAAAGAAATTCTGAATACGTTATTGGATATTTCGTCCTGTTTATGCAAACTGCCAGTTTTAAGTTGTGACGACCCTTAAATTTAAACGCAATGAAGAAAATTATCAGATTAAGCACACAATCAGCACTTGTCCTACGAAACAGAAAGTAAGTTATTTTCTATTCTCATCTTCTCCAAGTAAAGAAGCAGAAGATGAATATTTGCAACCTAAGTCATCCCAAAGGGTCTTATAGCCTTATTAAAATTCCAAGGTATGCTATTGAATTGATAAAGGTTGATGTATCTACCAGTCTTGGAGCCAGCCTTGCCAATGCCTTGCTGTTGGATTTGAGGGCTATGGGCCTTCTCATCCCCAATATTAATATGAAAGATATGTAGATAAATGTAAAATTGATAAAGCAAAGGCTAAAGTGAAGATGAATGCCGATAAAAAACAGATGAAAAGGTGGAAAATCTTTGTATTGGAGTTGATGAAAGAACTGACAAAGACACACTATTGTACAATGAAATAGTGGAGGAAAATGGAAAGAAAACCCTAAAAAAAAACAAAAAAAAAACGAAGGGACCAGAACGCCACTTGACTGTCACAAAGGAGATGCCATATGAAAGCGAATATCTAACACATAGGCTTCTCTTCCTAATATTGGTTCAACTGGTACTGTTCTTGCCAAGCAAGTGGCTGATGTTTTGCATGAATTCAACAGTTCGAGCACTATCAAGGCTATCCTTGTTGACAACACTTATGCCAATACAGGTTGTGAAGGTGGACTTGTTGCCCTTCTAGAAAGAACTTAACAGAAATATTCACACAATTGGTTGTTCCTGGCACCAAAATGAACATCCATTTAGAGCACTTTTTAAACATGCAGATGGCACCACAAAAAGCCATACCACATTCAATGGTCCACTGGGCAAATTATGTACAAATGATTACCATAATTTACCCCAAATATCATTTTCAGCTGTTGGCAGTCCTCTGGATTCTATTTTTTAAATTGAAAATACAGATACCCTTAGACCAAAGATTTCTTTATGAATATACAATTCGCATTTCTAGAGGTAAGGTGGTCTCTAGATTTGAATCATGGAAAATTGGTCCATTAAACCAGGCAAGGTGGTTAACTTTAGCCATCAGGCTGATGTGTTTATGGACTTGTGGTGCATACCCACAAAATCTTTCAACCAAACTTCACAGTTTAATAAATATTATTGTGAATGTGTATGCCATTTGCTAGTTCGAAATGAAAAGAAATAACAAGTTCCACATTCAGCAAATGTATATTTTCAATATGATTCAAAGGATTAGGAAGCAAGCATATAAAATCCAACAGATCACTTTGAAAAATATACAATGCAATGCTTTTGGTTATATTCAATGGTCAAATCTGATGAACTGGAAGTGAGAGAAGAAGCTATAAAAAGAATTTTGACCATTAGGTAAGTAAATATTTATTCATAAATCTGACTAAATTAGTTATGCCGATTTATAGAATCATTTTAAAAATTTTATCTAATTTCACAATAAATATTAAAACAGTACAGAGTTCATTTTTTTTTTAATAACTCAAATTAATTCTTATATTCTTTCAGGAGTGGGGAGCCAGCCAAAAAACAAACAAAAAAAAATTAAAAAAAGTCCCCAAAATCAATTTTAAAGCCATACATCTGTCATTAATAGATCTGTCATTAAGTGGAGTTTGTGAACCACCACACAGAAGAATTTTCTGAAGATTATTATTAAATGGTACGAAGCTTGACTTGCCAGATCACCCCTCACATTCTCAAGAAGTGGAACAGGCAGTCAAGTTATCAACAGAAGCATCCCAATCAGTGTATGTCTTTGAGGCAAGAAACAAGCACATAATAGCAAAAATTTTGTGTCAGAAATTCAGACCATCATTTTCATCTAAGGCCTCTTATATGGAGCTATTTGACTCTATATATTAAGCCCTATTAAAACACTATTTATTTATCCATATTTGTTTGTTGTATTTTCATTCATAATACAAAAAACATCAATATTTAATGTATTCAACTACTACTGCTAAATTCATGAGTGAAAAAAAAACACATTTCAGTCATCACTAATAATGGGGAGGGGCAGATTTTCAATTTGAAGTTTAGTTATTTCTTCATCTTATTTCATAAAATGACAATATTCCCTGATTTAATTACTGAAAACTTTTTGTTTTCTCATCAATATTTTGACCAAATCTTGCAAAATCAAGAATTTTTCAGTGCATTTTTATCTACGATATTCGATGCCAAATGCTCAAAAAACCGTTGAAGTGTCAGAGATCTAATTTTTGCATCAGTAATTAATACATGGGATGTGCGTTGTGGTGCAGTGGATATCAATTCGGAAGAGAAATCGGGGAGCGGAGGTCGAATTCCAGTTGAATACCTTGCATTCACTTACGCACAAATACCCATGGGAAAGGTATTAATCTGTTTCTTCCCTCCAGTTATGGGTTAAATAACAGGACCGATTGGGCTCTATAGCCTTGGCTGGCAACCAGTCTACCGCAGAAAGCAATGGCAACCTACTGCGGGATAATCTTCTGCCCAGTCAGTCATGTCTCTTTCGAGAAATGATCGCCCAAGCGTGTATCACGTATGGCACTCAACTGACTGACTTAATACATCTCCACACAACATTCGCTACATTATTATTTTTGATTTTCTAAAAAAGTGAAAAATCAACCTACCACACACACACACACACACACACACACACACACATATATAAATAAATAAATAAATATATATATATATATATATATATATATATATATATATATATCAAGCTGTAGTGAATCAACAGTTTTCGAATTCCGAATTCTCTGTTATTTACTTTTTTAAAAAAAAGTACTCAATCCAACAAATATTGTAGAGCACTGCTTAAATATAATTAAATTTGTTTTTTATTTAAAATTAATTTAATTTACATTGCGACACGGAAATTTCCATGTTTAAATCAAATTAATACTAAATAAAAAAACAAATTGAATTATATATATATATATGCGCGCGCGTGTGTGTGTGTGTGTGTGTGTGTGTCTGTGTCTGTGTCTGTGTGTATAATTGTCAATTCATTGTTTCATCTCTATGGTGTGGGTATATATATATATTAGCATCTCTGTCCCTCTCTTTTACTGTGAAACCAATAAATTGTAAACACAAATTCTACTCCAACAGCTTCTTTTCTCGCACTTCCCGCCTGTGGAATTCCCTTCCATTTACTTGCTTTCCCGACAGCTACAATACCCAAGAATTTAAATGTAAAGTCAATAGTTTTCTCTTATCTCACTAACCTGCGTCCTCTCTCTCTCATACTCCTTTCTTCGTCCACTCCACTCTCATCAGTATTCTCATCTTTCTCTTACCCACTTTCTAACACCCCCTGTAACCTGTTACTCTTTCTCATAATTTTCCTCCTATGTAACCCCCTGCAAAACAGTGACAGTCAACTGCTTTGTTTGGTGCGATATAATTATATATATAGTCATCCGCATATAGATCTGTTTCGCTGTATCACAGCTCATCAGTACAGTTAGACTCCGATTGCTTTTTCAACCAGGATTGAAAGCCGACCGAATTGGCGTCAGTCTGCGATTCTATCTCTGGGCGGTCAGTAGAAGAAGGCAGACTTTTTAGCGTGTATTTCATTATACGCGCCTAATAGCCAGAGTGCTCTAATTCATTTTACTGAATAAGCGATGTGTTTGATTATGCAACATTCAACAGTATTTCTTGGTTTTAAAAGATATGTTACATATTTTTAACCTCTCTCTCTCTCTCCAAGAATGTGTGTGTGTGTGCACATATTTTTTAAATTTAGGCACGTCAATATAGATTGAACAAAAATTCTATTGTGTGAGAGCGCGTGAGAGTAAGTGAGTGAGAGAGAGAGAAAAATGAACATGTATAATTAATAATAATATTTATCCGTCAATAAAAAGAAAGGATTAGTATAAAGTAGTTAAATATATTTAAAAAGAAAAGAGAAGGAAAGGAAAAGATGGCCTTTGACATTTGAAATTTTTGTCATCGAAATTTCCTGATCAATCATAATTTGTTTACTTCACATTTCTCCGAATTTCGTCAAGAAAACTAGTTTCACTTTGTCGTTGTTTGAAACCAATAAAAAAAAAAAACAACTTTATCTAGTTTTATTATTTACATTACTAAATAATTTTTTCTTTATTTTAATAACTATTTTTCATATTTACTAACTAAAAACATTTTTTCATGTCATACTTTTTTTAAAACTAATATCCACTTGGAACGATTTTATTTCATTTTTTCTCGTCAATTTCAAGTGATTTTCGTAGATCTTCTTACATAAAACAAAACTTTACAAATTTACCTTCGAATATTTGAAATATTTTATTGATTTTTTTTCTTCCGATTTTCATTTGACAAGAAATAAAATGAATATGAATTCGAGTTTAAAACTAAAACTCTCACGGAAATAATTCAGGATGTTTTTAAACTGTTATTCGACGTTTTCGTTTTATTTACATAAATGATACTTGAATACTTGATGGAATGAAATTCTATTTAATTCAAATTTATCAAAAATTTCAAGTCTATTTGTTTTATAAATTCTTTTTGAAATTATTAGATTTTGTGAATTTTCAAAGTAATAAGTTTACGGAAAAAGAGAATTTGCCCCTCTCTCATCGATAGCTCATCGCTTCTCTCTTTCCCCCGTCTATATGTGTGTACATTGTAAATTTATTGTTTAATTATGTGTGAATGTATGTTTGTGAGAGCGTGTATACACATACATATGTAATGGAGTATATATATATATATATATATATATGTATTAATCATATCATCCCAAGCAAGGCATTCCACTGCCACTATAGCGCAGGGGGTTACATAGAGCGATTGGATATAGGAAATGTCAGAAGAAGTGTGATAGACGAGTAAGGAGGTACAAATGAAGAGTGTTTGAGGGAATGGGTGCGAGTTAGTTTGTTAGGACGTTTCTATCGACCTTACATTTAAACTCCTGGAGGTTGTAGCCGTCGGGGAAGCAAGGATGCGGAAGGGAATTCCACAGGCGGCAAGTGCGAGAAAAGAAGCTGTTGGAGTAGAAATTGCGGTTACATTTCATCGGTTTCATTGTAAAAGAGTGGGACCTAGTTGCTAATCTAGTATCTCGTGCAAATTCATACCTAGGGGGCACCAGTGATCTAAGATCATCAGAGCAGAAGCCGTGAAAGTATTTATAGAAGAGGCACAGGGTTGCCAGGTCACGCCGGTGAGAGATTGACTGCAGGCGGTCAGCCAAGTCTGTATCGATCACATTACAGATTCTCCATTGTATTTTGTCAAGAATAGCAGGGGCACCCGACCAGATGTGGAGCAGTATTCAGTACACGGGCGGATGGTAGATTTATATATGTGCAGGATAGATTCAGACAGAAAGAACTTCCTGGCCCTGCACAGAGAGCCGACTTTCATAGCAGCGGATTTAGCAATGGATTCAACGTAGTTATTCCACTTGAGGTCTGCTGAGAGTGTCAGGCCAAGCAGGCGGAGTGTTTTACTCTCTGGGAGGCAAGCCTGTTCCATGCTAATGGGAGGGAGGTGCGGTTGTCTATGGTGGTTAATTGATAGCAGATTCGTTTTGGAAGAATTGAATTTTACGAGCCATTTCTTACCCAAATCCACCACGGATTGGAGGTCCTTTTCAAGCTCGGCAGTGAGGTTCGCCTTGTCACCAACACCAGATTTTTGATCGAGGTGAGAGTAAACTGTGGTGTCATCGGCGTACATGCCTACTTGGGTTGTTATGGCATCGGGGAGATCATTGATGCAGATCACTAAGAACGTAGGACCTAGGGTAGACCCTTGTGGGACACCCGCGTTTGTAGGGTAGTTCTGGGAGGCATGTCCATTTAATACCACCTTCAATGTGCGGTTAGAGAGGAATGACTGGATGAAGTTCAACAAAAGTCCAGTTATGCCATAGCTTCGCAGTTTCCGTAGAAGGCCAACATGCCAGACTCTGTCGAACGCTTTAGAGATATCCAAGGCAACGGTTCGGGCTTCAGCATTCTTGTTGAGAGCCTGGTATATATACTCGGTGATGGTCGTTAGCATATCAGCAGTAGACCTGGTGAAGCGGAAGCCATACTTTTTGTCCGATAGGAGCTTGTGGGCTGTGAGATGCTGAACGACCTCGGCGTTGATAATGGCTTCGAACACTTTGCCAAAGATTAGAAGAAGGCTGATAGGGCGGCAATTTGCGGGGACCGAGGGTTCTCCAGTGTTAGAAAATATAGGAACTACAGAAGAAGACTTCCAACAGGCAGGAAAGCAGAAAGAAGTTAGGCAGAAGTTGTAGAGCTTAGAAAGGACAGAGGAGAGTTCAGGGGCACATTTCTTCAAGACTATCATTGGTATTCCGCCCCCACCACTTGCTTTGTGAGGGTCAAGAGAGAGAGAGAGCGAGAGAGCGAGAGAGAGTGTGTGTATACACACATGTTAATATATATATATGTGTGATTGTGTGTTTGTGGGTATGTATGTGTATAATAGTTGTAAATTTATTGTTTCATTATATTTGTGTGTATGTATATATGTGTGTGTTTGTGTGTATGTTTTTATTTGTAATGTTCCAAAGAATTGTATTTCCTGTTTTTAAAAGATATGTTCCACAGTTTTTACTCTCTCTGTCTCTCACTCTCTCTCTCTCTCTCACACACACACACATACACACACACACACACACATACACAAACACCCACATTCTTTATCTCAATTTTAGTTCAGAATAAGTAAGAGAATTCACCTCTGTCTCGTTGTTCTTATGTCCTCTCTTGATTCTATTATTCGTCACCTGTATTTGGCATTTTGGGTTGCTCTTTTTGCTGATGACCATGCATTCAGTTTTTCTACAGTTTATTTGTAGTCTTTTTTGTCACTCTCCACATCTACCTTCTGTAGGAGGTCTTGTATTTTCCATTCAGTATCTGCAGTCAGCCCCGTTTCATCTGCATACCTTATGTTTTTCAAATTGTGGCCTCCAATAACGGGTCCTAAAATATTCTCACTGTACAAGTTGAACAGATCCGTTGAAAAGACACATCCTTGTCTTACGCCCCTTTCTATCTTTGTAAATCTGCTGAAATCATTGCCTGTCCGTATGCAGGCAGTTTGCTGCCAGTAGAGGTTCTTGATTACTCTTAGGTCTTTCCCAAAAATGTCAAGGCTGCCAAGCATCTCCATCAAATCTTTGTGTCTTATTTTGTCGAATGCCTTCGCATAATCAATAAAACATAGATACAAGTCCTTCTTCATTTGTATTGCCCTTTCGGATAGCATCCTAAAGATAAATATGGCGTTCCTTGTTCCAGTGTCCTTAACGAACCCGCACTCTTCCTGTCCTATCTCTAACCTGGTTCTGCTTCTCGCTCTATTCGTCAGAATTCTGACAATCAGTTTTGTAACGTGACTCATTAAGCTGATAGTTCTGACTTGCATAGGTCGTCTGGTATTGTTCCACTATTATAAATTTCGTTTATTATTTCGGGATTTTTTTCTGTGCCGAATTCTTCCAGGGATATCAGAAGCTCTATTACAATGCCCTCTGGACCAGCTGCTTTGTTTCTGTTCAGTTTGGCCATTGCAGCTTCTACTTCGGACTTCAATATTTCCGGTCCGTCCTCATCCTTGTGTATTCTCGGTTGCTCTCTCCTGGCGCGAAAAATATCTTTTATATACTCTTCCCATCGCTGGGGTATTTCCTCTTTCTCCAAAATTATCGTTCCATCCTTGGATTTTATGCATCCTGTGGAGGAGCAGGTTTTTTGTCCTGTCAGTTCGTTTATCTCTTTATGCATGTCTGCTTTATTGGTCTTGCTTAGTCTCTCTACCTCTGCGCATTTTTCCTTGAGCCATTCCTCTTTAGCCTGTTTGCATT
The DNA here is from genome assembly GCA_037127315.1 of Ascarosepion bandense. Classification (NCBI taxonomy): domain Eukaryota; kingdom Metazoa; phylum Mollusca; class Cephalopoda; order Sepiida; family Sepiidae; genus Ascarosepion; species Ascarosepion bandense. Next base: position 294,861 of record JBBBDQ010002029.1, on the reverse strand, counting down.
TGTTCCTTATCTCCTTGTGTAGTTTCCTGTATTTCCTTCCATGTCTTGGCGTTATTTTTTGTCTCCTTGTCGAGAATATCTTCAGTCATCCACTCGATTTTTCTTCTGTGTCTGGTTTCCTTTGGGGCAAATATTGTTCGCTGATGTCACCATCACTTCCTTAAGCGAGTCCCATTTTGAGCTCCTAATCCGAAGTTGTCGGTCGTGTCTCCTTCCCTCTCTTTACCTACCTTGGCATTCAAATCACCCATTATTATCCTAATTTCTTGGCTTTTGCACAGGGCCTTGGCACTGCCCACTATGGAATAGAATGATTCTATTTCGTCCTCAGTGCTTTGAGTTGTTGGTGCATAAATTACAATGATAGCTATGTTGAAGGGTCTTCCTCGCAGTTAAACCAAGAGGACTCTCTCTGAAAGCTGGCAGTATCCAAGAACGCATTTCTTCATTTCATTTAGTATCAAGCCGAACCCTTTTTCGTTATTTTTGCCTCCTGCATAAATTATCCTGTGGGCGTCACTGCTGAGGTCTCCATTGTTAGGCCATCTGGTTTCGCATATGTCCAGAATATTGCTCTTCAGTCTGTCCATTTCCTTCTTGACATTCTCTAGTTGTTCACAATTGTTGAGTGTCCTGACATTCCATGTACCAAAATTAATTCTTACTTTGTTGCGTACAGTCGCAGGGTAACAGTCCAGAGACAGCTGTTGCTCATGTCGTTCCTTCCAGGGTGAGGGACAATTTTTGGAGTAAAAAGTCCCCTTTACGCCGTTGGTGCTAACAGTCGCCGGATGACGGTTAGGTGGCATCTGTCGCCCATGCCGATCCTTACCGAGCGAGGAGTTTCTTCCTTGGGAAGCAACCCCCTTCACGCTTTTGAGTTTCATATATTTGTCGTGAGAAACCATGATTGAGCTGGTGGGTAGATAGTAGAGTGGTATCCCGTTGCCTTCTCCACGGTGATTTATTGAGGCAACACCTTTAGTTAGCTGGCCGTTGGCTCCTTAAGACTTCTTCCGCCCTTTGTAGGCTTAATTTTTGTTTAACCTTCAGGGTTGCTAACATCCCGAAAAAAAGTGGAAAATAAATATAAAGCATGTACTTAAGTACAATTGACTAGGCCTGCAGAGGAAGGGGCGTGTTATGTTTCGTCCAATCAAATGCCTTATATTCCAGTGACGTCAACCTTACGTCATTTGCGCTATAACATTCGTTCCAGAAATTTTTTTTCTCTAGAAAATGTAGAGAGATAATAACTCACTAAATCTGAAAGGAAAATATTAAAAATATTAAAAGAAAGCATGGAATATGGCGAAGAAAAACAAAACATCTTTTTTTCTTCTCTTTTTCAATATTAGTCTAAGAGAATAAGGGACTAGTGTTTCTACAGCTATAGATTAACATAACCCGAAAACAGAAGATTGAAATTTCTTTGAATTTTTCGTGCTTTTCAAAGACTGAAATTCTGTTTTCATTTGGATAATTCCAGTTCGTCTGATGCTTTAAAGACACCGGTCAGAGATAAAGGGTAACACGTGGTTTGAGGGAAAGAGGGATAGAAATACAACTCTGAAATATTAGGTTTCAAAACTCAATTAAATTTCAAATTAGACATTATATATTATAAACTGACAAGTTTTTGCACTTTAACATTCGTTCCTGAAAATTCGACGAAGAAACTTGTTTTATTTTTGTCTCCCGTTTTTTGGACGAAAACCAATTTTCACCCAAAATGAAATCGAAATCAAGTGCAAGTAAGAATTTTCTCCATTTCCAAATCATCCAATCTTCTTAAATGTTTCCTTTGACATAACAAGACTCATCAAGATTTTTTTTAATCATTTCGCCCACAAGAAAGCAAAGATAAAGCGACATTTTTTATTTTTGTGAAAGAAAAAAAGGAACCCCGCTCTATTTGTTATGTCTGTCTTCATTTTCTAATTTTTTCGTTGGAAAATTAGGGAAGGATTCAAAATCACAATTTAGGGGTCATCTCTTTAATTAAAACTACATTATTATTGACTCCACAACCAAATTAAATTACTAGAAGTTTTCTCTTTTCTTTATTTATTTGTTGAAATTGTTTGCTTTTTTTTCGTCTTCTTTATTTCGCTTGAACTACTAATTTGTAATAATTTGGAAAACTCGGTCGGTTTATCAATTTATTTATTTTAAAGAAAAGAAATTCACATTCCCCGCTTTTTTTTATATAAACGGAATTCTTTTTGTGAAAATAAAACGTTTTATCGGTTTCTCTGTCTGTCTATGTAAAACATAAAAAAATATCCATCTATTTCTCTTTCATAATTTTCTTCATTTCTTGAAAATCTTTTTATCTAAAAACAAAAATATCAAAATAAGACAATTTATATATCAGTCTGTCTATCTATCAATCTATCGGCCGGTCTGTTTATAAAAAGAAAAAAAAACACTCTCTCTTTCAGACAATTGTCTATTTCAAAGAACACTTTTTTCAGACAACCTTTTATGCATTAATAAAAACATTTTTTGTAAAAATAAAACAGTTTATGTCATTCAGTTAGTCTATTTATTTATCTCTTAATCCATCACTGTCAAAAATATTTAAGAATTAATTGTTTGTCTTTAACGGATCGTCGATCAATTTATTAGTCTGTCTGTTTATTTAAAGGAAAAGAAAAATAATCCCCCTCCTTCCCTCTTTTTCAGAGATTTTTTTTTCATGAATGAAAAAAATCATTTGTTCAAAAAATCCAAAATAACAATTTATATCAGGCTGTCTAGCGATCTCTTTCTTTCTGTCTGTCTGTCTGTCTGTCTGTCTGTCTAATTCCCTAGCGTTTAAATTTTAATTAAAAAGTTTAATAAGCTAATGATAGCTGCCACATTCAGTTATTTGATGGACACGTAATATATAGTATGGCACAAGGACAATAAAAACTGGAAAGCTTGTTGTATATATATATTTATATGACGATCTTTGTTGCTTTTATTGGCCTTGTACCATACTTTTTTAAATATATTTTTCTTTATTTATCTGTCTGTCTAAATCCTTAGCAGTTAATTTTTAATTAAAAAAGGTTTCATAAGCAAGTGACAGCCGCCATATTTACTTATTTGATAGACACGTAATGTATAGTATGGCACAAGAACAATAAAAACTGGAAAGATTGTAATATATATAAGACGATCTTTGTAGCTTTTATTGGCCTTGTACCATACTATGTTATTATAAGTTAAGATAATTTTTAAAAGTTTTCGAAGTCCGTGTATTTCTCGAAGAAATAAAAAAAAATCATCTGAAGAAATAGAAAAAAAATTATTTCAATGGATCAAAGGAGAAAGTTGAAAGTGATTGTGAAGGCGTCAAATTGGAAATCCCTTCCCCCTTTCTCTCTTTCTGTTTCTTTTACCCTTTCTTTCCTTCCCTTTCTTGATAATCACTCTATCCGTCTTTTGATTTTTTTGATTTTTCTTTCCAGATTTTCTGAAGGAATTTTAAAAATGGCGATCAGTTTTAATGAAGAAAGATTCCTGTGTTCGAACTGTGACCAATATTTGGTATGTCTTCATTCTTTTTGTCGGTCATGCCTCGATGTCACCAATTCCACACTCCGGAGAGGACACGTGACAGTTTGAGACTTTCACCATTTATAGTGAAGACCATGACGCGCCAAAACCTGGAATCCAAAGACTGGAGATGCGACTTCTGTTTTAATGACGACGCCACCGAATCCGCCGTTCAGATTTGGTGCCCGGATTGTGAGAATCTTTTGTGACAGAAGTGCCAGAAATACCACAGGAGATACCACCCAACACACGAAACCAGGGACCTGGGCGGCATATCGAGGGGGTGAGGCTGTGGGGGTCCTCATGACGGACGAGTGTCGCCTGCACCGCAACCGGAAGGACGCCTTCTGCGACCGGTGCAACCTTTGCCTGTGTGACGCGTGTTACGGAGATCATGTGACCGCTTACCCCAGTTTCCGCCTCGGGCGCTGTCTCTGAGGGAGTAGGCGTCAAAAGAGAAAACGGTCGGCCCCAACCTGGAGCAAGAACTCCGTCAGTTGCAAATCCAGATCCTTGCAATGAACAAACAGACGAGGCGATCCATTGATCAATTGTCAATGGATTGCAGCTCGAAATGTTCCGAAATGTGAGAAGAGTTCGAGATATTCGTGGAAGAGACACGTCGAAGTTTGAAAGAGCTGTTCGACAATATGACAGAAACGATCTCCAGACTTAAAGGAGGGAGAGAACCTTTTGAAAAAGGTCAAGATTTGGCGCCATAAAGTTGGCCAATTGTTGGGGGACGATGCCGAAACGGGGATGTCGTTTGTGGATTACGGTTTGTGGGAGCGGAGCTTAGATCACGGTTCCCACAATCGTTTGCACCCCCCCCACCTCCAAAAAAATAAAAAAAATCTGAATTGACGGTAACATTTCCATTTTCAAAATGGTGTCACGAATCCCTGGAGTCATTGAGAAAAGAAAAAAAATCGCGTTGATGAGAGTCGGGATATCCGGGGATTTACAGCTCCAAAGAGAATACCGTCTGCAGGATTCGAACCTAGGGTGGATTTCCTCGATTGTCGCTACCGACGAAGACGATCATGGTTTTGTCGGCGATAGTTGGTATGGTACAGTGACAGAATTCGATGAGTCTGGGCAGTTGATTGTCCGATGTGAATTGACGGACGTTAATGTTTAAATTCCTCCCCAAATACATTTGTTGCATTTCCAATGACATTTTCATCGTCTGTTGTCCTCATGGTGTGTGGCGGGAAAAGGTGTTTGACCGATGTGAAATGAGGGACGGAAAAAAGTTGATCTTAGGTGGGGAATTTCCGGGCGCATTTTCCAGGAATGGTTTCGTAGGGAGTCTCTTAAGCGGGGAAGAATTTTCATTTTGGAAAGAAAAAAATGCACCCAACCCCCCATTTTTAGAAAAACAAAAAATTATTAACACAAATAAATGACTAAGCATTTACTATTTCCAATAAATAAGCTGAATTTAAGCTTTTTTTAAATTTTTTGTGTTTCGAATCAGGATTTTGCTAATTATGGTTTCCTATGTGCGTTGTGGTACATTGGGTATCGGCTCGGAACGAGAAATCGGGGAGCCGAGTTCGAATTCCAGCTGAATTCATTGCATTCACTTCCGCGCAAATACCTTTGGGAAAGGTATTAATCCGCCTATTCCTTCCAGTTATGGGTTAAATAACAGGACAGATTGGATTCTATAGCCTTAGTCGACAACCATTCTACCGCAGAAAGCAATGGCAACCTACTGCGGGATAATCTTCTGCCCAGTCAATCATGTCTCTTTCGAGACATGATCGCCCAAGCGTGTATCACGTATAGCACTTAACTAACTGAATATAATAGTTGAAAACATGATTAAGGCTTCTAATGGGCATAAAGTGGGGGATCAGTTTTATATTGTTATAAAGTAATAAATTGATCCCCCACTAATTACTACTTAATAATATAACACATCTCTTCTGTCTCTAGCTATGAGTCAAATAACAGGACAGATTGGGTTCTATAGCCTTGGTCGGCAACCAGTCTACCGCAGAAAGCAATAGCAACCTACTGCGGGATAATCTTCTGCCCAGTCAGTCATGTCTCTATCGAGACATGATCGCCCAAGCGTGTATCACGGATGGCACTCACCTGACTGAAGGTATATTATAGATTAAAAAACAAAATTTAGTATTGTGTGGATCATTTATTTTGGTAAAATAATTTTAAGCTATCAATAAAACATTGCAATTAATAAAATTTAAAGATTTATTCTTTTTTAATTCAGCCTGCTGTAAAAGATTGCTGTCTGCCCATTTAAATAATCTATGTTCCCACAATGGATTTTATACACAAAAAATAATTCTATATTCATTTATAAAAAACTACAATGTTTCATTTATAAGTTATGCTCTATTATAACTTAAAAATTCATAATTATTTTACTAAATAAAAGACTAACACAAATTAGTTTTCTTAACTACAATATACTTTAATATACCATAATTACTTAATCATATTTATAGCATAAACATTTTAGCCTTTTTACTCATGAAGTAATTTTTAAAAAAGTTCAACTTGATGTTAAAAATTATTTACCTATTTAAGTATTATGTGGTCCCACTAGATACCTGACTCAGACAAAATAATTTTCTTTAAAATTTAATTAATAACTATGATTTATTTATAACTTATACTCTAACATAAAAAATGAATATTAATTTAATAAAATAAAAGACCCACACAATACTAAATTGTTGTTCTAAATACAATATAACTAAGAATACTACAATTATTTACTCCTAATTCAGATTTAAACATTCTATCCCCTTTACTCATAGATAGTTAAATAAAATCTATTGTTCAATAATAAAAAAAACACACCTAAAATCCAACTTCCTGATAAAAATTATTGTCTATCCATTTAAAAAATCTAAGATCTCACTATTTTACCCTTTTCTTAACCCAAATGTTTATCTAAGCATAACAGACAAGGAGATACGATGATATACATTTCACTTGTTACGTAAACAACAATTTTCTTCCCGAATCGATCAAGCAAGACAAGATAGATAGATAGATAGATAGATAGATAGATAGATAGATAGATAGACACCAACAAACCGAAATAGATAGATACGAACAGACTGAGAGAAATAGTTTTTCTTTTTTTTAATATACACGAAAGCAGGTTCTCAAAAACGTGATCGGAGGGCATAAAAAATTGTTTACATCCCAACGAAAGCAAAAATTTGGCAACAACCTCATAAATCTGTCTGTATACATGTATGTATTTCTCTTTCTCTCTCACACACTCTCTCACACCCGCTCAATCTCTCTCTCTCTCTCTCTCTCTCTCTCTCTCTCTCTCTCTCTTATGCAATCGCATGCAATCTATGTTAGCTGAAGTGTCTAAAATTGTATTGTAGAACTTTTGAATATTTTCCATTTTTAAACGAGGTATTACACGACCTAGTTTTCTACCATGGGTGGTGACTTCAGACGATTTGTAAAAATGTTATATATATATTTGGGCAGCAATCTCCATTTTATATATATATATATATATATAGGCAGGTTTCATTCAAAACGACAGACAAGGTAACATGGTTAAGTTTTTATTTAAATTTTCATGTGATCTTATTTTTTCTTTTGAAGGCATAAATTATATATATATATATACGCTCTCACACCCTGATTGAGCACTCTGGAAGAATGTTAGACTTTGAAAAAGCAGTAGCTACTCTAGCATCTACGCATCGTTCATTCAGTAATGAATTAGAACACTCTCAACTATTGGCTCGTGTTTACATGGTATATCACACGCTAAAAGCTTGCTTTCTTCTACCAAGCCCAGAGTTAGAATCACCGAATGATGACAATTCGGTCGGGTTTCAATCCTGTCTAAAAGCAATCGTACTGATGATCTGTGATACAGCGAAACAGATTTGACTGCGGATGACTATATATATATATATATATATATATATATTTGGGTAGTAAAATATATTTCTGAGATGAGGTAGTATTTACAATATTTACATTATTCGGACTATTGTCCTCGTCTTCGTTGCCATATGTACGACGTTTCGGCCGTTGTGCGCTCCAGTTTTCTTCAGGTGCTAGGAATTTTGAACTCAACCCTTTATTCCAGTCACTAGGGTATATGAACTCCATTCTTTTAGGAGTATTGCCTGTTTTGGAATAATTTATTTTCTTTCAGCTTTGACCAGAAATAATTTGTTTTTAAGATTGTCGGTTAGGCACCGTGGGTGAGAAAATGCACACCATGACGCAATTCACTTTCACAAAAATTTAGAATTGCTGTGTTCTACTGTTTTGTTTTAAAAATACATTTTTCTGTCATTTTAAATTTAATATGTTCCATATTTTTACTCTCTCTCTATATCACTCTCTCTTTCTCTCTCTCTGTCCTCAATTTCAGTTTAGATACTTTAGCTAAAATAGATTGTTTGCAACTGCTTGAAAAAGCGAGAGAGAGAGAGAAAGAGAGAGAGAGAGAGAAAGAGAAAGAGAGAGATGATGTGAAAAAATGAGAGAGAAATGGACATGTATACTGACAGATTTATGAGGGTGTGTCCAAAATTTTGCTTTGGTTGGGATGTATACATTTTATTTTTGACCCGTCTGATCACGTTTTCGAAAACCTGTTTTCGCATATATTAAAAAACTATCTCTCCCAGTTTGTTCATATCTACCTATTTCGGTATGTTCGCATCTATCAATCTATCTATCTATCTATCTATCTATCATGTCTTGCTTGATCGAATCAGGAAGAAAATTGTTGTTTACGTGACTAGTCGATGGAGCGCGACACAGCAGTCGTTAAATGATTTATCAGCTTTGATTGCATTTGAAATTAGGACAATGACTAAAATTTTCTTATTGCTATATATCTATATAAAAACTTCTTTTCTATATTCAAAACGGAGTCAAAGTTAAAATAATTTCTGAAAAAGTTTTTCAAAGTTATATATCTTCTACAAATCTTTATTAATTTTCAAATATAAATCGAAAAAATCTATAAAATATTTCAAATGTTCGATGGTAACTTTGTAAAGGTTTGTTTAAAAATGTAAGAAGATCTACAATCATTAGAAATTGACGAGAAAAATGAAATAAAAATCAATCCAGCTCGATTAAAATAAAATGTAAAATGATATAATACAAAGACTAAAGTTATTAGTTAGTAAATATGAAAAAAATAAAATAAAGAGAAATTATTAGTAATATAAATAATATAACACTGACTAGAAGACTGACTAGATAAAGTTTTTTTTTTTTGAAACAACGACAAAAAAGTGAAACTAGTTGTCTTGGCAAAATTCAGAGAAATATGCGGTAAACCAAATTTAGGTACCTTCATTAAATTACTGTAAAAATGCTTAGTATGAACATAAAAGGCCCAGACTTAATAAAAATGATTTTTTTCCGTCATAATGTTTATGTTATTATTATTATTTGACTCCAAACTCACAGTTTTACTCGGTATTAGTGTCTCTCATGTCTACCACATAATAAATAATAAAACTCTTTTTCCTCACGTTTTCATGTTTCGCCATTTTACAAGTATTTTCGTATATAAAAATGTTAGAAGGTTTAATTAAAAAATTGACCTAAATTTCTAATTTTCTTAATTTCTCTGATCAAAACAACTTTCACTTCGTTCAGCCATCATGAAATTACTTTCTAATTTCTTTTAACTTTTAATTTCAAATATAAGTTAATGTTGCCCGTGATTTTAATTCCGATTAAATATCCAGCCAACTTAAGAATGAAAATTAACAAATCTTTACTAATTAATATTTAATTACTTGTTAACTTCTTATACGTAACGCCTTGAAAAACAAACAATGAAAAAAAAAATCAAACTGACAATCCTTAAATTGAATGAAAAAAAATTGTATTGTTTGAGAGCGAGTGAGTGTGAGTTAAAAAGAGAGAGAGAAATGGAGATGTGTCATAATCAAAATTATCCTTTTAATAAAAAGAAATTATTTGTCAAAAGTAATCGAGGTCAAAGGTAATCATTGCATTTTCTTTCATTTACATTTGACAAGAAATAAAATAAAAATACGAATTTAATTTCAAATTTTTTTCCGACATTTTCGTTTTATTTGCATATAAAATTACATGTTGCTTTTCTCTTTCCCTCTCTTTGTGAAACGTATAACACGTGATAAAACTCTCATGTCCAGTGGTGTGTTATTTCTCATCCAATGAAATGCCTTATATTCCGGTGACGTCATCCGTCCAATCCTCCATGATTTTCAGTCTCTTCGCCAGAATTCAAAGACGAAGCTTCAAGTTTTATTCGCTCTCGTATTTTGACGAAAACCAATTTTCAGCCAAATTGAAAAAATCCAAATCAAATGTAAGTAAGAATTTTCTCCATTTCCAAATCATCCAATCTTATTTCCCTTCTTATTTTTCAATCAGAAAAGACAGAAAAGACAATTAATAAGAATTATTTGCTTTTTAGTTTCATGAAAAAACAACCACGCCCTAATTTGTCTGTCTGTCTTCATTTTTGATTTACTTGTCTGGCTTTAAATTAAGGGAAGGATTCAAAATCACAATTAGGGGTCATCTTTTTATTAAATAGATCTTTTTTATTTTTTATTTTTTTCCAGCCAAAATAGCAGAATTTGTATCTATCGATCGATTTATTTATCTGTCTGTCTAATTTTTTCATAAAAAAAATACGTTCAGTAAGCAGACAATAAATTCATCTCCACTGATTTTACGGACACATATGATATATTCTGGCAAAAGGCCAGTAAAAACAGGAAATATTGTAATTTATATAATGAAAAAAACAAAAAAAAAACACGCCCGAATTGTTTTTTCTTTCAGTTTATAATACTTCCTTTATCTATCTATCTATCTATCTATCTATCTATCTATCTATCTATCTATCTATCTATCTATCTTTTTTTCATTATTGACAATCATTTTGTCTAAAAAATGTCAAAATAAACAATGTTTTTATGTGTGAGTGTATCTATATGTGTGTGAGCGTGTATAAACATACATATGAATTTAAGTATATGTATATACATATACATAATTTTATATGTATATATGAGTGCGTGTGTGTACGTATGCCTGTATAATAGATGTAAATTTATTGATCCTTATATTTGTGTAAGTATATATATGTTTGTGCGTGTGTGTGTTTTCGTGCGTGTGTTTGAGTGTGTATGTTTTACTCTCTCTCTCACTCTCCTGTCTCTCGCTCACTCTGTGTTTTTGTGTCTGTGTTTGTGTGTGTGTGTGTGTGTGTGTGTGTGTGTGTCACATCTACAAACACACTTGTTCTCTTCAAATTAAGTTAGAAAAAAGAAGGGAATTTACCCCTCTCTCATCGTTACTTGTCCTCCCTCTTGTTTCTCTCTTTCCCCACTCTTCCTCCCACTTATAAACACGTAATTCAAAACGCCAGTCGCCTGTTATGTTTCGTCCAATCAAATGCCTTATATTCCAGTGACGTCATCTGTACGTCATTTGCGCTTTAACATTCGTTCCAGAAAATCCGACAAAGAAACTTGTTTTATTTTTATCTCCCATTTTTTGCCGAAAACCAATTTTCAGCCAAATTGAAAAAATCCACATCAAATGTAAGTAAGAATTTTCTCCATTTCCAAATCATCCAATCTTCTTTCCCTTCTTATTTTTCAATCATTTCATCCCCGACAGAAAAGACAATTAATAAGAATTATTGGCTTTAGTTTCATGAAAAAAACAACCACGCCCTAATTTGTCTGTCTGTCTTCATTTTTTATTTACTTGTCTGGCTTTAAATTAAGGGAAGGATTCAAAATCACAATTAGGGGTCATCTTTTTATTAAATAGATCCTTTATTTATTTATTTTTTTGCCTTTTTTTCAGTCCAAAATGGCAGAATTTGTATCTTTTGATCTTTTTATTTATCTGTCTGTCTAATTTTTAATGAAAAAAATATGTTCAGTAATAAGTCGATAAATTCATTTCTAATTATTTAATGGACACGTAAAATATATTCTGGCACAAGGCCAGTAAAAACAGGAAAGATTGTAATTTATGGAATGAAAAAAAAAGAACCACGCCCTCATTGTTTTTTCTTTCTGTTTATAATATTGCTTTATCTATCTATCTATCTATCTATCTATCTATCTATCTATCTATCTATCTATCTATCTATCTCTCATTCTGTTCATTCTCTATCTATCTATCTATCTATCTATCTATCTATCTATCTATCTCATTCTGTTCATTCTCTATCTATCTATCTATCTCATTCTGTTCATTCTCTATCTATCTATCTATCTATCTCATTCTGTTCATTCTCTATCTATCTATCTATCTATCTATCTCATTCTGTTCATTCTCTATCTATCTATCTATCTATCTATCTATCTATCTATCTATCTATCTATCTATCTATCTCATTCTGTTCATTCTCTATCTATCTATCTATCTATCTATCTATCTATCTATCTATCTATTCTATTCGTTCATTCTCTATCTATCTATCTATCTCATTCTGTTCATTCTCTATCTATCTATCTATCTATCTCATTCTGTTCATTCTCTATCTATCTATCTATCTATCTATCTATCTATCTCATTCTGTTCATTCTCTATCTATCTATCTATCTATCTATCTATCTATCTATCTCATTCTGTTCATTCTCTATCTATCTATCTATCTATCTATCTATCTATCTCATTCTGTTCATTCTCTATCTATCTATCTATCTATCTATCTATCTCATTCTGTTCATTCTCTATCTATCTATCTATCTATCTATCTATCTATCTATCTATCTTTTTTTCATCATTGACAATCATTTTGTCTAAAAAATGTCAAAATAAGCAATGTTTTTATGTGTGAGTGTATCTATATGTGTGTGAGCGTGTATAAACATACATATGAATTTAAGTATATCTTTATACATATACATAATTTTATATGTATATATGAGTGCGTGTGTGTACGTATGCCTGTATAATAGATATAAATTTATTGAATCTTATATTTGTGTAAGTATATATATGTTTGTGCGAGTGTGTGTTTTCGTGCGTGTGTTTGAGTGTGTATGTTTTACTTTCTCTCTCCCTCCTGTCTCTCGTTCACTCTGTGTGTGTGTGTGTGTGTGTGTGTGTGTGTGTGTGTGTGTGTGTGTGTGTGTGTGTGTGTGTGTGTGTGTGTGTGTGACATCTACAAACATACTTTTTCTCTTCAGTTTAGGTGAGAAAGAGTAAAGGAATTCGCCCCTCTCTCATGGTTACTTGTCCTCCCTCTTGTTTCTCTCTTTCCCCACTCTTCCTCCCACTTATAAACACGTAATTCAAAACTCCAGTCGTCTGTTATGTTTCGTCCAATCAAATGCCTTATATTCCAGTGACGTCATCTGTACGTCATTTGCGCTTTAACATTCGTTCCAGAAAATTCGACAAAGAAACTTGTTTTGTTTTTGTCTCCCATTTTTTTGCCGAAAACCAATTTTCAGCCAAATTGAAAAAATCCAAATTAAATGTAAGTAAGAATTTTCTCCATTTCCAAATCATCCAATCTTCTTTCCCTTCTTATTTTTCAATCATTTCATCACCGACAGAAAAGCCAATTAATAAGAATTATTGGCTTTAGTTTCATGAAAAAACAACCACGCCCTAATTTGACTGTCTGTCTTAATTTTTTATTTACTTGTCTGGCTTTAAATTAAGGGAAGGATTCAAAATCACAATTAGGGGTCATCTTTTTATTAAATAGATCTTTTATTTATTTATTTATTTTTTTGCCATTTTTCAGTCCAAAATGGCAGAATTTGTATCTTTTGATCTTTTTATTTGTCTGTCTGTCTAATTTTTAATGAAATTAATACGTTCAGTAATAAGTCGATAAATTCATTTCTAATGATTTAATGGACACGTAAAATATATTCTGGCACAAGGCCAGTAAAAACAGGAAAGATTGTAATTTATGTAATGAAAAAAAAAGAACCACGCCCTAATTGTTTTTTCTTTCAGTTTATAATACTTGCTTTATCTATCTATCTATCTATCTATCTATCTATCTATCTATCTATCTATCTATCTATCTATCTATCTATCTTAGTCTGTTCATTATCTATCTATCTATCTATCTATCTATCTATCTATCTATCTATCTATTTTTTCTTCATTAATGACAACCATTTTGTCGAAAAAATGTCAAAATAGACAATTTATTGATGTGTGAGTTTATCTATATGAGTGTGAGCGTGTATGTATAGACATACATATGTATTTAAGTTTATATATATATACATATACATCATTATATATGTATATATGAGTGCATGTGTGTACGTATGCCTATATGATAAATGTAAATTTATTGATCCTTATATTTGTGTATGTATATATATATATGTGTGTGTGTGTGTGTGTGTGTGTGTGTGTGTGTGTGTGTGTGTGTGTGTTTTCATGCTTCTGTTTGAGTGCGTATGTTTTTACTCTCTCTCTCTCTCTCTCTCTCTCTCTCCCTCCTCTCTTTCTTTCTCTCTCTGTGTCTCATATGCCAACACAATTTTTCTCTTCAATTTAGGTTAGAAAAATAAGGGAATTCGCCCCCCTCTCATGGTTACTTGTCCCCTCTCTTGCTTCTCTCTTTCCCCCCTCTTCTTTTTGTTGTAGAAATTATTTTTCAAATTATTAATTAATTTGAATTTTTAAAATAAATATTTTACTAGAAAATAAAAATGTTCCCCTCTTTAATCGATAGATGTTCTCTCTCCCTTGCTTCTGTTTTTCCCTTGTCTATATGTGTGTATAGTTGTAAATTTATTTTTTCATTTATGTGTGAGTGTATCTATATGTGTGTGAGCGTGTATGAACATACATATGTATTTAAGTATATGTATCCATAAATATAATTTTATTTGTGTATGTATGTATGTCTATAATAGTTGTAAATTTGTTGATCATTAACTCTGTGGAGGTATATGTGTGTGTGTGTGTTTCCGTGTGTGTCTGTTTGAGTGTGTATGTTTCAATGTAACATTTGATTGAACAGAAATTAAATCCTGTTTTGAAAAGATGTGCTCCACATTTTTACTCTCTCTCTCTCTCTCTCTCTCTCTTTCTTTCTCTCTTACACACTCTCTTCAAATTTAGGTTAGAAAAGTAAAAGAATTCACCCCTCTCTCTTTGTTCTTATGTCCTCCCTTTCCGCACTCTTCCTCCCACTTATAACACGTAATCCAAAACTCCAGTGACGTGTTATGTTCTCGTCCAATCAAATTCCTTATATTCCTGTGACGTCATCCGTACGTCATTTGCGCTTTAACATTCGTTCCAGAAAATTCGACGAAGAAACTTGTTTTATTTTTGTCTCCCGTTTTTTTGACGAAAACCAATTTTCACCCAAATTGAAATCGAAATCAAGTGTAAGTAAGAATTTTCTCCATTTCCAAATCATCCAATCTTCTTAAATGTTTCCTTGGACATAACAAGACTCACCAAGATTTTTTTTCATCATTTCACCCACAAGAAAAGCAAAGATAAAGCGACATTTTTGATTTTTGTGAAAGAAAAACAGGAACCCCGCCCTATTTTTTTGTCTGTCTTCATTTTCTACTTTTTTCGTTGGAAAATCAGGGAAGGATTCAAAATCACAATTTAGGGGTCATCTCTTTAATTAAAACTACATTTTTTTTGACTCTTCAAACAAATTAAATTTCTAGAAGTTTTTCTCTTCTTTTTTTAATTTTTTTATTTATTCGTCGAAATTGTTTGCTTTTCTTTCGTCGTTTTTATTTCGCTTGGACAAAATTTGTAATAATTCGGAAAATTCGGTCCGTTTATCCATTTATTTATTTAAAAGAAAAGAAATTCCTTTTTCCCTTTTTTATAGACGGATATCTTTTTGTCTATTTATTTGTATAACATAAAAAAATCCCGCCTTTTCTCTTTGAAAATTTTCTTCATTCATGAAAATCATTTAATCTAAAAAAAAATGTCAAAATAAAATAATTTATATCAGTTTGTCTATCTATAAATCTATCGGCCTGTCTGTCTATTAAAAGAAAAAAAAAATCCGCTCTCTCTTTCATACAATATTTTTATCTGTCTGTCTAATAAGCAGACGATAACCGGCCGTCATAATAAATTATTTAACATCTGATAATATATAGTATGGCACAAGGTCAATAAAAAAGATCCGTCTGTCTATTTCAAAGAAATTTTTTTTCAGATAATCTTTTCTGCATGAATAAAAAATATTTTTTTGGTAAAAATCAAACAATTTCTATCATTCACTTACAGTTTATTTATTTATCTCTCAATCCATCACTGTAAAAAATATTTAAGAATTATAATTGTCTGTCTTTAACGGATTGTCGATCAATTTATTAGTCTGTCTGTTTATTTAAAAGAAAAGAAAAATAATCTCCCTCCATCAATCTCTTTCAGAGAATCTTTTTTCTTCATTAACAAAATCAAATCCAAAATAACAATTTATATCAGTCTGTCTGTCGATCTATTTATTTATCTGTCTGTCTGTCTAAATCCCTAGCGCTTAATATTTAATAATAGCCGCCATTTGATAGACAAGTAATATATAGTATGACACAAGGACAATAAAAACTGGAAAGATATATATATATGACGATCTTTGTTACTTTTATTGGCCTTGTGCCATACTAAGCTGTGATAACTGAAGATATTTTTAAAAATTATTTGAAGTCCGTGTATTTTTCGAAGAAAGAAAAATCATCTGAAGAAATAGAAAAAAATAATTATTTTAATGGATAAAAGGAAAAAGTTAAAAGTGATTGTGAAGGCGTCAAATTGGAAATCCCTTCCCACTTTCTCTATAGCTTTTACCCTTTCTTTCTTTCTTTCTTTCTTTCTTTCTTTCTTTCTTTCTCCCTCCCTTTCTTGATAAACACTCTATCCTTCTTTTGATCTTTTTTTATTTTTCTTTCCAGATTTTCTGAAGGAATTTTTACAAATGGCGGCCAGTTTTACTGAAAGATTCCCGTGTTCGAACTGTGACCAATATTTAGATCTCTCCTCGAAGACATTGGCATGTCTTCATTCTTTGTGTCAGTCATGTCTTGATGCCCAGTTCGAAGGAGCGACACAGGACGACGTCAAATGTCCCCAATGCCACACCCCGGTGGGGACACGTGACAGTTTGAGACTTTCACCATTTTTGGTGAAGACCATGACGCGCCAAATCCTGGAATCGAAAAAATGGAAATGCGACGGGTGTTTTGAAGAAGACGGCACCGAATCGACTGTCCAGATTTGGTGCTCGGTTTGTGAAAATCTCTTGTGCCTGGAGTGCCATAGAATCCACAAGACGTTATTTCCCAAACAAGAAACCAGGGACCTGAGCGGCATGTCGAGGGGTGAGGCCGTGGGGGTCCTCACGACGGACGAGTGTCGCTTGCACCGCAAACGGAAGGACGCCTTCTGTGCCCGGTGCAACCTTTGCCTGTGTGACGCGTGTTACAAGGGTCACGTGACCTCTTCCCCCCAGTGTCCGCCTCGGCCGCTGTCCGTGAGGGAGGAGGCGTCGAGGGAAAAGACGGTCGGCCCCACCCTGGAGCAAGAACTTCATCAGTTGGAAACCCAGATCCTTGCAATGAACGAACAAACGAGGCGATCCATTGACCAACTGTCAATGGATTGCGAGTCGAAATGTTCCGAAATATGGGAAGAGTTCGAGACGTTCGTGGAAGAGACACGTCGGAGTTTGAAAGAGCTGTCCGACAATATGAGAAAGCCGTTAGAAAAATGGCGCCTCTCCCTAAAGGAGGGAGAAGACCTTTTGAAAAAGGTCAAGATTTGGCGCCATAATGTTGGCCAATTGTTGGGGGACGACGCCGAAGACGAGGACGTCGTTTGCGGTTTACGGTTGGTGGGAGCGGAGCTTAGATCGCGGCTCCCACAATCGTTTGCCCCCCTCCACCAAACATCGGAATTGACGATGACATTTCCATTTTCAAAATGGTGTCACGAATCTTTGGAGTCACTTAGAAAAGAAATAATAGAGTTTACGAGGGTCGGGACATCCGGGGAATTACAGCTCCAAAAAGAATACCGTCTCCAGGATTCGAACCTGGGGAGGATTTACTCGATTCTCGCCACCGACGAAGACGATCATGTCTTTGTCTGCGATTGGATCGACTGTTCGGTGAAAGAATTCGATAAGTTTGGACAGTTGATTGGCCGATGTGACTTGAGGGACGGAGGCGGGAGATTCACCCCCACGGACTTTTGTCTCCTTTCCCAAGACATTTTCGTCGTCTGTTGTCCTTGGGGTTCTTTTTTGGGTTGGGGAGGAATTTTCTTTTTGGAGAGAAAAAAACGCCCCCCATTTTTAGAAAAACAAAAAATAATTGACACAAAAAAGAATTTTTATTCTTTGTGTCAATTTCAACAACAAATTTTCACTTGTGACTTGGAATTTCAAGAAATTGTTTGTTTTTCGGAAACCGGTGCCGAAATAAAAAGAATTGACCTTGGGAACTGGGCGGGGAGGTGGTGGGGTGGTGGTGCTGTTGATTTCCCCCTCCTTCGTGCCGATCAGACGACTGGGAATTTGTGGGGGACGAGACGTTTTATGTCAGAAATCTTCCTTTTTAGTCAAAAGGGAGAAATTCTTCAAAAAATAGACATTAAAGAAAAAATTCTGAATTTCACTCCAAATAAATTTCAACTTTTTTATTTTGCTACAAAAGAAGGAATTTTTTCCGTTTTACCGGAAAAAGTTCTGTACAAATTCCCACAAAAATCAGAAAATATTGCAAATATTTTTCTTTCCCAACAAAAATTGTTTATTTGTTTTCGAAACGATAAAAAAGATTTAATAAAAATTTTCAAAATTCGTTAAAAAAAAAAGAATTTAAAAAATTGAAATTTATTTTTAATTTTGCAAATAAAATGAATTTAATTCTTGAGTTGTTTTCATTTTTTATTTCTGAAATTTTAAAAACTTTTTTATGATTTCAAAATATGAGTCGAGTTATAAATATTGAAAAAAAAGTAATGTTTCGTCATATGAATGAAGACAAAAAAAATCATGTCTACATTTCTGAGATGAGGAAATATTTACATTATTCGGACGATTATCCTCATCTTTGTTGTTATTTGTGCGACTTTTCAGCCATTGTACTCTGCGGCCTTCATCAGGGGCTAAGAATTTCGAACAAAACCCTTTTTTTTTTTTGAGATCTTTTACTCCGACCATCAATGGTTGACAGAAGATGTGCAAATAAAGTTGGTTTTATTAGACTTTTTTTTCTGTCTGTTTTTGTTTTTTTTTCGCCGTCAAAGCAGATTTAAAAAAAAATTTTTTAAGATATTTCCACTCCGATAATTGGTAAGAAATTGGAGAGGAAAAGCAAAGAAAAGTTTGGGATGATTGTATTTTGTCGCCAAAATTTCAGACGGAAATTCCAAGTATGTTTTTCATGGTTGTGGTGATGGAAACTTTTGAAAGAAGTTTCTAGCAACAATTCGATATTTCATTCTATCTTTTTAAATTTAGGGGAAAAGTTCTAGAATTGATGACAATAAATAGCTTCTAAAAATCGATGAACCGAGTTTAAATTCAAGACCATGTCTGTATCGTCCGGTTTTTAACTCTTTCTCTCACTCATCCCCCTCTCTCTCTTTGCCACTCTGTCTCTATTTCTCTCTCTCCTATTTTTTCTTAGAATCTGAGAAAAAAAAAGAGAAAATATAAAGTATTCTAAGCTCCAGGACCATGGATTAGTTTTAAAGCTTTCATTGCACCCGAGCAACGCCGGGCTATACTGCTAGTTAACAATATTAATATAATTGGAAACGAATACAATTAAAGCTTGTATTGGTCCTAAGGTGGGGGATCGGTTTCCTATTGTTATTCAGTAATAAACAGATCCCCCCTAGCATTAACACCCCTCAATATAATTGGTATTTTTCTGACGACAATGGTGTCCTTAATAATTCCCATTTATAAATGAAGTATTTTATTAAATTATCTAAGAAACAATTTTATCGAATTATTTTCGGAACGGGACGAATTTTCAGTCTGCAAATTTATTTTTTTAATAACAGATCCGAAATTATTGGAATTTTCTTTTCAATCCGATAATTTCTGATCTTTAAAGACTTTTTTCGAACAGGAGTAGCGATTTTGACTTTCATTTCGGTGACACCAATAATATTATATCTAAAAAGTAACTAATAAATGTCTATGGTATTGTTTTCATGTTGAAATCCTATCCTTATAGAGTGAACTGTTTATTAATGACTACATAATGACAGCAACTCAACAACACTGTTAGCTTATGCCTGTCCCATTAGGCGTTACCTTGTACCAACACCTTAGACTGTTAGCTTATGCCTTTCCCATTAGGCGTTAGCTTGTTCCTGCACCTTCTATTACGACTAAAGGTGAGGATTTTAACTTGTAACAGTCGCATTAGAATTAGTACACAATCATAAAATTGGAATCGAATACAATTAAATCTTCTATTGTAACTGAAGGCGGGAGATCGGTTTTCTATTGTTATTAAGTAATAATACGTCGTCTGATGTCCTGGGTGAATAATTGCCATTCGGAGTGGGGGAAGATTTTTTTTTGGAGAGAAAAAAAAAAACCATTTATAGAAAATCAAAAAGTAATTCGCACAGGAAAGGATTTTCGGTCTTTGTGTCAAATTCAACAACAAATTTTTACTTGTGACTGGGAATTTGAAGAATTTGTTTGCTTTTCGGAAACCGGGGCCGAAATTAAACGAATTGACCTTGGGAACTGGCCGGAGAGGTGGGGTGGTGGTCGTGGTGGTCGTGGTCGTGGTGATCGTGATGTTGGTGATGTTAATACCCTCCTTCGTGCCGATCCGACGACTGGGATTTTGTGGGGGACGAGACGTTATATGTCGAAAATCTTCCTTTTTAGCCAAAAGGGAGACATTGTAACTAAAGTCGGGAATTACAAAACATTAAAAATGCTTGTTTTTTTTTCTCTTGATGTAAAATATTTCTAATCAGCTTCGATATAAGAAGAGACGAGAAAAAGACTAATATAGGGCGGAGAGGGGATGGCATTGGACAGGAAATTACAAGGGGGGAGGCAAGAAGTTACTAGGGGGTGGGTTCTTCCTATCAAAGTGAAACTTTTTTTGTTTAGTTTTTCTTCTTTTTTTAGGTTTTTTTTCTTCTTTCACTTTTGTTTTATCCCATTGAAACGTAATGAAATGAGATGAGACAACAAATGGGATTTACCTCCCACCTCCCGCTCTGTTGTCTTTCTATGGAAAATAACAAGGCACAGGGGGGTGAAAGTGGGTAGCTTGGTAGACATTGTTTTTTTTAATCTTTCTTATTAGTGGTGATAAAAGTGGTGTTGCTGTTGCTGTTGTTGTAAAATATAACAGGAATGAACGAGCAAGAAAATTAGGGTTCATCAATAACCCTATCGAATTAGGGTTTGAAACTTTTTCACCCAAGAGGGTAGTGTATTTTTGAACCAGATAGCAACTTTTGTAACCCCCAGAAATTAAGAATCCATTAAAAGTGGGGTGGGGGATGGTTCTGTTAGGGGGAATATGTAGCGGGGGTGGGTGAAACTTTGCCTTTTCTCGTTTATTTTTTTAACATTTTCCCCTGTTTCTATGAGCCAAGTTGGTTCCTTTATTTTTTTTAAAAGAGCAAAAACTAACAAAAAAGGGGCAAGAGTTTGTTGACTGTCCGACTGCATCCTCCATGTTATCTCTGGTTTTCCTCGTCCCACACCCCGTTATATGCGTAGTCTGCCTTGTTATGCATGACAAACTTGTTCTCCACTGAATGTTAAATCGGCCAGTTACCACTCCCCTGACACAATAACAGACAAAAAATTATTGCTTCGTCAATGATGATGGCTAATTAAACATTTTTCCAAAACATGACCAGAGCTTAGCAGCTGATCGAATGTTCCCTCAGAAAGGACCTGTGCCTTGAGTACCTCTTGGGACTTAAACTCAATGCAGACTTCAAATGAACTCGGACATACAATCCATTGCTAAAGATAGTGGGAAAATGGCTGGGTCTCTGTATGGCTCTAGCAAGTACCTCACCCATCCTGCTATCGTCTATGTTTAAAAGAACCTGATCAAGCCAAAAATGGAGCTACTAATGTCATATATGGTCAGAAGGTACCCAGTCTTCACTTCCCACTCTCGATAAGGATGAAAAGCATCCTTGTGGGTGATGAATTATTTTCCAACTTGCAATCCCTATCTTATAGATGAGACATTGTAAGCCTCTCTCATTTTTCTATCCCTATTTCAGTGGAGAGTGTTCAGAAGAACTACATGCCTTAGTTCCACCAACCCTAGCCATCACAGCCAAGACTTGCCCTGCCATTAACATTGTAGCGAACCACCCTCTTTACATTCATATCTCAGTGGTGAGATAGAAATTCCACTTATGAAGCTTCTTCACATGAACTGCTGGCTTGTGTAACTGACTTCCAAGAGTATGCTTTCCCAATCAGTAGAATCTTAAACTTTAAGTCTAGGGTTAGCCATTATCTTCCACATCGATCAGTCAGTTAAGTGCCATATGTGATACACGCTTGGGCGATCATGTCTCGAAAGAGATATGACTGACTGGTCAGAAGATTATCCCGCAATAGCTTGCCATTGCTTTCTGCGGTAGACTGGTTGCCAGCCAAGGCTATAGAACCCAATCTGTCCTGTTATTTAACCCATAACTGGAAGGAGTAGACTGATTAATACCTTTCCCAAGGGTAGTTGCGTGTAAGAGAATGCAATGAATTCAACAGGAATTTGAACTCGGCTCGCCGATTTTTCGTTCCGAGCCGATATCCACTGCACCACAACGCACATATACTGTCCACATAAGCTGCACCATTTACTTTGTAATCCTCTACTCCAAGAGGCTCCCAGGCCTTGTACAAGGTGAAAAATAATTGTGAATCAAACAAAATATTTTCCCCGCAATGATACTTAAGAAATTGTTAGCTTCAAATTAGGTGAGGGCGAATGGGCAGGGTTAGGGTCATAAGCGTGGAGTTTTGGTTGTAGAAGTAAAATAACAAATTAAATGTTGCCGTAATTTTATCTGATAAAAAACTGTAGCAGACAAATCTTTTGGTTACTACAGAATAATTTTTCTTTTTACTAATATAGACTTTAGAAAGAACTGAAACCCAATCTTAAATATGAGACCAGGAACAAACCATCTACTTTCGTTTAAAAGTAGAGGGAAAATTGTAAACTGGATGGTAGACAAGCCATTCTAGTCGTATTGGTTGTGTGGAAAACCATAGAACAGAAAACACAATGTTTTTAGTCTTATGACTATTTGTTTATGTGACATACTTATTTTCACTTACTTGGATGTGTGTCATGATGTAATGGATATCAATTCGGAAAGAGAAATCAGTGAGCTGAGTTGAAATTTCAGTTGGATTCATTACATTCACTTAGGTTCAAATAGCCTTGGGAAAGGTAGGACTCCATCTCTTCTTCCCCAGTTATAGGTTGAACAAATACTGTTGATTACAGGTTTACCCTGACCTGGGGTGGTAGCACCTGTTAGAGTCCCATCTATGGGTAAATAGTGAAACCCCAGCAAATACCAACAGTTCATTTTTATAGTAAAACGACCAACAGTACATTTGCATAATAAAACAACGATGACCCATAGAGATGTTGATATGCAGATAAAGAAAATCAACAAACCAAGTCATGCATGACAGATATATGTATTAACAGAAAGTTTCGGAGATTAATAAAATAAAATTGACAACTGATATATTAAATTTATTTGTTTATTAAACTTGGCAATTGTAGCCTGCAAAGACCGAACTCAATTAATCAGCACAGCATTTTCACTAATGTTTACCGAATCCACTGCTTTAATGACGGGAGTGATCTCGGTATACTTTGACTCAAACCAGTCATGTGACTTCAAGGTCTTTCTCCCAAAGGTGGCCGAGGCATTGCAGTGCATGGTGTCTCCTAAGGTAGCCCACTTTTCTGTGGCAGTGTGTCCGAATCGTGAGGTTTTCAGTTCCCTCTCAAATCTCTTGGCAAAATGCTCCACAAAGATTAGTTTCTGATCTTTTTGTTATCGATGCGAGGATTCCCTTGTTTCTTGCCATGATGTAACTGTTTCGGCTGGAGCTTGATCTTGCAGCACACTAGGGAGTGGTCTGTGTCACAGTCCGTGTTGTGATAAGAGAGAGTCTGAAGAACTCTAGAGGGGTACAAGCGATCACCTAACAAAAGAAACCTTCAGATCCTTAGGGCTGCCAGGAGCAAAACTCAGCAGACTGCCAGACCCTGTGCCCCCAAATACTGGACAGAGGTCAGTGAAAAAAACCTGACAGCAGCAATCACAGGGAATATCAGAGGAATGTATGATGGCATCCAGACAGCAATGGGACTTGTGCAGAACAAGATAGCTCCCCTCAAATCCACCACTGGAGTAGTCATCACAGACAAAAGACAACAGATATAGAGATGGGCGTGGCACTTTTCCAACTTCTACTCTCAACAGAATATTGTGACGACTGCAGCCCTTGATGCCAATGAGTGCCTACCTGTAGTGGAAGAACTTGACACTGAGCCGACGATAGAGTAACTCAGCGAGGCCATCGACAGCTTGACAACAGCGAAATCTCCAGGTAGTGATAGAATTTCTCCTGATCTTATCAAGCACTGCAAGACTGTCCTACTGCTTCCTCTGCACGAAATCCTCTACCAGTGCTGAAAAGAAAGGGATGTACCAAAGGACATGAGGGACACTACAATCATCCCTCTCTACAAGAACAAAGGTGAGCGAAGCGACTGCAACAATTATAGAGGCATCTCTCTACTCTGCAGTGTTGGCAAAGTCTTTGCTCGAGTGATCTTGTTCCGTCTCCAGAAACTTGCTGAAAATGTTTACATCGAGTGACAATTTGGCTTTTAATCAGAACGATCAACAGTAGACATGATCTTCTTGCTCCATCAACTCCTGGAGAAGTGCAGAAAACAGCAGATGTCCCTGTATATAGCTTTTACTGATCTGACCAAGGCGTCCGAGCTCGTTAGTTGGGAGTTCGTCTTCAGAATCCTGCCCAGGTTTGGCTACCAACCCAAGCTGTAGAGCTTGACCGAGTCCTTCCATAAAAATAAAAAGGATCCCTGGCACAACAAATCAAATGAAGGGAGAAGCAACTGACACGAGCTGCCATTGAGACACAGGTTCGGAGAAAGCAAAATGACAGCTCCAACAGACAAGAAAAATAGCA
Organism: Ascarosepion bandense; assembly: GCA_037127315.1. Lineage (NCBI taxonomy): Eukaryota > Metazoa > Mollusca > Cephalopoda > Sepiida > Sepiidae > Ascarosepion > Ascarosepion bandense. Next base: position 270,068 of record JBBBDQ010002029.1, on the reverse strand, counting down.
TAAATGCAGCCTCTGCAACTCGCAAGACTCTCAAGAACATATCGGCTTCTACAGTCACAAATGCCGATGCTCCAGCCAAGCAGACAACTAGGACAACGGAGGCCCATTACTATTACCCAATACAAAACCCAAAAGCCACTCAAGGTAGTGCAAGAATTGAATTTCTTGGAAGTGATGCAAGAAAGATGACAGCTACCTCTAGACTCGAAGAGGTCAAGATTGTGATTGGAAAAACACAACAGAATTAAAAGAGTTTAGAAGGAACTCAAAATCCAACCAGGAAACAAGGTATAAAATTATTCTTGTTCTAAAGACCAAGCAGAAACGTCAACTGGATGATAGACAAACTTATCTACTCCTATTGAGAGAAAAATAATTAAAAATAACTAGCGATTAAAATTTTGGAGTTCAGGTGGAGATATTGGGAGTATAGAGCTGAAGTAAATTTTGAAAGGAACCGGAAACCCAATCCTAATCAGGAAACAAGTCACGTGACTTTTGGGATATTCATGCCAGTACTTTGAAAAAGTGTTGTCAAAATTTAGACGTGCGTTGCTCCTACAGTTTTCGGTCTCAGGATCTGTGGCATAAAATGATATCGAGCGAATCTTCCCGCATTTGGGTCTACATCCTCTCGCTCTGGAATCTTCTGGATAACATCATCTTTATCTTCTGAAATATGAAACATTAAATCAAAGTTAGCAACACGACAAACAAAAGATGAATAATTTTAGAAATCATTAAATTCTATAAAGTGAACCTGCAAAGTCATTTTCTTTTATTATCATAAATAATGTTCTACATTTTCTGTCAAAATCTCTGCATAGAGGAGTTATCATTATTTACATTTGAACATAAGTATATTAATTAATGTCTCTCATATCATATTTATTTGTATACTAAGCCTACCTGAAAAGGCTCATATAATCTACCATATAAATATCATATTGGATTTATTAATAAGGAGAAATGATGACAAAGCTTCATCAGCAGAAGCAACAAGATACAGTGGGTCAATGTGGCTAAGAAATACAGTTGCAGCAACAGTGTCAGCAGCAGGCAGGCAAAAACAAACATTAGATTTAAAGGCACCAAGTTCTAGATTCAGGGTTGTAACATGGAATAATAAATAGCCTAGGGAATTTAAGCATTAGACGATGAATTTGAGAACATTGAAATTGTAAATTCAATCCCTGTACAAAGTCGTATAGAGTTAGGTTCAATTGAAAGAGGATTAATAGTCATTGAGAAATACTTAAACAAAAGATGAGATATCTATAGACATGGGCAGTGGAATGAGAACAATTTACTACCATAGACTAAATTAAAGTTTCAGTCTGAAATTCTCAACTGAGACCCACGATTAGAATTGATTTCATTCATAACTTAATAACTTATCCAAGATATTTGTGTGTAACAAATGCAAATTTGACACTTTGAATTTTCATTCTAACCTAACACCACACACACACACACACACACACACACACACACACATTTTATTAATTTATATATATATATATTTTAATTCAGGTACTTTAATCCAAGTGGAAAAAACAGGAAGGTAAATTCCAAAGACCCGATCCCAATTAATATTAAAAAATTTTATTTTAATATTAAAAAATGATACAGGAAGAGAGCTCCATGTAATAAAATATTACAGAGCAAATATAAATTAAAAAAGGATTAATTCAATGATGTTGAATGACCATTTCGATGTGAAGATCCCCACGGGGGATAACACATCACCTCAGCAACAGAAAAATCCTTTCAGAAACTGGAGAAAAATCAGTCTAATTTTCCTTTTTAAATAGATTTGCAAAGAAATTAAAATTTAAAAAAGAAAAAAAGAAAAAAAGAAAAAAGAAAAGAAATAAGAAAAAGAGAAAACAAAATAAAATCAAATAAACAAGAAAAGAAAAAATCGACATTGTCTGGGTTTGCAAAAGAAGGAAAGAGAATTGTAACGAAAAATTAACAGACGGGCCGTGTTGAAATTTATTTAAGGTTAAGCAACACGGAAAAAGGGTGGGAGATAAGAGAGATAAAGGAAGGAAGGGAGGGAAAAAGAAAAGAAAAGAAAGAAAACATTTTTTTTTAAAAATATTACGGACGCTGGACAAATTCAAAAACCTAACTTCCCAAAAACGTTGAAGCATTAGAAAAAGCCCTTTACTTAAAAAGGTATAATTAATTTTAAAGGGAATAAAAAGATATAGGATTTAAAATATTTTTTTTTTAAATTAGGTCATTTGAATTAAACTAAATAAAGACATCGCTAGGTGAAATAAAAAAAAATTTCATTTACAATTATACATATATATATATAGAAGTACACACATACATATACACACACACACAATTCTACGATTATGAATACATATATACATACATACACATACACACATACATTCAATTTCATACACACTTATATACGTATAAACACATACATGCGCATACACACATATATATATATGTGTACACACCTATATACAAGAATTTCCCATGTACACATATCCATACACACACACACATATATATATACATTATACATATGCACCCACACACATATATATAAAAAAATATATAAAAAAATTAATGAATATTATAAAAAAAGAGCATTTAAGTAGCTAAAAAATTTTTTCCCACATAAAATCATATATACACACATACATATATACATATATACATATATACACACATATATACAAATATGCACATCCACACCCAAACATACACATATACATAAAAATTATAAAAAGAAAAATTTAAAAAAAAAAAAAATTAAAAAACTTAAAATTTAAAAAAATTAAAATTTAAAAATTGAAAATTAAATTTTAAAATCCGCCCTATGACGGCACTTATTAATGAATTCCTTCCTAAAGTTCAAAAGTAAGTCCTGATGAGGATACTTCAAAATCAGAATCTTCTCCAATAAACATAGACGACACCTATCACGAAAACTTTTAGGGGTACAAGCTGAGCCTATTAATTTCCAGCTGATTATAGGGTCCTGCCCTTCCTCCTTCATTTCCCAGAATCTACGTGATAGTGCCGTCTGGAATCTTTGGTTAGGGTTCGAAAACGAGTAATTGTGATTGTAAAGTCTCTGTTTGAAAGGGCCCGCAGACATGCCAATATAAGTCCGGTAATTGTCCTTGTTGTGAGATGGAGAAATACGGGCTTCATAAATTAGATGGGTGGATTTACATTTGTCCTGCACCGGGCAGGTATCCACAGAATTACAATTACATTTATCAATAATTCCGGATTTAATGTCGGTATTATTTAGGTTCCTTAAAATATGCCTATTATGGGAATTAATTATATCATCTATATTTGAAGTGCAAGAGTAATAATAAGTGATAATGTTTAGCTAGGTATAGAATAGTTCAGTGAGTACCAACCTTTCCCCCTTCCCTTTTCGGCTTTGTGCCACAATTTTGTAATTTTTTACAAAATAAATAGTGTTTCCTAAAGTGCTAGCCGAATCCATGCTGGTCACGGTCAACACCCTCGACCAGCCGCACTTCACTTTCGCGCGCTACCTTTCTAAGTGCTAATGGATTCTGGGGTCACTCACTTCATTCTTCACAGACTGAAAGACCTTCCTCTCTACCGTCAAGAACATTACCCACTTGCTTTAAAAATATTCATTGACTATTTCTCGACCACCGATATCTTTAATCTCCGTGAAAAGTTTTATTCAGACATGTATTCATATTAATATTGATTACCTTTTATGTAACACTCAAAAATGAATATTGAATTTTCTTACTGTAAAAAGATTAAGATATTTCGTTTACTTCAAATATTTTCGTCAAGGTACGTAACTCTCATTTCTATTTCTACGACCCACTCTACGTGCAAATCTATGAACACTCATCACACTGCACTTCGGTTGTATTATTGAGGGTGTATCTTATTTATTCTTTTCTAGTTGTAGTAGGATTCCGTTCTAGCGAAGGGTAATTGTATACCGTTGCAGGTTAACGGAATTTGGCCTTGTGGGAAGATAGCCCAGTATAATTCATAAAATGATTATAAAATCAAGAAAGGCAATTTGAGTATAAAATAACATTTATATATAGACATTTCAATTAATGTTTTACAGTGAAAGCAACACTTGAAATAAAGGTTCAACGGAGGTTAGGATGTTCATGGAAAATAATAATGCTGAAAGAGATTAAATGCTTAGGAGTGTGGAGGGCGGAGGTATGTTGAAGTTGCCGCTTCTAAAGTCAGTAAGTTGGTTTGTGTGGAATGTCTTTGAAGAGGTCACTCCTGAGGTCAGTAAGTACTTTTGAGACAGGGAGAAGGAAAGAGGTCAGCATAGTAGCCGCTCGACTTAAGTCAAGGGGAAACAAGTAACTCTATCCTATCGGTATTTCTGTCCGATGATGCTTTTTGTCTCCGCTTTTTATATCTGCCTTTTGTATCAAAAGCAGCTCGTTTCGAATTTCATCCTCGTATTTGATTCCGGGCTTCCCATTGGCTGGTAAATAAAATTCGCGTCGGCTCGCGAAATCGAAATTTGATATTTGATTAATTTATTTTTCAATCGGAGCATCTGCATGTACTCGGATGCTCGCAACGAGTTTTATTCATTTTCCTTTTTGTTGTGAGAGCAAACATCCGGTTCATCGCTTTTGTTCAGTCGGTATCACCACACTATCTTTGTAACGAATCGAACGTTCGTCACTCAATCATTTACGATACTTCATTCTTGACTATTTCATGTGAAAACTCATATTAACATTACTTGTCATTTTGACATCACAGGTCTGTCTTCATATGTGAATTTAATTGTATTTCTTGAACTGTTTAAATTGTTTTTTCTTCGTTCATATAAAATTGTTTTGTTTGCACAACCAGTTGTTTGAGTTAATCATTTCTACATTTTGTCTTGTCAATTCTTGTGAAAGTGAATTAAAAATAGTTGTGAACTTGGTTAAGAACACAAACACAGCCTTACTAAACTTTACTCCGTCAACCACAAGTTCCGCAACAGATGTTCTCATGTCTGAGAGGGAGAGTATGTTTATTGTAGACGGGCATCACTCTGTGTAACAGGTTTGGTTCACATTCAAACATGAACACTGACGATAGGGTGAGGAGGTAGTAGAGGGCTACTCTCACGAGCTCACAGCGTTATGAGTAGACATTTAGCCGGGAGCATCAACATACCCATCAGTCAGTCAGTTAAGTGCCATACGTGATACACGCTTGGGTGATCATGTCTCGAAAGAGACATGACTGACTGGGCAGAAAGTTATCCCGCAGTAGGTTGCCATTGCTTTCTGCGGTAGACTAGTTGCCGATCAAGGCTATAGAACCCAATCTGTCCTGTTATTTAACCCATAACTGGAGGGAATAGACGGATTAATACCTTTCCCAAGGGTATTTGCGCGTAAGTGAATGCAATGAATTCGGCTGGAATTCGAACTCGGCTCCCCGATTTCTCGTTCCGAGCCGATATTCAATGCACCACAGCGCATATACTTGGCCTATATTCTGTACCTCAAGATTGGTTTCTTAGAAGTACAATGTATGTGACTAATATTATAATTTTAGTAATGAGTTTATTAATTTAAATTAGTGAATCTTAACAGTTTGTTTTGACTACAATTTTTTACATGAAGAGGGAAATCTGGGTGTTGTGTTGTCAATAAGAAATTGCCTTGGCAATAAGAGAAGAAAAAAAATTGAACCTCTAGTCTAAGTAAGTATTATATATTATTTTAGTTATGAGTTTATTGCGTTGTGGTACAGTGGATATCGGCTCGGAATGAGAAACCAGGGAGCCGAGTTCGAATTCCAGTTGAATCCATTGTATTCACTAACGCGCAAATACCCTTGGGAAAGGTATTAATCCGTCTCTTCCTTCCAGTTATGGGTTAAATAACAGGACAGATTGGGTTCTATAGCCTTGGTCGGCAACCAGTCTACCGCAGAAAGCAATGGCAACCTACTGCGGGATAATCTTCTGCCCAGTCAGTCATGTCTCTTTCGAGACATGATCGCCCAAGCGTGTATCACGTATGGCACTTAACTGACTGACTCTTTTTGAAGGGCGAAATATAGGTGAATACATTCTGTATTGGGGGCAATTAGGGAAGAAAAGTGTTTGAATCTAAGTTTGTTCTGCCCTACTTGGCCTTTTTTTGCCTCCCTTTGATGACCTTTAGTTCAGGAGGAACTTGTTTAGAAAAACACCGTTTTCTGGTGGGTTTAACTTCCGTTCCGTAGAAACGTGTATCATCTCTTATTTTTGATTCCTGCATCTCGCCAATTAGGTGCCATCAACGGTAGGTTTTTGTTTAACATTCCGATTAAGGACATTTATTCTCTGCACTATTTTCATAAAAAGACATTTTATTTACATTTTACGTTATTGTTTACCTTATAATGTGACATTTTTTTGTCTTCATTTCTTTGCTCTCTTCAAGTCTCATTGATATTTGTGTCTGACTGTCTCCTTAGCTTCTTTCCTTACATCCTTTTTACTTAACGGGACTGTAACCTTAAAATTTATGTACTGCTTCTCTTATTTGTAATTATTGTTTATATTCTAAGACGTATCGGTTTTTCGTTTTTCAGTTTTTCTTTTTTCCATAAATCATATCTGTTGATGAAACAATGTCTCCAGCCAGTTTTTTATTTCAAACGTTGTATGAGAAACTGATCCCCCACAGAAAGTGCTTAAATATTGAAATTTTTCAAAATTTTTTGTCAATCGTAAAGCTAAGGGGGTCATCGATAGGACTGCGCTGAAAAAAAGTAATAAAAAAAAAATGAAAAACAACGAAATTAAACGTGGTGGTAGTTTGCTTCAGGTCCGCTAAAAGGGACGATTTTGTTTCAATCTTTTAATACATAGACTTAGTGTTTCTCAAACTAATTTCTTCTCTTATTGCCTCCAACACAGATTTAATCACCCAGATTTCCCCGCTTCATGTGTACAATAAAAAGAGTAATAAACTCATTCCTAAAATTAATAGATATTTTTTTGTGTTGTCGCATGAGTTGTGACAGCCAGTTTAACTAAAGGTACCTCCATTACATCACAAAAATCCAGCATAGTATGTATGATTTTAAAAAAGTTCAAAACTTAATAAAACGTTATTTTTTGTTTTCATGAAATTTTAATAAATTAATTTTCTGCTATTTACTTTATTAGTAAAACGCAGAACTCATCGGGAAATATAAATCACCCATTTTTTTATTTATTTAAAATTATCATTCACTGTATGAAAATCTGCTCCGAAGAGAAATATAAAAAATGAAATAGAACTTTGATATATAATTTAATTTTCAATTTGATAAGCTTTAAATTGCTGGAATAAATAAAAATTAATGACATTATAGTCTGAAAAATTTCTTTCGATTACTAATAAAATTTTAAAAGAATTGTTTACATTTTTTATATTATAATTCATAAAGTTTTAAAAATATTTCAAAAATCTTTTAAAGAACTGATTTTTTTTTTATTAATTAAGAATTGATGATCATACTGCCTATCAAAAAAAAAAAAAAATTTTCTCCCCGTATATTTAAAAAAAAAATTATTTGTGCAAATATGTCAAATTTAGAAAGTACGATATTCAAATTTATAAAGTACGGTGTTCCATATGGGTCAAATTGATTTTAATTTTTAAGTTAACAAGTGTTCTGGTTTATTCCTCCTTATATAGCAAAACAGAAGAATGCACTTTCATTCTTAAGATATTTTACGTTTCTAAAATTTCACAGCCTGTTTTGCAACATTTAAAGTATTTTTTTCAATTCCTCAATTTTTTTAATTTATGATAATTAAAAAAAATGTATTGTACAGTCCAAGAAAATGTGCAAATTTATTGCTGAAATTGAAGTTTTACTATGAGTTAAAAACCAAAAAAAAAAAAAAAAAATGCAGACTTGTTAATTATCAAAATTTTTGGACTTCTTTCAGTGCAATATTATCTTTAACACCTTAAACTTTACAAATGACAAAACTTTTGCAAAACTTTAAATATTTAAACGATTTGTGGGTGGGAGGCGGTTTCTCATACAACTTAAAAAAAAAAATTCTACAGCCCAAAAACAAAGAAAAAAAAACACAAATACACGCAACTTTCATCGGAACTTGGCGGAACTTGAGTTCCGAAAAAAAAATTGCGTAGTAATTGTACGAAGGAAGTAAACTGACCGAAAGTAACTTCCTACACCTAAAGTCATTCAGCACTGAATTAGATATGAGAATGGTGGTTTGGGGTGAGATAAAGAGTGATAAGTTCAATTTTTTATTTTTTTTAAATCTGGACGTTAACATTAATAAAGGTGGGTTTCTTCAAAAAATAATTATCAATTTGAGTTCAGCATAAACATTTGCACGGGAATAAGTATATTTTGGAATATTTTCAGGTGGTAAATTTGGTTTTAGGTACCGAATGGTTTTATGCCTTCAAATTTTTCCAAAACATCCTTATTTCCATGCAAATGTATATGCTGAATGCTCATCAGCAAACAGATATTTTAGAAACCTCCCTTTTTTATGTTAATGACTAGAAAATAATTGTACTTTTTCTCGCTCTTTTTGTCACCCTCAACCATCTCAGAAGACATTCGCTACAGAATCACTTTAAGTGTAGGAAGCTAATTTCGGCCTTTACTTCCTTTACAGTAAATTACTACGCTATTTTTTTTTTGTACTTAATGTCAGAAGAAAGTTAATTTTCTAATATATGAAAATAAGTGATGAGTGTAGTTGTATTTAACCTTCAATATATGAAGAAAAAACAAGTTGTACAGTAAGCATTTTTTATACTTAACATTGAAAATAAAACAATTACATCAATTGAAAAAGTTAAAAAATTGAAAAAATGACATTGAATTTTTTAAAAATTCAGTTTTTTTTTTTTTACTTAATTTCAGAAGAAAGTTAACTTTAAAATATATGAAGATAAGTGTAGTTTTAATTAACCATAAAGTTACTTTCCTTTAAAAAAAAAAAAATTTCATGTATTTCAAAGTTAACTTTTGTCTGAAATACTAAATAAAACTACAATTACCACTTATTTTCATATATTTGAAAGTTAACTTTATTCTCAAATTAAGTACGCGCAACTTTAAATTAATTACCAACAAAAAAAAAACACAAATGTTTTCATTGAAGGTTAAGTTTCTTCTGAAATTAAAAAAAGTGAAAAAAAAACACGTAAATACAATGTATTTGAAGGTTAAAAAACTACACTTTTCACTTTTTAACTTTCGTCGGAAAAAACATTAAGTAAAACTACAATTAATTCCTTTATTTTTTATATATTTGAAAGTTAAATTTCTTCTCAAATTAAGTACACACAACTTTCTTAAATTAATTACCAACAAAAAAAAGAAAAAAGAACACGCAAATACATGCAACTATCTGCTGAAATTGAAAAAAAAAAAAAACAATCGCGTAGTAATTTCTTCATACTTTATTAAAGGAAGTAAATAGGCCGAAATTAGCTTCCTACGCCTAAAGTGATTCTGCACAGAATGTCTTCTGATTGAGGTGATTGTGGGTGACAAAAAGAGCGAGAAGTTTTTCGACTGCTTTTTTTTTTTTTTACTCCACAAGCAAATTAAATTTCTAGAAATTTTTGTCAGTTTTTTTTATTTATACGTCGAAATTGTTTGCTTTATTTCGCTTGGACACAATTTGTAATAATTCATAAAACTCAGTCGGTTTATCCATTTATTTATTTAAAAGGAAAAAATCCTTTTTCTCTTATGAACGGAAATCTTGCTTAAGTAAAACAATTTATAGTTTCTGTTGAGATTTCCTGAATTTCCTTAAATTTATATTTTTCTTTTCCAGCGTTGAATTTGTAGTTGGCAACAAGCCCGTGAAGGATTTCTGCATGATTGAGTGGCATTATTTCCGAGAAAAGCTCCTGAAAATCTTTGATTTCCACTTTGGCTTCTGCATTTCAAGCAACGTAAATACGTCTGAACATATATATGAGTTCCCAACATTATCACAATGTGAAAATAAGTCGCTTGATTTCATTTGCAGTCACTTCTCTTTAGAAAAAGAAAATTATAATATGGCACAACCCGGCCAGTCGCTGTTGGTTTCGATCCAGATAGATGGTCGTAGATTAACTATGTCACGGTGATCTCCCTTGTCCGACGTTGTGTTGATGAATCACAAGGTAGTCACATGAGTTCTCCACTAGCTGTCTCTTTGCCGAGTTAAACCAAACCGGGAAGCGTGCACATAATTGAGTAATAAAAGAAAGAAATATAGCAAACGGCACCAAACATGCCCTGCCCGGCCGGTCAACCAAACCGGGACACTGTCACCACAATTGGGGAAAGAAAGAAACTTGCGCCTAGAAAAATAAGTGGTTGTATTGCCAGTGAATATACACAATATACACAAGTCTCTTGGGTAATTCCCAATCCCTGCTTCTATCAAACTGGTAGCGGAACAGAAATTTCTTAAGCAAATCGAATTATTCTCCTAAGCAATAATGACAAATCTGGCTGACCGCAGCTCAATGCTCCGAACAGTTCTAAGTTCGTTATAAGTTTAGTCAACTTGATTCTTGTTTTCCGGAATGTCGCGGAAATTGCCGAAGTGCTGAGTTACCCTCTTCATTTGGCAATTTCAAACTTTGTCTTCAAAGTCTCTTCGTGTCTGTCTATTAACTCTGGTTGGTTGACTGGCGACAGGTTTCTCTACGGTCAGCACCCAATATCATAGCCATCATCTCTCTGTCTCCTACATATTCAGCTGGGAACTCTTTGGCAGGTGGCGATTTTCTATGGTTGGCACCCAACTGTGTGGCAATTATCTCTGTCATTACGTCTCTGGACTGGGAACTCTCTACCACTCGAGCTGCAACTCAATTCCAACTCAAAACTTTGTCTGCGAATTCTCTTGTCTGTCTTTAACTCTGGTTGGCCAGCATCAGGCCTCTCTGCGGTTGGCACCCAACAACATGTCGCCTATCTTCGTCGTTACATCTCTGGGCCGGGAACTGAAACTGCGAACTGTCTCGAACCGCCGCTGAAACTTCTACTCCAAACTCCAACTGATTTTGGTTCCTCGGGACCCTGTGTTTATGCCCATGCCATAGTGTGGGGCTGACGGTCACTGGGTATCTAACCCCTCATCTCAGTCACCAATAGAATGCCAGGGTTAGCTGCTACTTGTTGTTGCCTCTGGTTTACCCACTGGGATTAGTCTTCTTTCTATGGTGTCAATTGTTGGTCGTCTCCTCCTTTCGGAGCTTCTTTATAGGACCAATGGAATTCCTCTCAGTCTTATGACGTCATATTCCCATAACCCTTTTTCTGCGATGGACTTAACCAGCGAATTTTTTTTCTCAGAATTTTCTTTCTCACAAAACAATTTCCGGGATTTTTTTTTCTTAAACAATCGCTATTAACCTTTTTGAACTGGTTTCGCCCAAAACAAGTTGACAAGGGTCCATTGACATTTTTACTTAGATAAGAATTTTTCCGCACCTTTGTTTTTAATATCCATTTCTGAGTCACCGACATTTTCAGTCGACGGAAAATATTTTTGTTATCTGGTCTGAGCCTGATGTCAAGTGAAAATGTTTTTTCTCTGAGTTACTTCAACTCGTGACCAGATATTTGTTATCTTAATTCTTTTCACAATTCACGCTAGCAGAACCATTGGATGCCATAACAAAAGAGAAATTTCTTTTTCGGCTATTACAAATGCCCAGAGAAAAAATAACAATTGAATTTATCTCTTTCAGGTTTAGAATGACAATTGTTAGCCTTCATAGGTGGGCCGAAACTAACATCTATTGTTCCTGGCATTAAAACAATTCTAAGTCTTTTCCTTCTTCTTTCTCTGGTTTAAAATAACAGAAATACCGTTTCTTAATTTTGTTTTGTTTCCTTTTCCTTTATTCGGAGAATAAAGAAAAATTTCTTTCAGTACATTTTCCTCTGACTTATAATAGTAATTATAAGATTTTCCAGTTATAGTTAATAATTAATAAAATTAATTACCTCCGTTTTCCTTCACTCATATTCGGAGAATAAGGGAAATTTCTTTTAGTACATTTTCTCCTGATCTATAATAGCAATTAGATTTCCCAGTTATAGTTAATAATTAATTAATAAAATAAATTACCTCTGCTCCGCATCAAAATATTGTTATATAACACTCTTTACCCTATTGTTAATTTTTCGAAGAAAAATTGACAATATAATTCCCAATACAATATTTTGCATGCAGAAAAACAAAAAAAATTATGAAAGTTCTTTGAGTTTCTGCAAATCATTCGAGAAAAGTCTTTTTCCTTTTCTTTTTCTTTTTTTTTTTTTTTTTTTAACTATAACTACCGATTTCTCATGCAATGAAAGTTCTTTTTTCCACTTCTGGTTATACCTGCAATAAAAGAAAAATGGTTATACATAGGTGTGTGTATATGTGACATGGAAAGTCTATGGTTTGTTTTTCTTGATACAGTTCTTCTCTGCTCCATTGAGCTCATGGGTTTGGTTGCCACTGGCATTGTCTGCGTTTTCCACTTCGTACGTTGAGGTCAGCACCGCTTCCTCCTTTTCTGGGTTTGTATTGCCAAGGAAAGGAACATCTTCCTGTAACTCCCCCTCTTTGTCGTCGCGTTTTGCCAAGATACCGTTAACCGATCTCCTTCTATATACAATAAATTTCCATATGGCTGCTGCTAATGCAGCAATAACTATTCGAGTCCCCAATACGACTGACCAATTTATTACTATAGTCTTACCATCTTTCCATGATATGCCCCCTTCTCTTGGCATCTCTAGCTGGTCCCTTGGTTGCTTCATATTTATCTTTTCAACTTTCAGTTCCTCTTTTTTTCTTCATTGCTTTTAATTCTCTTTAAATAAGTGAAAACCCAAACACTGCTACATTTACTCTAACTATTCTGTTATTGGGTCCCTTGTAACGGGTTGCTGCTCCATTTCCCTTTCTTTTTTTCATAATTTTTATATATTCACAGCCCTTCTGGTTTCACAGGGTCGCTTCCCGTGTTATCTCCTTGATTTTGGGCTCACTTATTTCTCCATTAACAATCTCAGCTAATTTTATGACACTGGACCAATTTCTCTTGTCCAGACATTTTTTCTTTCCACTGAATATTGTAGTACGCAGGGTCTCCAACCCAAATTTCTAACACCTTCCTACTGGCATTCACCCCGCCATTCCTCACCCTGTTTTGGGCTGTTTTTAATCAATTAACTCTTACTTAGTTCAGCAACCACATTACCTCCGACCCCCCAACAAATCCCTTACCTTAGCCTTAGAGTTCCCAAGGGCTAATCTTTTCTTCATTTGAATAGAGATCTCCCCTCTTTAAGCCTTCTCTTTCCTTTCTTTAATTTAACTGTCTTAGCGGCTTCGCTCACCAACAACATGGGAACTATTTCTGCCGCATGTATTACTTCACCTGGGTCTATAAAAACTTCTGTGTGAAATTCTTTTCCAGGTCCCTCTGCCTAGCTATCTCTCTACCCACTTCTTGTGTATTATAAGTTTCTACATTATTCCGTAGCCCGTCTGATTGTTTTAATAATCAGCCTATAAATTCAGACGGTTTCGATTGAGGACTCTGGACCTCCTCATTCTCTGTCAAATGGCAGTCCAATACTCTTTCATTCCTCCATTTTTCTCAGAGTTTGGAGAGGAGTATCTCCTCCTCCTCTTCCCAATCACTTGATTCGGTTTCTGTTTTCTGTCTGCGAAGTTTCGACCTTGATGGTTGGACCTCTTCACAGGCTCTTTTCGCCATTCTTTTATTAGACCTTCGAGGTGGGGTGGTGACGTTGCAAGGTTTCCTTCGTAACGACACAGATGACGAATGAACGCCACTGGCCGCCACTGATGGATGTTGCTCCGACACGCAGCCCTGTCCTGTCTGGCTCCCCATGAATAAGTCGGCTACATTTTTAGCTTTCTTATCGGGTACGGGGAAGGCTTCTACACAATTCGTCAACCAATTCCTTAACTCTCTTACATCTTACTAGGATTACCATAAAAAAGGGTCCCCTGGACCATTCAAGGAAATCTGTCCCCAACTGTTCACTGTACTCAAGATTCCACAATAATAAATTCCCCTAGTTATTTCCAATACTTGGCGAGTGTGTCATTTTTCTATAACCATTTTTTGTCATGTTAAAAACATAACACATCTCCCCGAAAGCCTGGCACCCTTGGTTCCTCTAATAAATACACAATATATACAATAGTCTTTTGGATAATTCCCAATCCCTGCTTCTATCAAACTAGTAGCGGAACGGAAGTTTCTTAAGCAAATCGAATTATTCTCCTAAGCAATAACAAGAAATCTGGCTAGCCGCAGCTCTCTGCTCCGAACAGAGTTCTAAGTTCGTTCTAAGTCTAAGTCAACTTGGTTCTTGTTTTCCGGAATGTCGCGGAAATTGCCGAAGTGCTGGATTACTTCATTTGACAATTTCAAACGTTGTCTGCAAAGTCTCTTCGTGTCTGTCTCTTAACTCTATTTGGTTGATTGGCGACAGGCTGCTCTACCGTTGGCACCCAATGGCATGGCCATCATCTCTCATACTTCTTCAGCTTGGAAATGTCTTTGGCAGGCAGCGATTTTCTATGGTTGGCACCCAACTGTGGGGCAATTATCTCTTTGTGATTACGTTTCTGGACCGGGAACTTGAACTCTCTGCCACTCAAGCTGCAACTCAATTCCAACTCATAACTTTGTATGCAAATTCTCTTCTTGTCTGTCTTTAACTCTGGTTGGCCGGCATCAGGCCTCACTATGGTTGGCACCCAACAACACGGCGCCTATCTTCGTCGTTTCATCTCTGGGCCGGGAACTGAAACTGCAAACTGTCTCGAACCGCCGCTGAAACTTCTACTCCAAACTCCAACTGATTTTGGTCCCTCGGTACCCTATATTTATGCCGATGACATGGTGTGGGGCCGACGCTCACTGGGTGTCTAACCCATTAACTCGGCAACCTATAGAATGCCGGGGTTAGCTGCTACTCGTTGTTGCTTCTGGTTTACCCAATCGATTAGTCTTCTTTTCATGACGTTAATTGTTGATCGTCTCCTCCTTTGGGAGCTTGTCTACAGGACCAATGGAATTCCTCTCAGTCTTATGACGTCATCTTCCCATAACCCTTTTTCTGGGATGGACTTAACCAGCAATTTTTTTTCTCAGAATTTTCTTTCTCACGAAACAATTTTGGGGATTTTTTTTCTTAAACAATCGCTATTAACTTTTTTGAACTGGCTTCGCCCAAAACAAGTTGACAAAGATCCATTTGACATTGTTACTTAGATAAGAATTTTTCTGCACCTTTGTCTTTAATATCCATTTCTGAGTCAACGACATTTTTCAGGCGACGGAAAATATTTCCGTTATCTGGTCTAAGCCTGGTGTCATGTGAAAATCTTTCTTCTCTGAGTTACTTCAACTCGGGACCAGATATTTGTTATCTTAATTCTTTTCACAATTCACACTAGCAGGACAATTGGATGCCATAACAAATCTGAAATTTCTTTTTCATCTATTACAAATGCCCGGCAAAAAAATAGCAATTGAATTTATCTTTCTTTTAGGTTTACAATGGCAATTGTTAGCCTTCATAGGTGGGCCGAAACAAACATTTATTGTTCCTGGCATTAAGACAATTCTAAGTCTTTTCTTTCTTTGCCTTTCTCTCCTTCTTTCTCCGGTTTAAAATAACAACAGAGAAATACCACGTGTTATTTTTTTTTCTTTTCATTTACTCCTATTCGGAGAATAAGGGAAATTTCTTTTAGTACATTTTCTTCTGATCTATAATAGCAATTAGATTTTCCAGTTATAGTTAATAATTAATTAATAAAATTAATTACCTCCGCTCCGCATGAAAATATTGTTCAAGTAAAATAAACACACATACCTGGCAATGATTCTGTTAGAACTGATTTTTTCTTTGATTTTAAAATATTTTCATGGTAATAATTGTGATAAGCTTATCACTTTGGTAGTTCAACTTACAAATTAAAGTGCAGTACATGATTGGTAGTTAGGTCTCATTGTTTTAAATTGAAATGGCTTGATGTTACTAAAATATTTCAATGTGATAAAAGTGAAGGAATTTAAAAAAACTAAAAATAAGAAAAAAATTTTCACTTTGTTTGCAAAAAGCCTCCCCTCTAATAACTTCTTGCTTTTTTTTTCTCCTGCCTTTGTAATTTCCTGTCCAATGCCATCCCCTCCCCGCCCTATATTAGTCTTTTTCTCGCCTCATATATCGAAAATGATTAGAAATATTTTACATCAAGAGAAAAAAAAAATTTTTAATCGGAAAATGTTTTGGTCACAAATGGAAGATTAAAATAAATATATATATATGTAGCAAGGGGAAAAACTCTCTTTAACAAATTAAAGATTTATTTCCCTTGATTAGGAGTCTTTATTTTTTTTTATTTATAATAGATGGGGTTGGTGTCTATAGTTTAAATGTGATCACATTGTTGAAATTGACACAAAGGATAAAAATTATTTTTTGTGTGAATTATTTTTTGTTTTTCTACAAATGGGGCTCGTTTTTTTTTTTGTTTTTTTTTTCTCTCCAAAAAGAAAAATCTTCCCTCGCCCTTACCCCAAGGAGCCCAAGGACAACAGACGACGAAAATGTCATTGGAAATGCGACAAATGTTCCTGGGGCCGAATCTCTTTCTTCTGTCTGTCAATTTACATCGGACAATCAGCTCCTCAGACTCATCGAATTCTTTCACCGAACCGTCGTCCCGATCGCAGACAGACATGATCGTCTTCGCCGGTGGCGAGAATCGAGAAAATTCTGTTCAGTTTCGAATCGTGGAGACGGTATTCTTTTTGGAGCTGTAAATCCCCGGATGTCGTTAATGCGCTTACTTCATTTTTCAAAGCCTCCAGGGAATCGTGACACCATTTTGGGAATGTCACTGTCAATTCCGATTTTTCTTTGGGGAGAAACAATTGTGGAAACCAGAATCTAAGCTCCGTTTCTAGCAACCTCAACCCACAAAGGACGTCATCGTCTTGGGCGTATTCTCTCGAAAGATGACCCGCTTGATGGCTCACCAAGCCGGATGACCCGCTTGATGGCTCACCAAGACGGTCACGTCTCTTCAAACAACGCCTCAAACTCGTCCCACATTTCGGAACATTTTGTATCGCAATCTGCTGGTAGTTTTGTCATGGAATCCTTCGTCTTCATGTTCCTGAAACGGACTCCTCTAGGGTGGGGCCGCTTAGTTTCTCCTTCGACGCCTCCTTCCTCACGGACAAAGGCCGAGGGGGACACGGAAGGGTGGTCACGTGATCGACATAACACGCTTCACAGAAGCGCACGTTGCACCGGTTGCAGAAGGCGTCCTTCGGTTGGCGGTGCAGGTGACACTCGTATGACGCCATGGCCTCCACAGCCTCTACCAACGATATGCCGCCCAGGTCAATGGTTTGGTGTTTCGGTTGCAAATTCTCGTGGGATCTCCAGCAGACCTTGCACAAGAGTTTCTTGCAATTCGGGCACCAAATCTGGCCGGTCAATTCCGTGCCGTAAAATTTGAAACACCAGTCACACAACAATTCGGTAGATTTTAGACGTTGGCGCATCAGAATCTTCACCAAAAATGGTGAAAGTCTCAAATGATCACGTGTCCCCATGTGGCACTGGGGACATTCTACGTCGTATTGTGTCGCTGCTTGGAAATTCTTATTCAGACATGATACACACAAAGAATGAAGACATGGTAATGTCTTCGAGAACAAGTCCAAAAATTCGTCGCAATGCGAACAAAATTTTTCTTCATTCATCGACGCCATCTTGAAATTTTCTTCACAAAATCTGAAAATACAAAAATAAAAAAACAAAAGTCCGAAAATAAAAATTTAAAAAAATAGGAAATGGCCCGAAATTTTAGTTGAAGAAAAAAATATTTTTTTCATGAAAAAAAGTTGGCATCTAAAATCGCAAAAGAAGGAAGATGAATGAGAAAATGGGTGAAGGAAATCAGAAAGAGAGAGAGAGAGAGAGAGAGAGAGAGAGAGAGATTATCAAGGAAGAAAGGGAGGAGGAAGAGCGATTCGATAAACGAAAAGATAGAAAGGATAAAAATAAATAAATAGAGGGGAGGAGAGAGTGGTTACATGAAGAGAAAGAAAGGATGAGAGAGAGTGAGAGAGAAAGAGAGTAGATCCAATTTGTCGACTTCACAATCACTTTTAACTTCACCTTTTTATCTAATGGAAAAGTTTACTCATTTTTCTCTATTTTAAGATAATTTTTATTTTACTTTCTTCGAAAAAAAAAGATACGTACAATTTGACCGGATTATATATATATATATATTTATATATATATATAAAAACGAACGATCTTTTTGTTTCTAAATTATTTAACAAAGTTAACAAGGAAGAATGGAAAGAAAGAAAAATAATTTTTTTAAATTCTCGTTACTAATCATGGCACAAGGTCAATCGAAGCTAAAACTATCGTCATATACATTTCCTGTTTTTTATTAATTATATAATGTCAGTGATAGATAAACTAACTTCTTTGAAAACAAAACACAATATATGAAGATCTATCTTTTTTTAAAAAATCTTTTTAATCATAGCTTGTATGGCGCAAGGTAAATTGAATCTACTATTGAGACAGATAAAGTATTATAAACTTAAAGAAAAAAACAATTAGGGAGTCGTTCTTCATTTTTCTTTTTTTTTATTATATAAATTACGATTTTTCCTGTTTTTACTGGCCTTGTGCCATAATATATCTTACGTGTCCATCAAATAATTAGAAATGTATTTGTCTGCTTATTGAACGTAATTTTTTTCATTAAAAAAATTAGACAGACAGACAGACAGACAGACAGATAAATAAATAGAACGAAAGATAAAATTTCTGCTATTTTGGCTTGAAAAAATGCAAAAAAAAAAATCTATTTAATAAAAAGATGACCCCTAATTGTGATTTTGAATCCTTCCCTTAATTTAAAACCAGACAAGTGAATAAAAAATGAAGACAGACAAATTAGGGCATGGTTGTTTTTTTGTTTTTTTTTTCATGAAACTAAAGCAAATAATTCTTATGACCACATCAATGTTTTTTTCTTTGTGACAATTCAATAGAAACAATAAATGTAGCATTTGTTAAAAAGCGAAATAAAAATGATTTCTAAAATTTACTCGGAAATTCATTTTTTTTTTTATTCATTTAAAATGATTTTTTTATTATTTTACTTCCACAAAATCAATTTTTTCATCAGCTGCAAATGGGTTTTTTTAAGCAGAGTTATCTCCCTTGGAATACTTGTTTTGTTTTTTTTTTTCTCTCTTTGCTTTTCTTTCCTTCAGATATTGAAAAAAGAAAGAGAGAGAAAGAGTGAATAAAAGGACGCAGCAGACATGGCCTTGGATTAAAACTAAGATTTTTATAAATCATTCCTTGTCATCAATACTAGAACTTTGACCCCAAATTTCAAAATAAGGAATGAAATATTGAATTATTGATGGAATCTTCCTTCAAAAGATTGTATAACCAACACCATGAAAAATCTACTTGGAATTTCAGTCTGAAATTTTGGGAACAAGAAACAAAAACTAACATCCCAAAACTCCTCTTTGCTATTTGTCTTCAATTTCTTACCAATATCAGGGTGAAAATGTCGTTAAATGTTTCTTTTAATCTTTTCTTTCACGGTGAATAACATATTAATTTAAGATAATTAACAGACATAACCAATGTAAAATCAAAAAGAAAAAACTAATAAAATTGTCATCAGCAAAAATAAATTTTTGATCCATGAAAATTGGTTGCAATGAACGCCAAAAAATTCCAAAATTGTGAGTCGATCAATAATTATCGATTCCTTTGCTGTTTTTATTGCCAATTCACAATGAAATGAATTTCACTTGCATATCTTCTGTCAACCATTGATGGTTGGAGAAAAGCTGTTAAAAAAAATCTTTTCAGTCGATCAATAATTTTTTACTTATTTGCTGTTTTTAATGCCAATTTGAAATGAAATCAATTTTAGTTGCATATTTTCTGTCAACCATTGATGGTCGAAGAAATGTTGAACCATAGAAATTGGTTGCAAGAATGCAAAAAAAAAAAAAATTTCAAAAATTTTGTGTTGATCAATTATCATTGATTTATTTGCTGTTTTGTATTGCTATTTCGAAATGAAATTAATTTCAGTTGCGCATCTTCTGTCCACTGGTGATGATCGAAAAAAAGAAATCAAAAAACAAAAAGAAAATCTAATCTTTTTAATCGCTAAATATGTATCAATTTACTTTCTTTTTTCATTTCAAAATTAAATCGATTTCAGCAATACATTTTCTATCCCCAATTGATATTTGAATAAAATCTGTCAAAAAAACAACACACAACAAATAGATTCCACAATTTTGAATTAATCAATAATTATTGATTTCTTAGTCGTTATGATTGACATTTCTAATTTAATGATGATCGGAGAAAGAGCTGTAAAAAAAAAAAAAATTTATTAATTTATTTACTGTTTATTTTGCCATTTCGAAATGAAATCAATTTTAGTTGCCCATCTTCAGCCAGCCATTGATGATCAGAGAAAAAGCTGTAAAAAAAAAAATTAAAAATATTTAAAAGTCTATCAATAATTATTGACATATTTTCTGTTTTTATTTCCATTCCGAAATGAAATCAATTTCACTTGTACATCTGTAACCATTTTTTTTAAACCTAAGCATTTGAGTTGATCAATAATTAACGATTTACTTGCTGTTTTGATTGACATTTTGAAATGAAATTAAATTTATTTGCATATCCTCTGTCAACCATTGATGGTCGGAGAAAAAGATGTCACAAAAAAATAAATAAAAAATAAATAAATGGTTCTGTTTGAAATTCTTAGCCTCTGAAGAAGGCCGCAGAGTACAACGGCTGAAACGTCGTACAAATAACAAGGATGAGGATAATCGTCCGAATAGTATAAATACTTCATCTCAGAAATGTAGACATGATTTTTTGTCTTCATTCATATGACGAAACATTACATTTTTTCAATATTTATACCTCGGCTCATATTTTGAAATCATAAAAAAGTTTTTAAAATTTCAGAGATAAAAAATGAAAACAACACAAAAATTAAATTAAATTAATTTTATTTGCAAAATTAAAAATAAATTTCAATTTTTAAAATTTTTTGTCGTAACGAATTTTGAAAATTTTTATGAAATGTTTTTCATCGTTTTGAAAAGAAATAAACAATTTTTGTTGCAAAAGAAAAATATTTGCATTACTTTGTGATTTTTGTGGGAATTTGTACAGAACTTTTTCCGACAAAACGGAAAAAATTCCTTCGCAGGGAGCAAAATAAAAATGTTGAAATTTATTTGGAGTGAATCTCATAATTTTTTCTTTAAGTTCTATTTTTCGAAGAATTTCTTCCTCTTGATTAAAAAGAAAGATTTCTGACATTTCATGTCTCGTCCCCCACAAATTCCCAGTCGACGGATCGGCACGAAGGAGGGGGTAATTTCCACCAGCAGCAACATCCTCCCTCCCCGGCCAGTTCCCAAAATCAATTCTTTTGGTTTCGGCTCCGGTTTCCGAAAAACAAACAATTTCTTTAAATTTCCAGTCACAAGTGAAAATTTGTTGTTGAAATTGACACAAAGAATAAAATTTATTTTCTGTGTCAATTATTTTTTGTTTTTCTAAAGAGGCGGGAGGGGGGGGGGGCTATTTTTTTCTCTCCAAAAAGAAAATTCTTCCCCGTTAATCCCAGGACTCCAAGGACAACAGACGATGAAAATGTCTTGGGAAAGGCGAAAAATGTCCCCGGGGTAGAATTTTCCTCCTCCGTCCGTCATTTCACATCGGCCAATCAACTCCCCAGTCTCATCGAATTCCTTCACAGAAAAATCGTGCCAATCGCAGAAAAAGACATGATCGTCTTCGTCTGTGGCGAGAATCGAGTTAATCCACTTCAAGTTCGAATCGTGCAGACGGTATTCTTTTTGGAGCTCTAAATCCCCGGATGTCCCGACCCTCGTAAACTCTATTATTTCTTTTCTCAGTGACTGCAGGGATTCGTGGCACCATTTTGAAAATGGAAATGTCACCGTCAATTCCGATTTTTGGTGGAGGGGGCAAACGATTTTGGGAGCCGCGATCTAAGCTCCGCTCCCACCAACCGTAATCCACAAATGACGTCCCCGTCTTCGGCGTCGTCCCCCAACAATTGGCCAACATTATGGCGCCAAATCTTGACCTTTTTCAAAAGGTCTTCCCCCTCCTTTAGGGAGAGGCGCCATTTTTCTAACGGTCCGGAGATCGCCTCTCTCATATTGTCGGACAGCTCTTTTAAACTCTGATGTGTCTCTTCCATGAACGTCTCGAACTCTTCCCACATTTCGGAACATTTCGAGTCGCAATCGTCTCGTCTGTTCGTTCATTGAAAGGATCTGGATTTCCAACTGACGGAGTTCTTGTTCCAGGGTGGAGCCGACCGTCTTCTCCATCGACGCCTCCTCCCTCAAGGACAGCGGCCGAGGCGGACACTGGGGGGGGGGGGGGAAGATGTCACGTGATCCTTGTAACACGCGTCACATACGCAAAGGTTGCATCGGGCACAGAAGGCGTCCTTCAGTTTGCGGTGCAGGCGACACTCGTCCATCGTGAGGACCCCCACGGCCTCATCCCTTGACATGCCGCTCAGGTCCCTGCTTTCTGGTTCTGGCATTTATGACACAAGAGATTCTCGCAATCCGGGCACCAAATCTTGACGGTCGATTCGGTGTCGTCGTCTTCAAAACACCAAACGCATCTCCATTCTTTAGATTCCAGGGTTTGGCGGGTCATAATCTTCACCAAAAATGGTGAAAGTCTCAAACTGTCATGTGTCCCCACCGGGGTGTTGCACTGGAGACATTTGACGTCGTCCTTTGTCGCTGCTTTGAATTGGACATCAAGGCATGACTTACACAGTGAATGAAGACATGCCAATGTCTTCGAAGAGAGATCTAAATATTGGTCACATTTCGAACACAGGAATCTTTCATTAAAACTGTCCGCCATTTGTAAAATTCCTTCAGAAAATCTGGAAAGAAAAAAAAAAGGGTCAACAGAAGGATAGTGATTATCAAAAAAGAAAGGGCGGGAGAAAGAAAGAAATGGAAGAAAGAAAGAAAGGGAAGGAAGGAAGGAAGGAAGAAAGAAAGAATGAAAGGAAGAAAAGGAAGAAAGGGTTAAAGCTATAGAGAAAGCGGGAAGGGATTTTCAATTTGACGCCTTCACAATCACTTTTAATTTTCTCCTTTTATCCATTAAAATAATTATTTTTTCTATTTCTTCAGATGATTTTTACTTTCTTCGAAAAATACACGGACTTCAAATAATTTTCAAAAATTATCTTCACTTATCACAGCTTAGTATGGCACAAGGCCAATAAAAGCAACAAAGTTCGTTATATTTATATATTATAATCTTTCCAGTTTTTATTGTCCTTGTGCCATACTATATATTACGTGTCCATCAAATAACTGAATATGGCGGCTGTTATTAGCTTATTAAATCATTTTTATTACAAATTAAGCGTTAGGGATTTAGACAGACAGACAGATAAATAAATAGATCGACAGACAGCCTGATATAAATTGTTTTTTTTTGGATTTGATTTTATTAATGAAGAAAAAAGATTCTCTGAAAGAGATTGATGGAGGGAGATTATTTTTCTTTTCTTTTAAATAAACAGACAGACTAATAAATTGATCGACAATCCGTTAAAGACAGACAATTATATTTCTTGACAATGATGGATTAAGAGATAAATAAATAAACTGGAAGTGAATAATAGAAATTGTTTGATTTTTACCAAAAAATAATTTTTATTAATGCAGAAAAGATTATCTGAAAAAAAATTTCTTTGAAATAGAGAGACGGATCTTTTTTATTGACCTTGTGCCATACTATATATTATCAGATGTTAAATAATTTATTATGGCGGCCGGTTATCGTCTGCTTATTAGACAGACAAATAAAAAAATTGTCTGAAAGAGAGAGCGGTTTTTTTTTTCTTTTAATAGACAGACAGGCCGATAGATTTATAGATAGACAGACTGATATAGATTATTTTATTTTGACATTTTTTTTTAGATAAAAAGATTTTCATGAATGAAGTAAAGTATGAAAGAGAAAAAGAGGGATTTTTTCATGTTTTGAAATTGAATTGAATTTATTTTATTTCTTGTCAATTGTAAATGAAAGAGAATTCAATGAAATATTTAAAATATACGAAGGTAAATAAAGATTGTTTAATATAAGAAGATCTAAATTTGAAACTGATAAGGAAACGGGAAAAAATTCAAAACAGCTCAATATTATAGATAGAAAATAAAAAATCAAATGAAATGAATAAAATGAAGCAAGATTATTAATTAGTAAATATAAAAAATAGTTATTAAAATAAGGAATAATTATTAGTAATATAAATAATATAAATGAAAATCACTACATAAATGTTTTTTTATTAATTAGTTTGAAACAACGACAAAGTGAAACTAGTTTTGTTGGTGAATTCGTGGAAATGTAAATTTCGCCAATTCGAAGTAAACAAATTATGATTCATCAGGAAATTCCGATTACCTTTGACCTCGATTACTTTTTACAAATAATTTCTTTTTATTAAAAGGATAATTTTTATTATGACACATCTCCATTTCTCTCTCTCTCTTTTTAACTCACACTCACTCGCTCTCAAACAATACAATTCTGTTCATTCAATTTAAGGATTCTTAGTTTGATTTTTTTTTTCATTATTTGTTTTTCAAGGCGGTACGTATAAGAAGTTAACAAGTAATTAAATATTAATTAGTAAAGATTTATTAAGTTTTCATTCTTAAGTTCGGTGGATATTTAATCAGAATTAAAATCATGGGCAACATTAACTTATATTTCAAATTAAAAGCTAAAAGAAATTAAAAAGTAATTTCATGATGGCTGAACGAAGTGAAAGTTGTTTTGATCGGAGAAATTAAGAAAATTAGAAATTTAGATCAATTTTTTTAATTAAAGCTTCTAACATTTTTATATCCGAAAATACTTGTAAAATGGCGAAACATGAAGACGTGAGGAAAAAGAGTTTTATTATTTATTATGTGGTAGACATGAGAGACACTAATACCGAGTAAAATTGTGAGTTTGGAGTCAAATGTAGATCTGAATGATAAGATAAAGAGTAAGTAAGACCAAAATAAAGTTTTATTAAAAAGTACTCAATACTTATAATGCAAAGCATTAAATATAAAATAAAGTTATCATTTGTATAAAATAAATCCATTATTAATGATTTTCCTATAGGAATGCATTGAAAACCAGGAAGAAATGGATGTATTTTTTAATTCCTAGAAAAAGTAAATTTACTCCTTTAGATTTCAATTAAGATTTTTCATTTATAAATAAAATGCATTAAGGATAATATTCTCGTAAGAAAAATTTTTCCATAAATAATGAATTTTTCCAAGAATTGTTTTCATTGTTTTAAAATTTTATTTATAATCATATATTATTTATTTATCAGAATTTCACAGGCAAAAATGAGTTTCATTTTGTCTGTTCAGTAATTGAATCATTTTAACTTTTACGTTAAAATATAAGTTAATGTTATCCAGGATTTTATTCCGATTAAATAAACTGAACTTCCAAAAATTAAAACAAAATAGTTGCTTACGTAAACTGTGAAGAAATGTAGGTCATCGAATGTCCATAGCTGTCATAGTTAGAATTAGTTGTTAATTAGTAGAATAATTAATCGTAAATATGCTAATTATATTCGTATCCGTTATTAAAAAGATATTAGTATAAAATTTTGTTTAACTTCTGTAAAACAAATAGAATTAAGAATTTTCTGAAGCCTTAGAAAACATTTGAAAAAATTTGAGGCAAAAATTACAAATATACTTCAATGTGAAGAAATGTGTCAAAAACTGAAGTACATATCAATAAAAACAAGATCTTTTCATGATTGAAATTTTCTTATTTTCGGCGATATTGAAACAATAAAATGTTTGTACATATTATACGATGGGTAAATTGTCGTCGCTTTTCATCGTTAATTTCATACATTTTTTTTACAAATCAGATTAATTATAACTGAAATCAACTAATATTTCTCAAATAAAATTTCAGAAAAGTATATTTTATTTTTGGAAGATAGTTTTATGCAGAAAATAGCATAGCGATAAACAGCGACTGAAATAAGGGGTTATAGGCAACTATTTTAGGAACAAAAATCGGTTAATCAATATAATTTCGGTTTCAAATACACCACAGTATGTTCCTTACTTGAAATAGTAAATTTAATCCTAGCTTACTTGATATCTTCAAAATATTTTTCTGATCCAGTCTGAAAGCAAATAACGTGTTTTATTAAATTATTATGGATAATGTATTGTAATTGTAATCATAGTAAAATTCCAATTCCAATCGATATAATTTCTATTTGAAATGGATCGAAGTATTTTACTTACTGGAAATAATAAAATTAGTCATTTAGCTTTCAGTTAAAACTAAAATTAAATCGTCAATAAAGTTTTTCATCTTTAAATATTTGTTTGCTTTTAAAAGTTAATAGAAATTTGTTAGCTTTTCTCGCGTAAAATGGCGCCTGAATGAGTGACGATAAAAAAAAACGTGCCAATTGTTTAAAAATAACTAAAATTATTTTCATTCAGGGAAATTAATTTTATTTTAATTCGGATTTTGCGTTATAATCTTTCAATTAAAACCAATATTAAAATTTAATTATAATATTGAAATTTTTTAAATTAGTTTCTCATATATTTTTGTGGTGGTACGTATATTGAAGCAGAAAACAAATAGTTCAATATTAATTAGTAAAGATTTATTATGTTTTAATTTTTGAAAGTTGAGTTTATTTAATCAGAACAAAATCCTGGAAAACATTAACTTATATTTTAACATAAAAGCTAAAATGATTCAATTGCAGAACAGACAAAATGAAACTCGTTTTTGTCTGTGAAATTCCGATAAATAAATATGATTATATATAAAATTTTAAAACAATGGAAACAATTCTTGGAAAAATTCATTATTTATGGAAAAATTTATCTTACGACAATATTATCCTTAATGCATTTTATTTATAAATGAAAAATCTTAATTGAAAGCTAAAGGATTAAATTTACTTTTTCTAGGAATTAAAAAAATGCATCCATTTCTTTCTGGTTTTCAATGCATTCCTATAGGAAAATCATTAATAATGGATTTATTTTATACAAATGATAACCTTATTTTGTATCTAATGCTTTGCATTATAAGTATTGAGTACTTTTTAATAAAACTTTATTTTGGTCTTACTTACTCTTTATCTCATCATTCAGATCTACATTTGACTCCAAACTCACAATTTTACTCGGTATTACTGTCTCTCATGTCTACCACATAATAAATAATAAAATTCTTTTCCCACGTCTTCATGTTTCGCCAATCTATCTCAACCTGTTTAGATTGAGATAGATACATTTGATCAGACTGACAGATAGATAGATAGATAGATAGATAGATAGATAGATAGATAGATAGATAGATATGTAATGAAATAACGCGCTAATGTTTTAAATGCCCAGAATTTTTATTCCTGTTAAACACACTCAACTTCCAATGAACAGGTTGCCATTACTTTCTACGGTCGACTGTCTGATTGCCAACAAAGAACATCAAACCAAGACTGGTTGCCAACCAAGGGAACCAAGTATGTCTTGCTATTTAACACATAGTTGGTGGGCTAAAAGACGGATTAGTAATTTTCCGACAGGGTATAAATGCCACGAATTTCAACTGGAATTCGAACACGGCTCTCCAATTTTCCTTTTCCGAGTTGATATCCACCGCACCACAATGTAAACTTCCGCCATGTCTATTTAACTGACATCTCACCCACAAAGTTCAATGGCACAAGGACAATAAAAAAAAGATCGAACCATATGTGTTCCGTATATTTTTACGCATAAATACATACATATAATACAATAATTCCTGTTTTATTGGCCTTGTGCCATGCTAAGCAAGGATTAGGTAATGAAATTAAGAAAGTTTTTATATTCTACACTAGCAGTATAGCCCGGCGTTGCTCGGGTGTAATGAAAGCTTTAAAACTAATCCATGGCCTTGGAGGACGTTGGCACGAAAGACTAAAAAGCAATAGTTGTTTCCAGTTAAAGCAAAACTGTAGACTGAAAGACAAAATGAATGGATCTAAGTCAAATTTTGATTTCCTGGTATCGATATCAAATAAGTTTTTTCGACGTAAACTGAATTTTGAAGGCTAAATAAGTCCTCTGAGTAAATGGTATCATGGCTGAGACTAAGAACTGCAATTATACCTACTTAGAGCCAAACCCGAAGCAAAAACTAAAATAAAAGGGCTGAAAGACTGATTTTGATCAGACCCGGTATCTTGCCTTTTATATATATCTATTATAGATTTTCTGCTCTATTGTAAGAACTGCAACCCTGAAATTTCTGAATATCGTTTCTTATGTCTTTCAGTGTATCAAATGTGATTAAAATCGGACCACTCCATCTATAACCCGATTTTTTCGATTATCGATTTTCGATATTTATCGGGGGTACCTCGACACAAAACCTAACTAAAAACACTCGCAGACTCCTATAGTCCAACTGTGTACATTTTCAAGGAAATCGGTTCAGCCGTTTCGGAGTCTATAGGTAACGGATACACACACAGACAAATGTCCATTTATAAATAAGTTTAGATAACTAGTTTTTTAATTGACTTTTTTAAAAATAAAAAAATCTTTTCTTGTAACTTTTATTTTAGTTTTAATTGAAGTCAAAATTGTAAAATTTACTATTTCCAATAAGCAGGCTGAATTTAAGGTTATTTTTATTTTTTGTGTTTAGAATCAGGATTTTGAAAATTATGGTTTCCTAAGGTCAGTCAGTTAAGTTCCATACGTGAAACACGCTTGGGCGATCATGTCTCGAAAGAGACATGACTGACTGAGCAGTAGGTTGCCATTGCTTTCTGCGGTAGACTGGTTGCCAGCCAAGGCTATAGAATCCAATCTATCCTGTTATCTTAACCCATAACTGGAAGGAAGAAACGGATTAATACCTTTCCCAACGGTATTTGCGCGTAAGTGAATGCAATGAATTCCACTGGAATTCGAACTCGGCTCCCCAATTTCTCGTTCGGAGCCGATATCCACTGCACCACAACGCGCATCCTAAGGTATATTATAGATTAAAAAACAAAATTTAGTATTGTGTGGATCATTTATTTTGGTAAAATAATTTTAAGCTATCAATAAAACATTGCAATTAATAAAATTTAAAGATTTATTCTTTTTTAATTCAGCCTGCTGTAAAAGATTGCTGTCTGCCCATTTAAATAATCTATGTTCCCACAATGGATTTTATACACACAAAATAATTCTATATTCATTTAAAAAAAACTACAATGTTTCATTTATAACTTATGCTCTATTATAACTTAAAAATTCATAATTATTTTACTAAATAAAAGACTAACACAAATTAGTTTTCTTAACTACAATATACTTTAATATACCATAATTACTTAATCATATTTATAGCATAAACATTTTAGCCTTTTTACTCATGAAGTAATTTTTAAAAAAAAGTTCAACTTGATGTTAAAAATTATTTACCTATTTAAGTATTATGTGGTCCCACTAGATACCTGACTCAGACAAAATAATTTTCTTTAAAATTTAATTAATAACTATGGTTTATTTATAACTTATACTCTAACATAAAAAATGAATATTACTTTAATAAAATAAAAGACCCACACAATACTAAATTGTTGTTCTAAATACAATATGACTAAGAATACTACAATTATTTAATCCTAATTCTGACTTAAACTTTCTATCACCTTTACTCATAGAATATCTATTGTTTTATAATAAAAAAAGTAAAATCCGACTTTCTGATAAAAATTGTCTACCCATTTAGAAAAAATCTAAGATCTCACTCTGTATTTTACCCTTTTCCTAACCTAAATGTTTAACTATGCGTGACATTCATGGAGATACGATGATATACATTTCACTTGTTACGCAAACAACAATTTTCTTCCCTAATCGACCAAGCAAGACAAGACAGACAGATAGATAGATAGATAGATAGATAGATAGATAGATAGATAGATAGATAGATAGATAGATAGATAGATAGATAGATACCAACAAACCGAAATGGATAGATACAAACAGACTGAGAGAAATATTTTTTTTTTACGAAGACAGGTCCTTGAAAACGTGATCTAAGGGGCAAAGCAAAAATTTGGCTACAACCTCATAAATCTGTCTGTATACATGCATATATTTCTCTCTCTCTCACACACTCTCTCACACCCACTCTCTCTCTCTCTCTCTCTCTCTCTCTCTCCAAAGCAATCGCGTGCAATCTATGTTAGCTAAAGTGTCTAAACTGAAATTGAGGTCAGAGAGAGAGAGAGAGAGAGAGAGAGAGAGAGAGAGAGTTTAAATATGCAACACACGTTAATGTTTTTCAAATGATGTTTACGTAAAAAATCAAAAATGTTTTTAAACTGCAATTATATAAAAAAGTTTAATCGTATAAATTGAAGTTACTGCTTCTTATAGTGAAAATCTTCAAAGATTTAACACTTCATTTTTTAAATTTTTAGGGAATTAATACATATATATATATATATATATATATATATATATATATATATATATATATATTGGTTGTTTAATTACTTAGTTTCTGGTCATAATAAGATTAGACCAGTGCACATTTGTATTAAAAAGTGTTCAATACAATTATATTGTAGAACATTTGATTATTTTTTATTTGCAAACGAGTTATTACACGACCTAGGTTTCTACCATGGGTGGTGTCTTCAGGCAACTTGTAATAATGTTATATATATATATATATATAGAGGTTTCATTCAAAACGACAGAGAAGTGAACATGGTTAAGTTTTTACTTAATTTTTCATGTGAACTTATTATTTTTTCTTTTGAAGTCGTAAATTATATAAAAACTGTTCAAATGTTTACATAAAAAATGAACCAATATACCTTGCCTGTGATTTTTAATGAAACCTGCATAAAAGAGAGATTACTACACAAATATACAATATATATATATATATATATATTTGGGTAGTAATATACATTTCTGAGATGAGGTAGTATTTTCTATATTTACATTATTCGGAGTATTGTCCTCGTCTTAGTTGCCATATGTACGACGTTTCGGCCGTTGTACGCCCCGGCCTTCTTCAGGTGCTAGGAATTTCAAACCGAACTCTTTATTACAATCACTAGGGTATATGAACTCCATTCCTTGCGGAGTAATACCTGTTTTGGAATAATTTATTTTCTTTCAGATTTGACCAGAAATAATTTGTTTTTAATTTTGTCGATTGCACAATTTTGTAGGTTCAGTTAGGCACCGTGGGTGAGAAAATGCACACCATGATGCAATTCACTTCCACAAAAATTTAGAAATGCTGTGTTCTACTGTTTTGTTTTAAAAGTACATTTTTCTGTTATTTTAAATTTAATATGTTACATAATTTTACTCTCTCTCTCTCTCTCTCTCTCTCTCTCTCTCTCTCTCTCTGTCTTCAATTTCAGTTTAGATACTTTAGCTAAAATAGATTGTTTGCAACTGCGAGAGAGAGAGAGGGAGAGAGAGAGAGAGAGAGAGAGAGAGAGAGAGAGGATGTGAAAAAATGAGAAAAATGGACATGTATACTGACAGATTTATGAGGGTGTGTCCAAAATTTTGCTTTGGTTGGGATGTATACATTTTATTTTTGGCTCCTCTGATCACGTTTTTGAAAACCTGTTTTCGCATATATTAAAAAAACTATCTCTCCCAGTTTCTTCATATCTACCTATTTCGGTATGTTCGCATCTATCTATCTATCTATCTATCTATCTATCTATCTATCTATCTAACATGTCCTGCTCGATCGAATCAGAAAGAAAATTGTTGTTTACGTGACTAGTAAAAATGTATGGCCCTGTCTGTCACGCTTCGATGGAGCGCGACACAGCAGTCGTTAAATGAATTATCAGCTTTGATTGCATTTGAAATTAGGACAATGACTAAAATTTTCTTATTACTATATATCTATATAAAAACTTTTTTTCTATATTCAAAACGGAGTCAAAGTTAAAATAATTTCTGAAAAAGTTTTTCAAAGTTATATATCTTCTACAAATCTTTATTAATTTTCAAATATAAATCGAAAAAATCTATAAAATATTTCAAATGTTCGATGGTAACTTTGTAAAGGTTTGTTTAAAAATGTAAGAAGATCTACAATCATTTGAAATTGACGAGAAAAATGAAATGAAAATCAATCCAGCTCGATTAAAATAAAATCTAAAATGATATAATACAAAGACTAAAGTTATTAGTTAGTAAATATGAAAAAAATAAAATAAAGAGAAATTATTAGTAATATAAATAATATAACACTGACTAGAAGACTGACTAGATAAAGTTTTTTTGTTTTTTTTTTAAACAACGACAAAAAAGTGAAACTAGTTGTCTTGGCAAAATTCAGAGAAATATGCGGTAAACCAAATTTAGGTACCTCCATTAAATTACTGAAAAAAAGCTTAGTATCAACATAAAAGGCCCAGACTTAATAAAAATGATTTTTTTCCGTCACAATGTTTATCTTATTATAATTATTTGACTCCAAACTCACAGTTTTACTCGGTATTAGTGTCTCTCATGTCTACCACATAATAAATAATAAAACTCTTTTTCCTCACGTTTTCATGTTTCGCCATTTTACAAGTATTTTCGTATATAAAAATGTTAGAAGGTTTAATTCAAAAATTGACCTAAATTTCTAATTTTCTTAATTTCTCCGATCAAAACAACTTTCACTTCGTTCAGCCATCATGAAATTACTTTCTAATTTCTTTTAGCTTTTAATTTGAAATATAAGTTAATGTTGATTTTAATTCCGATTAAATATCCAGCCAACTTAAGAATGAAAACTTAACAAATCTTTACTAATTAATATTTAATTGCTTGTTAACTTCTTATACGTACCGCCTTGAAAAACAAATAATGAAAAAAAAATCAAACTGACAATCCTTAAATTGAATGAACACAATTGTATTGTTTGAGAGCGAGTGAGTGTGAGTTAAAAAGAGAGAGAGAAATGGAGATGTGTCATAATCAAAATTATCCTTTTAATAAAAAGAAATTATTTGTAAAAAGTAATCGAGGTCAAAGGTAATCATTGAATTTTCTTTCATTTACATTTGACAAGAAATAAAAGAAAAATACGAATTTAATTTCAAAATTTTTTCCGACATTTTCGTTTTATTTGCATATAAAATTACATGTTGCTTCTCTCTTTCCCTCTCTTTGTGAAACGTATAACACGTGATAAAACTCTCATGTCCAGTGGCGTGTTATTTCTCGTGCAATCAAATGCCTTATATTCCGGTGACGTCATCCGTCCAATCCTCCACGATTTTCAGTCTCTTCGCCAGAATTCAAAGACGAAGCTTCAAGTTTTATTCGCTCTCGTATTTTGACGAAAACCAATTTTCAGCCAAATTGAAAAATCAAATTCAAATGTAAGTAAGAATTTTCTCCATTTCCAAATCATCCAATCTTCTTTCCCTTCTTATGTTTCAATCATTTCATCCCCGACAGAAAAGCCAATTAATAAGAATTATTGGCTTTAGTTTCATGAAAAAACAACCACGCCCTAATTTGTCTGTCTGTCTTCATTTTTTATTTACTTGTCTGGCTTTAAATTAAGGGAAGGATTTAAAATCACAATTAGGGGTCATCTTTTTATTAAATTGATCTTTTTTATTTTCATTTTTTTCAGTCCAAAATAGCAGAATTTGTATGTTTCGATCGATTTATTTTTCTGTCTTTCTAATTTTTTCATAAAAATACGTTCAGTAAGCAGACAATAAATTCATCTCCACTGATTTGACGGACACGTAAGATATATTATGACACAAGGCCAGTAGAAACAGAAAATATTGTAATTTATATTATGAAAAAAAAAAAAAAAAAAAAAACACGCCCTAATTGTTTTTTCTTTCAGTTTATAATACTTCCTTCATCTATCTATCTATCTATCTATCTATCTATCTATCTATCTATCTATCTATCTATCTATCTATATATATATATATATATCACAGTCTGTTCATTTTCTATCTATCTATCTATCTATCTATCTATCTATCTATCTATCTATCTATCTATCTGAGTCTGTTCATTTTCTATCTATCTATATCTATGTATCTTTTTTGTCATTATTGACTATCATTTTGTTTAAAAAATGTCAAAATAAACAATTTTTTAATGTGTGAGTGTGTCTATATGTGTGTGAGCGTGTATAAACATACATATGTATTTAAGTATATATATATACATATACATAATTGTATATCTATATATGAGTGCGTGTGTGTACGTATGCCTGTATAATAGATGTAAATTTATTGATCCTTATATTTGTGTAAGTATATATATATATATGTGTGTGTGTGTGTGTATGTGTGTGTGTGTGTGTGTGTGTGTTTCCGTGCATTTGTTTGAGTGTGTATGTTTTACTCTCTCGCCCCACTCCTAGATAATGAACATGTCTCCCTCTCTCTCTCTCTCTCTCTCTCTCTCACACACACACACACACACACACACACACATCTACAAACACTCACTTTTTCTCTTCAATTTAGGTGAGAAAAAGTAAGAGAATTCGCCCCTCTCTCATGGTTACTTGTCCTCTCTCTTGCTTCTCTCTTTCCCCACTCTTCCTCCCACTTATAAATATGTAAACGAAAACTCCAGTGACGTGATATGTTTCGTCCAATCAAATGCCTTATATTCCAGTGACGTCATCCGTACGTCATTTGCGCTTTAACATTCGTTCTTGAAAATTCGACGAAGAAACTTTTTTT
Source organism: Ascarosepion bandense (assembly GCA_037127315.1). NCBI lineage: Eukaryota > Metazoa > Mollusca > Cephalopoda > Sepiida > Sepiidae > Ascarosepion > Ascarosepion bandense. The sequence continues at coordinate 235,054 of JBBBDQ010002029.1, read as the reverse complement.
GACGAAAACCAATTTTCACCCAAATTGAAATCGAAATCAAGTGTAAGTAAGAATTTTCTCCATTTCCAAATCATCCAATCTTCTTAAATGTTTCCTTGGACATAACAAGACTCACCAAGATTTTTTAAAAATCATTTCGCCCACAAGAAAAGCAAAGATAAAGCGACATTTTTTATTTTTGTGAAAGAAAAAAAGGAACCCCGCCCTATTTTTTTGTCTGTCTTCATTTTCTACTTTTTTCGTTGGAAAATCAGGGAAGGATTCAAAATCACAATTTAGGGGTCATCTCTTTAATTAAAACTGCATTATTTTTGACTCTTCAAACAAATTAAATTTCTAGAAGTTTTTCTCTTTTTTTTTATTTATTCGTCGAAAATGTTTGCTTTCTTTCGTCGTCTTTATTTCGCTTGAAATGTCGAATAATTTTTTTTATTATGAAAAAAGCTGTTAAAATAAAGAGAAATTATTAGTAATATAAATAGTATATCACTGAATAGATAAAATTTTTATCTTTATTTTTACTGACCTTGTGCCATACTATATATTATCAGATGTTAAATAATTAACTATGGCAGCCGGTTGTCGTCTGCTTATTTGACAGACAGATAAAAAATTGTCTGAAAGAGAAAGCGGGTTTTTGTTTTCTTTTAATAGACAGACAGGCCAATAGATTGATAGATAGACAGACTGATATACAAAATGTTTTATTTTGATTTTTTTTTTTTTTGCATAAAAAGATTTTCGTGAATGAAGAAAACTTTGAAAGAAAAAAAAGTTTTTTTTTTCTTTTAATTTACAGACAGGCCAATAGATTGATATCTCCCTTCCTTTCTTCCTTGTTAACTTTGTTAAATAATTAATTAAAAACAAAAAGATCATAATATATATATATATATATATATATATATATACATATATATAACGATCTTTTTGTTTTAGCTCCAGTTTCTGAAAGGATTTTTCTGTTGCTGAGGTGATGTGTTATCCCCCGTGGGGATTTTCATATCGAAATGATCATCCAACATCATTGAATTAATCCTATTTTAATTTATATATATATATATATATATATATATATATATATATATATATATATATATATAGTGTGTGTGTATTTATGTTTATAATTAATTAAGACATTTAATTAATTAAAAATTGTTTGAATTAAATCAAAACAAAAACATAATATCATATATACATATATATATATATATATATATATATATATATATATAGGTCAAATTGTACGTGACTTTTTTTCGAAGAAATTAAAATTAAAATTATCTTAAAACAGAGAAAAAGATTAAAATATTCCATTGGATAAAAAGGTGAAGTTAAAAGTGATTGTGAAGTCGACAAATTGGATCTACTCTCTCTCTCTCTCTCTCTCTGTCTTTCTCTCTCATCCTTTCTTTCCCTCCATTTTTTCTTGTAACCACTCCCTTCCCCCCTCTCTTTGTTTCTTTTACCCTTTCTGTCTTTTCGTTTATCGAATCGCTTTTCCTCCTCCTCCCTTTCTTCCTTGATAATCTCTCTCTCTCTCTCTCTCTCTCTCTCTCTTTCAGATTTCTTTCACCCATTTTCTCATTCATCTTCCTTCTTTTGCGATTTTAGATGCCAATTTTTTTTCACGAAGGAATTCTTTTTATTCTTCAACTAAAATTTCGGGCCATTTTTTTATTTTTGATTTTTCGGACTTTTTTTAATTTTTTAATTGTTTTTTTTTTTCCAGATTTTGTGAAGAAAATTTCAAGATGGCGTCGAAGAATGAAGAAAAATTCCTTTGTACGAATTGCGACGAATTTTTGGACTTGTTCTCGAAGACATTACCATGTCTTCATTCTTTGTGTCTGACATGTCTGGATAAGCAATTCAAAGCAGCGACACAAGACGACGTGGAATGTCCCCAGTGCCACGCCGCTATGGGGACACGTGATCATTTGAGACTTTCACCATTTTTGGTGAAGATTGTGACGCGCCAACGTCTGGATGCTACCGAATTGTTGTGTGACTGGTGTTTCAAATTTTATGACACCGAATCGACTTGCCAGATTTGTTGCCCAGATTGCCAGAATCTCTTGTGCAAGGTCTGCTGGAGAGCCCACAGGAATTTGCAACCGGACCACCAAACCATTGACCTGGGCAGCATGTCGGTGGTGGAGGCCGTGGGGGTCATGGCGTCGAACGAGTGTCACTTGTACCGCCAACCGAAGGACGCCTTCTGCGACCGGTGCAACGTGTGCTTCTGTGACGCGTGTTACGTCGATCACGTGACCGCCTCCCCTCAGTGTCCCTCTCATCCTTTGTCCGTGAGGGAGGAGGCGTCGAAGAAGAAACAAAGCGGCCCAACCCTGGTGGAGGAACTACGGGATTTCGAAGACCGGGTCCGTGTGAGTAACATGAAAACGAAGGCATCCATGGCAAAACTACCAACGGATTGCGACGCGAAATGTTCCGAAATGTGGGACGAGTTTGAGGCGTTCTTTGAAGAGACACGTGACCGGCTTCGTGAGCTGTGCGACGATATGAGAGAGGCGACGTCTGTCCAGTTAGACAAATGGCGCCTCTCCCTAAAAGAGGGAGACGACCTTTTGAAAAAGGTCAGGATTTGGCGCCATCAAGCGGGTCATCTTTCGAGGGACGACAACCAAGACGACGACGTCCTTTGTGGGTTGAGATTGCTGGGAGCGGAGCTTAGATCGCGGCTCCCACAAGGGTCTGTACCCCACGAAAAAGCGGGATTGACGGTGACATTCCCAAAATGGTGCCACGATTCCCTGGAGTCTTTGAAAAATGAAGTCATCGCATTAACGACATCCGGGGATTTACAGCTCCAAAAAGAATTCCGTCTCCACGATTCGAACCTGGGGTGGATTGACTCGATTCTCGCCACCGACGAAGACGATCATGTCTTTCTCTGCGATTGGTTCGACTTTTCGGTGAAGGAATTCGATGAGTTTGGGGAGTTGATTGGCCGATGTGAATTGACGGACAGAGGAGAGAGTTTCTACCCCTGGGACATTTGTCGCCTTTCCCAAGACATTTTCGTCGTCTGTTGTCCTTTGGGGTGGGGCGAGGGGGGAAGAATTTTCTTTTTGGAGAGAAAAAAACGCCCCCCCATTTTTAGAAAAACAAAAAACAATTCACACAGAAAATAATTTTTCTTCTTTGTGTCAATTTCAACAACAAATTTTCACTTGTGACGCGGAATTTAAAGAAATTGTTTGTTTTTCGGAAACCGGGGCCGAAATCAAAAGAATTGACCTTGGGGACTGGGAGGGGATGAGGGGTGGTGCCCCCTTCCTTTTTGCCCCCCTCCTTCGTGCCGATCCGACGACTGGCAATTTGTGGGGGTCGAGACGTGAAATGTCGAAAATCTTCCTTTTTAGTCAAAAGGGAGAAATTCTTCAAAAAATAGAAATTCAAGAAAAAATTGTGAATTTCACTCCAAATAAATTTCAACTTTTTTATTTTGCTACAAACGAAGGAATTTTTTCCGCTTTGTCGGAAAAAGTTCTGTACAAATTCCCACAAAAATCAGAAGATTTTGCAAATATTTTTCTTTCCCAACAAAAATGGTTTATTTATTTTCGAAACAATGAAAAACATTTCATAAAAATTTTCAAACTTTAAGAAAAAAGAATTTAAAAAATTGAAATTTATTTTTAATTTTGCAAATAAAATGAATTTAATTTAATTTTTGTGTTGTTTTCATTTTTATTTCTGAAATTTTAAAAACTTTTTCATGATTTCAAAATATGAGTCGAGGTAAAAATATTGAAAAAAAAAAGTAATGTTTCGTAATATGAATGAAGACAAAAAATCATGTCTACTTTTCTGAGATGAGGAAATATTTACATTATTCGGACGATTATCCCCATCTTTGTTGTTATTTGTACGACGTTTCAGCCGTTGTATTTTGCGGCCTTCTTCAGGGGCTAAGAATTTCGAACAAAATTATTTTAATTTAACATCTTTTACCCCCAACCATGGGTAAAACAGTGACGATTTAAACTGGCGAATATCAGAGTTGTTAAATAATATCTCCTTCTAAGTAGTCGTGGCTCTCTCCAGCTTCCATTTCTTAGCTTCTCAAATGTTTTCCTTATATATCTCTCTTAATCCCCTTTCTGCAATGCATCAACTGAGACTCTCTAGCTGGGTTACGCATTCCTCAATTCTGCCTCTCACGTTTTCGCTCAGTCTTCTGTGTGAAGATTCGCGAAAAATGAGGCGGTCATGGCTCTCGACGACATCTCTTTTTTATTAATTACATACACGGTCATGGCTCTCCCAATCGTCTATTTCTCGTCTCAAACATGTACACGGTTCTCCACAACTTCCCCTTATAATGTATCGTGCGATAGATAAAATGTCGCAATTGTTTATTTTCACTTGAAAACATAGAGTGCGATAAATAAATTGTCGGAACTATTAAATTTTTTATTTTTCTGTTCGTTTCCACGGAATGTTGCCTTGTGCCAGTCGCATTGTTCTTCCGATTTTTCTAACTTCATGTGTTTCATGACAATCCTCGGTGCGATCAATAAATTGCCGCAATTATTTCTCGTAAAAGAAAATCGAGAGTGCGATAAATAAATTGTCGTATTTATTATTTTTCTTTTCTCTTTTCCACAGACTGTTAGTTTGTAACAGTCGCATTAGAATTAGTACACAATAATAAAGACGGGGATCAGTTTTCTATTGCTGTTAAGTAATAAACTGATCCCCCTAGAATTAGTACACAATAATATCATTGGAATCGAATACAATTAAAGCTTCTATTACGACTAAAGACGGGGATCAGTTTTCTATTGTTGTTAAGTCAAAAACTGATCACCCTAGAATTAGTACACCTAAATATAATTGGAAACTAATACAATTAAAGCTTCTATTACGACTAAAGACGGGGATCAGTTTTCTATTGTTATTAAGTAATAAACTGATCCCCCCTTGCATTAACACCCCTCAATATAATTGGTATTTTTCTGACGACAATGGTGTCCTTAATAATTCCCATTTATAAATAAAGTATTTTATTAAATTATCTAAGCAACAATTTCCAAAAAATATAAATTTTCCAGTTATTTTTATCGAATTATTTTCGGAACTGGACGAATTTTCAGTCTGCAAAAATTGTTTTTTTAATAACAGATCCGGAATTATTGGAATTTTTTTTTCAATCCGATAATTTCTGATCTTTAACGACTTTTTTCGAACAGGAGTAGCGATTTTGACTTTCATTTCGGTGACACCAATAATATTATATCTAAAAAGTAACTAATAAATGTCTATGGTATTGTTTTCATGTTGAAATCCTATCCTTATAGAGTGAACTGTTTATTAATGACTACATCATGACAGCAACTCAACAAGACTGTTAGCTTATGCCTTTCCCATTAGGCGTTAGCTTGTACCAACACCATAGACACTAAACTTATTCCATTCCAACTGATTGATACATTTTTAAAACCTAAATAAGCGTCTTACTCGATAAATGGTTTCTCCCCAACCATGGGTAAAACAGTGACGATTTAAACTGGCGAATATCCCAGTTATGAAATAGTAACACCTAAAAATTATTGGTTCTCCCCATCTTCCATTTCTTAGCTTCTCAAAGGTTTTCCTTTTATATATCTCTTAATCCCCTTTGTGCAATCCATCAACTGAGACTCTCTAAATGGGTTACGCCTTCCTCAATTCTGCCGTTCACGTTTTCGGTCAGTGTAAAGATTCGCGAAAAATAAGGCGGTCATGGCTCTCGACGTCATCTATTTTTATTAATAACATACATGGTCATGGATCTCCCAATCGTCTATTTTTATTTTGAAACATGTACATGGTGCCCCCCACCCCATCTTCCCCTTATAATGTATATTGCGACAGATAAAATGTCGCAGTTATTTCTTTTCAAGTGAAAGTCAAGAGAGCGATAAACAAATTGTCGCAAATATTAATTTTTATTTTCTTCTTCGTCTCCACGGAGTGTTAGCTTGTACCATGGGGATCAGTTTTCTATTGTTGTTAAGTAATAAGCTGATCCCCTAGAATTAGTACACAATGATATCATTGGAATCGAATACAATTAAAGCTTCTCTTACGACCAAAAGTGGGGGATCAGTTTTCTATTGTTGTTAAGTAATAAACTGATCCCCATGGAATTAGTACACAATAATATCATTGGAATCGAATACAATTAAAGCTTCTATTACGACTGAAAATGGAGGATCAGTTTTATTTGTTAAGTAATAAACTGATCCCCCTAGAATTAGTACACAATAATATCATTGAAATCGAATACAATTAAAGCTTCTATTACTCCTAAAGACGGGGATCAGTTTTACTATTGTTGTTAAGTAATAAACTGATCCCCCTAGAATTAGTACACAATAATATCATTGTAATCGAATACAATCAAAGATTCTGTTCCGATTAAAGACGGGGATCAGTTTTCTATTGTTGTTAAGTAATAAACTGATCTCCTTAGAATAAGTACACAATAATTTCATTGGAAGCGAATACAATTAAATCTTCTATTACGACTAAAGACGGGGATCTGTTTTCTATTGTTGTAAAGTAATAAACTGATCCCCCTAGAATTAGTACACAATAACATCATTGGAAGCGAATACAATTAAAGCTTCTATTACGACTAAAGACGGGGATCACTTTTCTATTGTTGTTAATTAATAAATTGATCCCCCCTTAGCTTGGACCATCACCATAGACTGTTAGCTTATGCCTGTCCCATAAGGCCTTAGCTTGTACCAACACCTTAGAATGTTAGCTTGTTCCATTCCAACTGATTGATACATTTTTAAAACATAACTAACGTCTTACTCGACAAATGGTTTCTCCCCCACAATGGGTAAAACAGTGACGATTTAAACTGGCGAATATCAAAGTTATCAAATAGTAACACCTAAGAATTATTGCTTCTCCCCGTCTTCCATTTCTTAGCTTCTCAAATGTTTTCCTTATATATATATTGTGCAATCCATCAACTGAGACTCTCTAACTGGGTTACGCATTCCTCAATTCTGCCTCTCACGTTTTCGGTCAGTGTAAAGATTCGCGAAATATAAGGCGGTTATGGCTCTTGAAGTCATTTACTTTTATTATTAACATACATGGGCATGGCTCTCCCAATCGTCTATTCTTATTTTGAAACATGTACATGGTGCCCCCCCCCCCCATCTTCCCCTTATACTGTATATTGCGACAGATAAAATGTCGCAGTTATTTCTTTTCAAGTGAAAGTCAAGAGAGCGATAAACAAATTGTCGTAAATATTAATTTTTATTTTTTCTTCGTTTCCACGGACTGTTAGCTTGTACCATGGGGATTAGTTTTCTATTGTTGTTAAGTAATAAACTGATCCCCCTAGAATTAGTACACAATAATATCATTGGAATCGAATACAATGAAAGCTTCTATTACGACTAAAGACGGGGATCAGTTTTCTATTGTTGTCAAGTAATAAACTGCTCCCACTAGTATTAGTACACAACAATATCATTGGAATCGAAAACAATTGAAGCGTCTATTACGACTAAAGACGGGGATTAGTTTTCTATTGTTGTTAAGTAATAAACTGATCCCCCTGGAATTAGTACACAATAATATCATTGGAATCGAATACAATTCAAGCTTCTATTAGGCCTAAAGACGGGGATTAGTTTTCTATTGTTGTTAAGTAATAAACTGATCCCCCTAGAATTAGTACACAATAATATCATTGGAAACTAATACAATTAAAGCTTCTATTACGACTAAAGACGGGGATCAGTTTTCGATTGTTGTTAAGTAAGAAACTGACCCCCTAGAATTAGTACACAATAATATCATTGGAATCGAATAAATGAAAGCTTCTATTACGACTCAATGTGGGGGATCAGTTTTCTATTGTTGTTAAGTAATAAACTGATCCCCCTCGTATTAGTGCACATAATATCATTGGAATCGAATACATTTAAATCTTCTATTCCGACTAAAGACGGGGATTTGTTTTCTATTGTTGTTAAGTAATAAACTGATCCCCCTACAATTAGTACACAATAATATCATTGGAAAAAAATAAAATTAAAGCTTCTATTACGACTAAAGTCGGGGATCAGTTTTCTATTGTTGTTAAGTAATAAACTGATCCACCTAGAATTAGTACACAATAATATCATTGGAAACTAATACAATTAAAGCTTCTATTACGACTAAAGTCGGGGATCAGTTTTCTATTGTGGTTAAGTAATAAACTGATCCCCCTACAATTAGTACACAATAACATCATTGGAAACTAACACAATGAAAACTTCTATTACGATTAAAGTCGGGGATCAGTTTTCATTTGTTGTTAAGTAATAAACTGATCCCCCTAGCATTAGTACACAATAATATCATTGGAATCGAATACAATTAAAGCTTCTATTACTCCTAAAGACGGGGATCAGTTTTCTATTATTATTAAGTAATAAACTGATCCCCCTAGTATTAGTACACAATAATATCATTGGAAACTAATACAATTAAAGCTTCTATTACGACTAAAGACGGGGATCAGTTTTCTATTGTTATTAAGTAACAAACTGAACCCCCTAGAATTACTACACAATAATATCATTGGAATCGGATACACTTAAAGCTTCTATTACGACTAAAGACGGGGATCAGTTTTCTATTGTTATTAAGTAATAAACTGATTCCCCAAGAATTAGTACACAATAATATCATTGGAATCGAATACAATTAAAGCTTCTATTAGGACTAAAGACGGGGATCTGTTTTCTATTGTTGTTAAGTCATAAACTGATCCCCCTAGAATTAGTACACAATAATATCATTAGAATCGAATATAAATAAAGCTTCTACTCCGACTAAAGACGGGGATCAGTTTTCTATTGTTGTTAAGTAATAAACTGATCCCCCCTAGCATTAACACCCCTCACTATAATTGGTATTTTTCTGACGACAATGGTGTCCTTAATAATTCCCATTTACAAATAAAATATTTTATTAAATTATCTAAGCAACAATTCACGAAAAATATCAATTTTTCAGTTATTTTTATCGAATTATTTTCGGAACGGGACGAATTTTCAGTCTGCAAATTTGTTTTTTTAATAACAGATCCGAAATTATTGGAATTTTCTTTTCAATCCGATAATTTCTGATCTTTAACGACTTTTTTCGAACAGGAGTAGCGATTTTGACTTTCATTTCGGTGACACCAATAATATTATATCTAAAAAGTAACTAATAAATGTCTATGGTATTGTTTTCATGTTGAAATCCTATCCTTATAGAGTGAACTGTTTATTAATGACTACATAATGACAGCAACTCAACAAGACTGTTAGCTTATGCCTTTCCCATTAGGCGTTAGCTTGTACCAACACCTTAGACTGTTAGCTTATGCCTGTCCCATTAGGCGTTTGCTTGTACCAACACCTTAGACTGTTAGCTTATGCCTGTCCCATTAGGCGTTTGCTTGTACCAACACCTTAGACTGTTAGCTTGTTGCATTCCAACTGATTGATACATTTTTAAAACCTAACTAAGCGTCTTACTCGACAAATGTTTTCTCCCCAACCATGGGTAAAACAATGACGATTTAAAGTGGCGAATATCCGAGTTGTTAAATAGCAACACCTGCTTCTCCCCATCTTCCATTTCTTAGCTTCTCAAATGTTTTCCTTATATATCTCTCTTAATCCCCTATGTGCAATCCATCAACTGAGACTCTCTAACTGGGTTACGCATTCCTCAATTCTGCCTCTCACGTTTTCGTTCAGTGTGAAGATTCGCAAAACTAAGGCGGTCATGGTTCTCGGCGTCATCTATTTTTATTAATAACATTCATGGTCATGGCTCTCCCAATCGTCTATTTTTATTTTGAAACATGTACATGGTGCCCCCATCTTCCCCTTATAATGTATATTGCGACAGATAAAATGTCGCAGTTATTTCTTTTCAAGTGAAAGTAAAGAGTGCGATAAACAAATTGTCGTAAATATTTATTTCTATTTTCTTGTTCGTCTTGTGCCAGTCGCATTCTTCTTTCGATTTTTCTTATTTCATGTGTTTCACGAAACTCCGGAGTGTGATACATAAATTGTCGTATTCATTTTTTTTGTTCTAATCCACGGACCGTTGTCCTGTACCAGTGTCTCTGGGTTATCGATCTTTCTTACTTCATGTGTTTCATCATAATCCTGAGTGCGATAAATAAATTGTCGCAATTATTTCTTAAAAAAACTTAGAGAGGGCGATAAATAAATTGTGGTATTTATTATTTTTATTTTCTCATTTCCAATGACTGTTAGCTTTTAACAGTCACATTAGAATTAATACACAATAATATCATTGGAATCGAATACAATTAAGCTTCTATTACAACTAAAGAGGGGGATTAGTTGTCTATTGTTGTTAAGTAATAAACTGATACCCCTAGAATTAGTACGCAATAATATCATTTGAAAGTATTACAATTAAAGCTTCTATTACGACAAAAGACGGGGATCATTTTTCTATTGTTGTTAAGTAATAAACTGATCCCCCTAGAATTAGTACACAATAATATCATTGGAATCGAATACAATTAAAGCTTCTGTTACGACTAAATCTGGGGATCAGTTTTCTATTGTTGTTAAGTAATAAACTGATCCCCCTAGAATTAGTACGCAATAATATCATTGGAATCGAATGCAATTAAAGCTTCTACTACGACTAAAGGCTGGGGGTCAGTTTTCTATTGTTGTTAAGTAATAAACTGATCCGCCTAGAATTAGTACGCATTAATATCATTGGAATGGAATACAATTAAAGCTTCTGTTACGACTAAATGCTGGGGATCAGTTTTCTAGAGTTGTTAAGTAATAAACTGATCCCCCAAGAATTAGTACACAATAATATCATTGGAATCGAATACAATTAAAGCTTCTGTTACGACTAAAGTCTGGGGATCAGTTTTCTATTGTTGTTAAGTAATAAACTGATCCCCCTAGAATTAGTACACAATAATATCATTGGAATCGTATAAAATTAAAGCTTCTGTTACGACTAAAGTCTGGGGATCAGTTTTCTATTGTTGTTAAGTAATAAACTGATCCCCCTAGAATTAGTACACAATAATATCATTGGAATCTAATACAATTAAAGCTTCTGTTACGACTAATAGCTGGGGATCAGTTTTCTATTGTTGTTAAGTAATAAACTGATCCCCCTAGAATTAGTACACATTAATATCATTGGAATCGAATACAATTAAAGCTTCTATTACGACTAAAGACGGGGACCAGTTTTCTATTGTTGTTAAGTAATAAACTGATCCCCCTAGAATGAGTACGCATTAATATCATTGGAATCGAATACAATTAATGATTCTATTACGACTAAAAACGGGGACCAGTTTTCTATTGTAGTTAAGTAATAAACTGATCCACGTACAATTAGTACAAAATAATATCATTGGAATCGAATACAATTAAAGCTTCTAACCGACTAAAGACGGGGATCATTTTTCTATTCTTGTTAAGTAATAAACTGATCCGCCTAGAATTAGTACACAATAATATCATTGGAATCGAATACAATTAAAGCTTCTGTCACGACTAAAGGCTGGGGATCAGTTTTCTATTGTTGTTAAGTAATAAACTGATCCCCCTAGAATTAGTACACAATAACATCATTGGAAACGAATACAATTAAAGCTTCTATTACGACTAAAGGCTGGGGGTCAGTTTTCTATTGTTGTTAAGTAATAAACTGATCCCCCTAGAATTAGTACGTATTAATATCATTGGAATCGAATACATTTAAAGCTTCTATTACGACTAAAGACGGGGACCAGTTTTCTATTGTTGTTAAGTAATATACTGATCCCCCTAGAATTAGTACACAATAACATCATTGGAAACGAATACAATTAAAGCTTCTATTACGACTAAAGGCTGGGGGTCAGTTTTCTATTGTTGTTAAGTAATAAACTGATCCCCCTAGAATTAGTACACAATAACATCATTGGAATGGAATACAATTAAAGCTTCTATTACGACTAAAGACGGGGACCAGTTTTCTATTGTTGTTAAGTAATATACTGATCCCCCTAGAATTAGTACACAATAACATCATTGGAAACGAATACAATTAAAGCTTCTATTACGACTAAAGGCTGGGGGTCAGTTTTCTATTGTTGTTAAGTAATAAACTGATCCCCCTAGAATTAGTACGTATTAATATCATTGGAATCGAATACATTTAAAGCTTCTATTACGACTAAAGACGGGGACCAGTTTTCTATTGTTGTTAAGTAATATACTGATCCCCCTAGAATTAGTACACAATAACATCATTGGAAACGAATACAATTAAAGCTTCTATTACGACTAAAGGCTGGGGGTCAGTTTTCTATTGTTGTTAAGTAATAAACTGATCCCACTAGAATTAGTACACAATAACATCATTGGAATGGAATACAATTAAAGCTTCTATTACGACTAAAGACGGGGACCAGTTTTCTATTGTTGTTAAGTAATAAACTGATCCCCCTAGAATTATTACACAATGCTATCATTGGAATCGAATACAATTAAAACTTCTATTACGACTAAAAACGGGGACCAATTTTCTATTGTTGTTAAGTAATAAACTGATCCCCCTAGAATTAGTACAAAATAATATCATTGGAATCGAATACAATTAAAGCTTCTATTACGACGAAAGGTTGGGGATCAGTTTTCTATTGTTGTTAAGTAATAAACTGTTCCCCCTTGAATTAGTACACAATAATATCATTGGAATCGAATACAATTAAAGCTTCTATTACGACTAAATTTGGGGATCAGTTTTCTATTGTTTTTAAGTAATATACTGATCCCCCTGGAATTAGTACACAATAATATCATTGGAATCGAATACAATTAAAGCTACTATTACGACAAATGACGGGGGTCAGTTTTCTATTGTTGTTAAGTAATAAACTGATCCCCCTAGAATTAGTACACAATAATATCATTGGAATCGAATACAATTAAAGCTTCTATTACGACTAAAGACGGGGTCAGTTTTCTATTGTTGTTAAGTAATAAACTGATCCCCCTAGAATTAGTACGTATTAATATCATTGGAATCGAATACATTTAAAGCTTCTATTACGACTAAAGACGGGGACCAGTTTTCTATTGTTGTTAAGTAATAAACTGATCCCCCTAGAATTAGTACACAATAACATCATTGGAATGGAATACAATTAAAGCTTCTATTACGACTAAAGACGGGGACCAGTTTTCTATTGTTGTTAAGTAATATACTGATCCCCCTAGAATTAGTACACAATAACATCATTGGAAACGAATACAATTAAAGCTTCTATTACGACTAAAGGCTGGGGGTCAGTTTTCTATTGTTGTTAAGTAATAAACTGATCCCCCTAGAATTAGTACGTATTAATATCATTGGAATCGAATACATTTAAAGCTTCTATTACGACTAAAGACGGGGACCAGTTTTCTATTGTTGTTAAGTAATATACTGATCCCCCTAGAATTAGTACACAATAACATCATTGGAAACGAATACAATTAAAGCTTCTATTACGACTAAAGGCTGGGGGTCAGTTTTCTATTGTTGTTAAGTAATAAACTGATCCCCCTAGAATTATTACACAATAACATCATTGGAATGGAATACAATTAAAGCTTCTATTACGACTAAAGACGGGGACCAGTTTTCTATTGTTGTTAAGTAATATACTGATCCCCCTAGAATTAGTACACAATAACATCATTGGAATGGAATACAATTAAAGCTTCTATTACGACTAAAGACGGGGACCAGTTTTCTATTGTTGTTAAGTAATAAACTGATCCCCCTAGAATTATTACACAATGCTATCATTGGAATCGAATACAATTAAAACTTCTATTACGACTAAAAACGGGGACCAATTTTCTATTGTTGTTAAGTAATAAACTGATCCCCCTAGAATTAGTACAAAATAATATCATTGGAATCGAATACAATTAAAGCTTCTATTACGACGAAAGGTTGGGGATCAGTTTTCTATTGTTGTTAAGTAATAAACTGTTCCCCCTTGAATTAGTACACAATAATATCATTGGAATCGAATACAATTAAAGCTTCTATTACGACTAAATTTGGGGATCAGTTTTCTATTGTTTTTAAGTAATATACTGATCCCCCTGGAATTAGTACACAATAATATCATTGGAATCGAATACAATTAAAGCTACTATTACGACAAATGACGGGGGTCAGTTTTCTATTGTTGTTAAGTAATAAACTGATCCCCCTAGAATTAGTACACAATAATATCATTGGAATCGAATACAATTAAAGCTTCTATTACGACTAAAGACGGGGTCAGTTTTCTATTGTTGTTAAGTAATAAACTGATCCCCCTAGAATTAGTACGTATTAATATCATTGGAATCGAATACATTTAAAGCTTCTATTACGACTAAAGACGGGGACCAGTTTTCTATTGTTGTTAAGTAATAAACTGATCCCCCTAGAATTAGTACACAATAACATCATTGGAATGGAATACAATTAAAGCTTCTATTACGACTAAAGACGGGGACCAGTTTTCTATTGTTGTTAAGTAATATACTGATCCCCCTAGAATTAGTACACAATAACATCATTGGAAACGAATACAATTAAAGCTTCTATTACGACTAAAGGCTGGGGGTCAGTTTTCTATTGTTGTTAAGTAATAAACTGATCCCCCTAGAATTAGTACGTATTAATATCATTGGAATCGAATACATTTAAAGCTTCTATTACGACTAAAGACGGGGACCAGTTTTCTATTGTTGTTAAGTAATATACTGATCCCCCTAGAATTAGTACACAATAACATCATTGGAAACGAATACAATTAAAGCTTCTATTACGACTAAAGGCTGGGGGTCAGTTTTCTATTGTTGTTAAGTAATAAACTGATCCCCCTAGAATTAGTACACAATAACATCATTGGAATGGAATACAATTAAAGCTTCTATTACGACTAAAGACGGGGACCAGTTTTCTATTGTTGTTAAGTAATATACTGATCCCCCTAGAATTAGTACACAATAACATCATTGGAAACGAATAAAATTAAAGATTCTATTACGACTAAAGACCGGGTCACTTTTCTATTGTTGCTAAGTAATAAACTGATCCCCCTAGAATTATTACACAATGCTATCATTGGAATCGAATACAATTAAAACTTCTATTACGACTAAAAACGGGGAACAATTTTCTATTGTTGTTAAGTAATAAACTGATCCCCCTAGAATTAGTACAAAATAATATCATTGGAATCGAATACAATTAAAGCTTCTATTACGACGAAAGGTTGGGGATCAGTTTTCTATTGTTGTTAAGTAATAAACTGTTCCCCCTTGAATTAGTACACAATAATATCATTGGAATCGAATACAATTAAAGCTTCTATTACGACTAAATTTGGGGATCAGTTTTCTATTGTTTTTAAGTAATATACTGATCCCCCTAGAATTAGTACACAATAATATCATTGGAATCGAATACAATTAAAGCTACTATTACGACAAATGACGGGGGTCAGTTTTCTATTGTTGTTAAGTAATAAACTGATCCCCCTAGAATTAGTACACAATAATATCATTGGAATCGAATACAATTAAAGCTTCTATTACGACTAAAGACGGGGGTCAGTTTTCAATTGTTGTTAAGTAATAAACTGATTTCCCTAGAATTTGTACACAATAATATCATTGGAATCGAATACAATTAAAGCTTCTATTACGACTAAAGACGGGGGTCAATTTTCTATTGCTGTTAAGTAATAAACTGTTCCCCCTAGAATTAGTACACAATAATATCATTGGAATCGAATACAATTAAAGCTTCTATTACGACTAAAGACGGGGTCAGTTTTCTATTGTTGTTAAGTAATAAACTGATCCCCCTAGAATTAGTACGTATTAATATCATTGGAATCGAATACATTTAAAGCTTCTATTACGACTAAAGACGGGGACCAGTTTTCTATTGTTGTTAAGTAATAAACTGATCCCCCTAGAATTAGTACACAATAACATCATTGGAATGGAATACAATTAAAGCTTCTATTACGACTAAAGACGGGGACCAGTTTTCTATTGTTGTTAAGTAATATACTGATCCCCCTAGAATTAGTACACAATAACATCATTGGAAACGAATAAAATTAAAGCTTCTATTACGACTAAAGACGGGGATTAGTTTTCTATTGTTGTTAAGTTACAAACTGATCCCCCTAGAATTAGTACACAATAATATCATTGGAATCGAATACAATTAAAACTTCTATTACGACTAAAAACGAGGACCAGTTTTCTATTGTTGTTAAGTAATAAACTGATCCCCCTAGAATTAGTACAAAATAATATCATTGGAATCGAATACAATTAAAGCTTCTATTACGACTAAAGTTTGGGGATCAGTTTTCTATTGTTTTTAAGTAATATACTGATCCCCCTAGAATTAGTACACAATAATATCATTGGAATCGAATACAATTAAAGCTGCTATTACGACAAATGACGGGGGTCAGTTTTCTATTGTTGTTAAGTAATAAACTGATGCCCCTAGAATTAGTACACAATAATATCATTGGAATCGAATACAATTAAAGCTTCTATTACGACTAAAGTTTGGGGATCAGTTTTCTATTGTTTTTAAGTAATATACTGATCCCCCTAGAATTAGTACACAATAATATCATTGGAATCGAATACAATTAAAGCTACGATTACGACAAATGACGGGGGTCAGTTTTCTATTGTTGTTAAGTAATAAACTTATCCCCCTAGAATTAGTACACAATAATATCATTGGAATCGAATACAATTAAAGCTTCTATTACGACTAAAGACGGGGGTCAGTTTTCAATTGTTGTTAAGTAATAAACTGATTTCCCTAGAATTTGTACACAATAATATCATTGGAATCGAATACAATTAAAGCTTCTATTACGACTAAAGACGGGGTCAGTTTTCTATTGTTGTTAAGTAATAAACTGATCCCCCTAGAATTATTACACAATACTATCATTGGAATCGAATACAATTAAAACTTCTATTACGACTAAAGACGGGGGTCAGTTTTCTATTGTTGTTAAGTAATATAAACTGATTCCCCAAAAATTAGTACACAATAATATCATTGGAATCGAATACAATTAAAGCTTCTGTTACGACTAAAGGCTGGGGGTCACTTTTCTATTGTTGCTAAGTAATAAACTGATCCCCCTAGAATTATTACACAATACTATCATTGGAATCGAATACAATTAAAACTTCTATTACGACTAAAAACGGGGACCAATTTTCTATTGTTGTTAAGTAATAAACTGATCCCCCTAGAATTAGTACAAAATAATATCATTGGAATCGAATACAATTAAAGCTTCTATTACGACGAAAGGTTGGAGATCAGTTTTCTATTGTTATTAAGTAATAAACTGTTCCCCCTTAAATTAGTACACAATAATATCATTGGAATCGAATACAATTAAAGCTTCTATTACGACTAAAGTTTGGGGATCAGTTTTCTATTGTTTTTAAGTAATATACTGATCCCCCTAGAATTAGTACAAAATAATATCATTGGAATCGAATACAATTAAAGCTTCTATTACGACGAAAGGTTGGGGATCAGTTTTCTATTGTTGTTAAGTAATAAACTGATCCCCCTAGAATTAGTACACAATAATATCATTGGAATCGAATACAATTAAAGATTCTATTACGACTAAAGACGGGGACCAGTTTTCTATTGTTGTTAAGTAATAAACTGATCCCCCTAGAATTAGTACACAATAATATCATTGGAATCGCATACAATTAAGGCTTCTATTACGACTAAAGGCTGGGGGTCAGTTTTCTATTGTTGTTAAGTAATAAATTGATCCCCCTAGAATTAGTACACAATAATAACATTGGAATCGAATACAATTAAAGCTTCTATTACGACTACAGGCAGGGGGTGAATTTTCTATTGTGGTTAAGTAATAAACTGATTCCCCTAGAATTAGTACACAATAATATCATTGGAATCGAATACAATTAAAGCTTCTATTACGACTACAGGCAGGGGGTGAATTTTCTATTGTGGTTAAGTAATAAACTGATTCCCCTAGAATTAGTACACAATAATATCATTGGAATCGAATACAATTAAAGCTTCTATTACGACTACAGGCAGGGGGTGAATTTTCTATTGTGGTTAAGTAATAAACTGATCCCCCTAGAATTAGTACACAATAATATCATTGGAATCGCATACAATTAAGGCTTCTATTACGACTAAAGGCTGGGGGTCAGTTTTCTATTGTTGTTAAGTAATAAATTGATCCCCCTAGAATTAGTACACAATAATAACATTGGAATCGAATACAATTAAAGCTTCTATTACGACTACAGGCAGGGGGTGAATTTTCTATTGTGGTTAAGTAATAAACTGATCCCCCTAGAATTAGTACACAATAATATCATTGGAATCGAATACAATTAAAGCTTCTATTACGACTAAAGGCTGGGGGTCAGTTTTCTATTGTTGTTAAGTAATAAACTGATCCCCCTAGAATTAGTACACAATAATATCATTGGAATCGAATACAATTAAAAATAAAGAAAAATTTAGGATTGGTTACATGATACCTAACACATTTTGACGTACCAAAATGGCGGACTGAAATTTGGTGTCCTGGCGTTCTGGCGTACTGGCGTACCAAAAAAATTATTACCTTTTCTATTACGACTGAAGTCGGGGGATCAGTTTTCTATTATAGTTAAGTAATAGAGTGATCCCCCTAGAATTAGTGCACAATAATACAATTGGAATCGAATACTATCAAAACTTCTACTACGGCTAAACGCGGGGGATCAGTTTTCTATTGTTATTAAGTAATAAAGTGGTCCCCCTAAAAGTATTAAACCTTCATATATTTCGAAACGAATACAATGAAAGCTTCTATTGCAACTAAATTTATGCAGTAATTTACGATTTCTTTTTTTGTTGTCCTTGTGCCATATTGTACATTGTGTTTCTAATAACAGAAGATGTCGGATATTTATCGTATGCTTCGTAAATGTTTTCAGTTCAAAATGTTCAGCGCTATCGATCTAGACAGACGTGGAGATAGCCAGAGATAGATTGATATGTATTGTTTCAATTTCACAAAGGCATATTCAATATTCAAGAAAAAGCTTGTCCGAATGAGAGCGGAGATTATTTTTTAAATATATATTGGCCTTGAGCCATACTATATTTTGTGTTTCAAACAACGGATCATGGCGGCAGAGAAACTCTGATTACTAAAACTTGATCTGATTAAAAATATTAAGCACTAATATTTAGATAGATAGATAGATAGATAGATAGATAGATAGATAGTCTTTATTTTTGTGTATTGGCCTTGTGCCATACTATATATTGTGTTTTAACTCTCTGAAGTTAGCCGTACACACCTGGCCAAAAAGAGTCACTGGCGCACTCGATCTTACAAATCTATTTCTAATCATTTGGCCGACTTCAAAAGAAATTATGAAAAAGTCCATGAATGAAACTTTGACCGATATCGAGAAACCGTTTTGCCGCGTGTTGCACCACGCGATCGAGTTGTCACCATTAGGACCTGGGTCGATCTCGTTGCCGTCGTTGGACGAACGTCGGACACAAATTCGTTGTGTCAGACGAGATCGAATAAACACCGCGAACTTGATCCTCTTTCCACCAAGGCTTTTTCTTAAAATTAAACCCGACGAATCTAGATATACTTTGTTTTTAATTTGGGCCATTATTCATTAATGAAGAAATTGTTGTCTAACCCCTAACCCCTAACCTCTAACCCTAACCCTAACCAATAACCCTAAACATAAACCTAACCCTAACACCTAACCCGAACCCTAACCCTAAACACTAACGCTAACACTAAGCCCTAACCCCTAACACTAACCCTGATCCTAAACAAATAACCTAACCCTAACCATAAGCCTAACCCCTAGCCCTAACCCTAATGCCTTGTGCCATACTATATTTTACGCGACTGTGTGAGATTGTCTAAAAATAGTAGTTAATCAGCTTAAACAGGTATGTAGAGTATAAAGACTTTCTTAATTTGATTCATTAATCATTGCTTAGTATGGCACAAGGCCAACAAAAAAGGAATTATTGTATTATATGTATGTATTTATACATAGCAATATACGGAATACATATGTTTCGATCTTCTTTTTATTGTCCTTGTGCCATAGAACTTTGTGCGTGAGATGTCAGATAAACATGGCGCAAGTTTACATTGTGGTGCAGTGGATATCAACTCGGAAAAGGAAAATTGGAGAGCCGTGTTCCAATTCCAGTTCAAATTCCTTGCATTTGTAGCCTTTCGGAAAATTACTAATCCATCTCTTATCCAACCAGTTATGGGTTAAATAGCAAGATATACTTGGTTCACACGGTTGGCAACCAGTCTCGGTTTGATGTTCTTTGTTGGCAATCAGACAGTCGACCGTAGAAAGTAATGGCAACCTATTTATTGAAAATACTTCAGCCCAGTTAGTCATGTCTCGAAAGAGACACGATTGCCCAAGCGTGTATCACTTAATTGTCTGATTGAACAAGCGCGTACAATATGAAGACGTTTCTGTATTTTCTTCAGGAATCGAATCTCAGTATGGCACTAGTCTATAAAGAGGCAAGAAGAATAAAAGGTCTTTCGCGAAAACAAAATGGAAATCTGTGACAGGTTCTTTGTGGAAAAATAGAAAATTAAAAATAACCCGACTAGAAACAAGTCAGATTGATTGCTTATAGCATTTTGCGTAGTATAGAAGCATTTCTACAATACGGAGGTCTTGTTTTACTTACATATGTCGATAGATTACTGGGCAGCTTGTAGTGTTGAAACACTAAGTATTGATAACAATGTTCGACACATGAATAGTAAGTGATGTAGGAATTTCAAAAAAATTAAAAAAAATAAAACATGATTTACAGTTTTTAACTAATGACCATTTTTTTGTTTTTTACAACTACATAATTTCACGAAATTATGTTGGAACGGGAGTTAATGTTTAAAAACTAAGGATAAAATTTAAAAATAAATAAACATATATATCTTTCATTACATTGGCCTTGTACCATGCTATATATTTTAAAACGTACGACGCTTTTCAATGGTGGGTGGGGGGTCTGTCACTCCAATCCATCCACACCGCAGGCGACCAAGAAAGACACACACTTAAGCCGTACTAAGCAAGGATTAAGGAATTAAATTAAGAAAACTTTTATATTCGACACTTGCAGTACAGCCCGGAGTTGCTCGGGTGTAATGAAAACTTTAAAACTAATCCATGGTCTTGGAGCTCAGACTCTGCCTAAAGAATATTTGTGTGAAGTTTGGTGAGAATCGCATAAAAATTGTGGATTTGTATAAAGGACATACAGACAGATATACAGACACAAACACAAGCATCTTGCCTGATATATATATATATATATATATATATATATATTATCGATTTTCTGCACTATTGTAAGAACTGCATCCTTGAAACTTCTGAATATCGTTTCTTATGTCTTTGTCTACGAGTGTATCAAATTTGATTAAAATCGGGCCACTACTTCTATAACCACATTTTTTCGATTATCGATTTTCTATATTTATCGGGGGTACCTCGACACAAAACCAAGGTAAGAAAACTCGCAGACTCTTATAGTACAATTGTGTAAATTTTCAAGAAAATCGGTTCAGCCGTTTCGGAGTCTGTAGGTAACAGACACACACACACACACACACACACACACACACAAAGTTCCATTTATAAATAAGTTTAGATAGATTAGATATCTGTTTAAGCTGATTAACTCCTTTTTGACATCAGATATTTGACACAATCTCCCAAAGTCACGTAAAATATAGTATGGCACAAGGCTATTAAAAACAAGACAACTAAAGAAATCGTTGTCATGGAAACAATGAATGCGACAATTTATAAGTTGTCGCGTACACAGAAGGAACGCGGCAATATATTAATCGCACACTACGATGCCATGGAAACAGAAAGTATGCGACAATTTAAAATAGGAAGATGTGGATCACTATGAACATGTTTGAAACTACGAATGGACGATCGAAGAGATATGACCCCGTATGATATCAAAAAATGAAGATCGATGTGGAGAGACATGACCGGCTTGCCTTTCTTGTTTATTAGTTACGCAGAAAACTGATCAAAAGACGGGAGGCAGAAAATAGAGGAAGGCGTAACCCATCTAGAGAGTCTCAGTTCATGGATTTCACAAAATTGATTAGGAGTGACGTAAATTTGTAATAATTCGGAAAAAACGGTCGCTTTATCTATAAAAGAAAAGAAATTCCCATTTCCCTTTTTTATTAGTTTGTCTGTCTGTCTGTCTGTCTGTCTGTCTGTCTGTCTATGCAAAACATGAAAAAAATCCCTCTTTTTCTCTTTCATAGTTTTCTTCATTCATGAAAATCTTTTTATCTAAATAAATAAAATGTCAAAATGAAACAATTTATATATCAGTCTGTCTATGTATCTTTCGGCCTATCTGTCTATTAAAAGAAAACAAAAACCCGCTCTCTCTTTCAGATAATTTGTTTATCTGTCTGTCTAATAAGCAGACGATAACCGGCCGCCATAATAAATTTTTATCTGATAATATATAGTATGGCACAAGGTCAATAATTTTTCGAAGAAAGTAAAAAAAATCATCTGACGAAATAGAAAAAAAATTATTTTAATGGATGAAAGGAGAAAGTTAAAAGTGATTGTGAAGGCGTCAAATTGGAAATCCCTTCCCTCTTTCTCTCTTTCTGTTTCTTTTAATCTTTCTTTCCTTCCTCCCTTTCTTTCTTGATAATCACTCTATCCTTCTTTTGACACTTTTGTTTTTCTTTCCAGATTTCTTGAAGGAATTTTACAAATGGCGGCCAGTTTTAACGAAGAAAGATTTTTGTGTTCGAACTGTGACCAAAATTTGGATTTCTCCTCGAAGACATTGGCATGTCTTCATTCTTTGTGTCGGTCATGCCTCGATGTCCAGTTTGAAGCAGCGACACAGGACGACGTCAAATGTCCCCAGTGTCACACCCCGGTGGAGACACGTGACAATTTGAGACTTTCACCATATTTGATGAAGATTATGACGCGCCAAAACCTGGAATTAAAAGAATGGAGATGCGACGTGTGTTGGGAAGAGTTCGAGACATTCGTGGAAGAGTCACGTCGGAGTTTGAAAGAGCTGTCCGACAATATGAGAGAGGCGATCTCCGGACCGTTAGAAAAATGGCGCCTCACCCTAAAGGAGGGAGAAGACCTTTTGAAAAAGGTCAAGATTTGGCGCCATAATGTTGGCCAATTGTTGGGGGACGACGCGCAAGACGGGGACGTCGTTTGTGGTTTACGGTTGGTGGGCGCGGAGCTTAGATCGCGGCTCCCACAATCGTTTGCCCCCTCCACTAAAAATCTGAATTGACGGTAACATTTTCATTTTCAAAATGGTGTCACGATTCCCTGGAGTCACTGAGAAAAGAAATAATAGAGTTTACGAAGGTCGGGACATCCGGGTATTTACAGCTCCAAATAGAATACCGTCTCCACGATTCGAACCTGGGGAGGATTTCCTCGATTCTCGCCACCGACGAAGACGATCATGTCTTTGTCTGCGATTGGGACGACGCGTCGGTGAAGGAATTCGATGAGTTTGGTGAGTTGATTGGCCGATGGGAATTGACGGACGGAGGAGGGAGATTCCGTCCGTAGGACATTTGTCGCATTTCCCAAGACATTTTCGTCGTCTGTTGTCCTTTGGCGGGGGGGGGGGGGGGGTGAGAGGAGAAGAATTTTCTTTTGGAGAGAAAAAAACGCCCCCCATTTTTCCAAAAACTGAAAATAATTTACACAGAAAAGGAATTTTTTTCTTTGTGTCAATTTCAACAAAAAAATTTCACTTGTGATATGGAATTTAAAGAAATTGTTTGTTTTTCGGAAACCGGAGCAGAAATAAAAAGAATTGACCTTGGGAACTGGCCAGAGAGGAAGGGTGGTTGTGGTGATGGTTACCCCATCCTTCGTACCGATCCGACGACTGGGAATTTGTCGGGGACGAGATATAATATGTCGAAAATCTTCATTTTTAGTCAAGACGGAGAAATTCTTCAAAAACTAGAAATTAAAGAAGAAATTATGAATTTCACTCCAAATAAATTTCAACATTTTTATTTTGCTACCATTGAAGGAATTTTTTCTGTTTTGTCGAAAAAAGTTCTCTACAAATTCCCAGAAAATTCAATAAATAAGAAAATTTTTCTTACCCAACAAAAATTGTTTACTTATTTTCAAAACGATGAAAAAATTTTAATGAAGATTTTCAAAATTCGTCAAGACAAAAGAATTTTAAAAATTGAAATTGATTTTTAATTTTGCAAAAAAAAAAAATAATTTGTGTTGTTTTCATTTTTTAATTCTGAAATTTTAAAAACCTTTTTATGATTACAAAATATGTGTCGAGGTACAAATATTGAAAAAAAAGTAATGTTTCGTAATATGAATAAAGGCAAAAAATCGTGTCTAATTTTCTGAGATGAAGAAGTATTTACATTATTCTGACGATTATCCTCATCTTTGTTGTACGACGTTTCAGCCGTTGTACTCTGCGGCTTTCTTTTGGGGCTAAGAATTTCGAACAAATAAATTTAATTTAATTTAACTTTTGTGTTTTCATTTTTTAATTCTGAAATTTTAAAAACCTTTTTATGATTTCAAAATATAAGCTGAGGTATAAATATTGAAAAAAAAGTAAGGTTTCGTAATATGAAGGAAGACAAAAAAATGTCTACATTTCTGAGATGAGGACATATTTACATTTTTCAGACTATTATTCTCATCTTTGTTGTCATTTGTATGACGTTTCAGCCGTTGGATTCTGCGGCCTTCTTCTTCGAAAAAAAATTTTTTTTTCGACAGCTTTTACTCCGACAATCAATGGATGACAGAAGATGTGCAAATAAAGTTGGTTTTATTAGACTTGTTTTCTGTCTGTTAATTTTTTTTGCGATGTCTGTCAATTATCTTAAATTTTTATTTATTTATTTATTTATTAATTTTTGCCGTCAAAACAGATTTTAAAAAATTTAAAAAGATATTTCCACTCCGATATTGATAAGAAATTGGAGACAAAAAGCAAAGAAAAGTTTGGGATGATTGTATTTTGTCGCCAAAATTTCAGACGGAAATTCCAAGTAGGTTTGTCATGGTTGTGGTGATGGAAACTTTTGAAAGAAGTTTCCAGCAACAATTCGATATTTCATTCTATCTTTTTAAATTTCGGGGAAAAATTCTAGAATTGATGACAATAGTTTCTAAAAATCAATAAACCGAGTTTAAATTCAAGACCATGTCTGTATCGTCCGGTTTTTTAACACTTTCTCTCACTCATCCCCCTCTCTCTCTCTCTCTCTCTTTGTCTCTCTCTCTCTTTGTCTCTCTCTCTCTCTCTCTCTCTCTCTGTATATATATATATATATATATATATATATATATATATATATATATATATATATTTGTTCTTAGCATTTGAAAAAGAAAATAAAATAAATAATATTAAGTTTTCCAAGGGAAATTACTCTGGTTATTTTCTTTTTGCTGGCTTGGGTTCTCTCCCTTAAACGGAACATTCTTTTAACGATATTTAAAAAAGAAAACCATTTACAGCTGATGAAAAAATTGATGTGGTGGAATTTGGTAATAGAGGAAAATAACAATAAAAAATCATTTTAAAAGAATAAAACAAAATGAATTTCCATGTAAATTTAAAAAAATAATTTCATGTTTGACAATATTAATATAATTGGAAACGAATATATTAAAAGCTTCTATTACAACAAAAGGCGGGGGATCTGTTTTCTATGGTTATTCAATAATAAACTGATCCCCCAGAATAAGTACACAATAATGTAATTGAAAATGAATAAAATTATGTATATATAAATATATATATATATGAAATGATTTGTTTGAACATTATTTTTGATCAATACTCATATTTAAGTTGATATTCTGTTTTTTAATTAAACTGTATTGTAAATTTATATCTACCGACCTGATTATTTACGATAAATTTTTATTACGAAAATATGTGTCATTCGGCAGGATTGGTGGTCGAGAGGTCTAAGACGTTGCCAGATCAAATGTTAGCGTCCCCTATGTGGATAGGGGTGGCAGGTTCGAATCCTCCCGAATTGGCTGCAACATTAACAGAGCCATCTATCTTCTCTGCGTTGTTGGCAAAGTCTTTGCTCGGGTGATCTTGTTCCGTCTGCAGAAACTTGCTGAACATGTTTTCCAGAGTCGCAATGTGGCTGTTGATCAGAGCGATCAACAGTAGACATGATCTTTTCGCTTTGTCACCTCCAGGAGAAGTGCAGAGTACAGCAGATGCCCCTGTACGTCGCTTTCATTGGTCTGACCAAGGCATTCGACCTCGTTAGTAGGGTAGGCCTCTTCTGAATCCTGCCCAAGTATTGCTGCCCACCCAAGATGCAGAGCTTGATCAAGCCCTTCCATAACAATATACGGGGTAATGTGCATTTCAAGGGCAACACCTCGGAGCCCTTCAACATCTGCAGCGGGGTCAAACAGGGTTGGGTCCTTGTTCCCACTCTCTTGGGAATCTTCTTCGCGCTACTTTTGAAGCATGCATTCAGCACATCATGGGGAAGGGATTTACCTGCATACGAGATCAGATGGCATGCTTTTCAATCTCGTCCGTCTCAGAGCCAAGACTAAGGTACGAAAAGTCTTTATCAGAGACTTTGGGCTGACCATTAGCTTAAAAAAGAAGGAACGAGCGTTCAGTATCAAGGTACTACAGCACCACTGGTCATCCCCATCAATGACAATGAGCTGGATGTAGTCCATCAGTTTACCTACCTTGGCTTTACCATCACATCAGACAAAAATTATAATGTACAATGCCTGTGTCATCAGTACACTGCTATATGGCAGTGAGACATGGACCATGTACGCCAGCTAAGAGAAGCGACTGAAGACCTTCCACGTGAGAAGTGTCCGACGTATATTGGGAATCTCATGGCAACACAATGTTACTAACACTGAGGTCCTGTCTTGTGCGGGTCTGCCTACCATGTTCACACTCCTTAAACAGCGCAGACTTTGCTGGCTAGGCCATGTCCACCGCATGCCAGACAGTCACATTCCAAAAGACCTTCTGTATGGAGGGCTGGCCTCTGGAAGATGACCTAATGGGCGGCAACAGCTGCGATATCGCGATATGAAAGCTGTGGGCATCGACATAGAATCATGGGAGGACGTAGCAGTCAACCGGACGACCAAATAGAGAGGAACCCTGGCACAATGACTCAAATCAAGGGAGAAGCAACTGACACAAGTTTCCATTGAGAGGCGGGTTCGCAGAAGGCAAAATGACAGATCTGACAGATAAAAAAAACATAAATGCAGCCTCTGCAACAAAGACTGTTACTCCCGCATCGGTTTTTTCACTCACAGACACAGATACTACTGCTAAGCAGACAACTAGGATACTACCCTAGTCCTACTACAACTCCTACTACCGAATATAAGACCTAAGAGTTACTCAAAGTAGAGTAAGAAGTGAAGTTCTTGGGGGAGATGACGGAAAGATGACACCTACATCTAGACTCGAAGAGGTCAAGATTGTGATTAGAAAAACACAACAGAATGAAAATTGTTTAGAAGGAACTCAAAATCCAACCAGGAAACAAGGGATAAAATTATTCTTGTCCTAAACACCAAAGAGGAACATCAACTGGATGATAGACAAAGTTATCTACTCCTATTGAGAGAAAAATAAATATAAATAAGTAGCGATTAAAATTTTGGAGTTCAGGTGGAGACGTTGGGAGTGTAGTGCTGAAGTAAATTTTGAAAGGAACCGGAAACCCAATCCTAAACAGGAAACAAGTCACGTGATTTTGGGATATTCATTACCAGTTCTTTGAAAAAGTGTTGTCAAAATTTATACTTGCGTTGCTCCTACAGTTTTCAGTCTCAAGAACTGGGGGGTAAAATGATATCGAACGAATCTTCCCGCATTTGGGTCTACATCCTCTCGCTCTGGAATCTTCTGGATAACATCATCTTCATCTTCTGAAATATGAAACATTAAATCAAAGTTAGCAACACGACAAACAAAAGATGAATAATTTTAGAAATCATTAAATTCTATAAAGTGAACCTGCAAAGTCATTTTCTTTATTATCATAAATGATGTTCTACATTTTCTGTCAAAATCTCTGCATAGAGGAGTTATCATTATTTACATTTGAACATAAGTATATTAATTAATGTCTCTCATATTATATTTATTTGTATACTAAGCCTACCTGAAAAGGCTCATATAATCTACCATAGAAATATCATATGGGATTTATTAATAAGGAGAAATGATGACAAAGCTTCATCCGCAGAAGCAACAAGATACAGTGGGTCAATGTGGCTGAGAAATACAGTTGCAGCAACAGTGTCAGCAGTAGGCAGGCAAAAACAAACATTAGATTTAAAGGCACCAAGTTCTAGATTCAGGGTTGTAACATGGAACAATAAATAGCCAAGGGAATTTAAGCATTAGACGATGAATTTGATAACATAGTAATTGTAAATTCAATTCCTGCGACAGGTGGTATAGACTTAGGCTCAATGGAAAGAGGATTAATAGTCATTGAGAAGTACTTAAACAAAAGATGAGATATCTATAGACATGGGCAGTGGAATGAGAACAATTTACTACCATAGATTAAATTAAAGTTTCAGTTTGAAATTTTCAACTGAGACCCATGTTTAGAATTGATTTCATTCATAACTTAATAACTTATCCAAGATATTTGTGTGTAACAAATTCAAATTTGACACTTTGAGTTTTCATTCTAACCTAACACCACACACACACACACACACACACACACGCGCATTTTATTAATTTATATATATATATATATATATATATATATATATATATATATATATAGATATATATGTTGTTATTACAATGGTTTATATAAGCATTATATCACTACACAAATAATTTCCATGTTTCAGAACAATATTGTTCTTCAGATGGTATTTTAAAAACAAAAGGAAATTAAGGAGGGCTGGTTAGAGGAATTTCAACAATATGATTGTGGGTGTGTCAGTATTACCACGACCACCGAAAAGGAAGGCCAGTTCAATGTAATGTCAAGAACTCGTGACGTCATCATCTTGAGTCCTAACTTTCAAAATGGATGTTGTCATTTGTGTATTTAGATTTTTCACAGTGGTTTTAAATTGTCTATTTTTTCTTTTAAATATTGTATTAACTTACGAAAACAATGCCTTACAGATGTGTTGTACCAAATTGCAAAGGGTATTATTGAAAATGGCCCAAAAGTTCATGTATTTTCTTTTCCGAAAGATAAAGAATTATATTTGGATTCGGACTTTCACAAAAGAGACATTTTTACATTTTTTTTTACTAACTAAATTTAGCAGAGTGAGCATATTTTTTGTATTAAAAAGTAAGTATATTTAACTGAAAATTTTATGATTAAATTCATTTCATATCTTTGTAATTCACAGCACAAAGTTAAGACATAAATCTAGCGAGAAAGTAAAATTCAACATAACTTGACTTCATCGCTCGTGTTGTTTTTAAAAGCTAAAACCTCATTTTAAAAAAATAAACTTTAAAGAAATTTTCCAAATAAATTCATAAAAGAATATTTTATAGACATAAAATATAATTCTAACATTTCTTTAGAATTATTTTATTCGTAAATAAAAGAAACTTTAAGGATTAAATTAATTTCATCTTTGTAATTCGCAACACACTAAAAACAAAATTGCGAAAGTTTTTAAAAGCTAGAAACCTCATAAAAAACGTTTAATAAATTCTTTATATAAATTTATAAAGGAATATTTTTAGAGGCATAATTAAAATAATTAAAGCATTTATTTAAAGAAGAAAATTGACGCAGAACAGCAGCAAAGCAAACTTCCAAATATTACAATTGGTAATGTCATTGCTACTAGTGATGCATGAAGAATCAAACAAATATTTTAGTACAATCAAATTTATGAGCAGCTAAATTTAACGAAACTGAATAAGCTTGATTATTCAACAGAAATAATGATATTTTCTTCATTTTTAGGTAACTGCTCTCCTAAAGGGTTCAGATTATGAAGAGACAGCAAAAATATAATTTTACCAAGCTATTCAACCATTAAAAGACTAACCTTATCGACATATATGAATCCTTTGATTGAGCAACATGAAAACAATTCTCTTGTTTATATTAAAAATAAATTTAAGTTACTAGTGCAGAAGGACACCACAGCATCTTTACTTGTTGATGAAATTCATCTAAAATCTTATTTTGATTCTAAGGTTGGTGATATTGTTGGCTTATCTGACAACAGCAATGAAGCTGCAACAAGTGATTTAGACTTTATGGTTAGCAGTGTATTCTCACAATATAAGGATGTTGTGCATGTTATGCCAACTAAATGTCTTAAACCTGAGAATTTATTTAAACCTATAATAATTGGTTTAGAGGAGATAGGCTTTCAAGTATGATCAATTATAACGGATAATAATTTTACAAATAAATTAAAATCTATCTTTCTTTTGCAGTCCCCCAAAGCTTTCCATTGTATATCCACACCCAGTTATGAAGTGTCAACCCCTTTTTTTCTATTCGACTCAGTCCATATATATAAAGGCATTTGAAAAATTGGCTTGGTCAGAAAGATGCAACTAAATGCATGCTGTTCCTAAAATTATGTCACCATGGAAATCATGAATGAGATAGTATCCAAAGTGCTCAATTTTATATCTTACAGAGGCTTCATGACCTTGAATCTCAGTCAATTTTTAAATATTATTATAAACTGACCTCAAAGGCACTTTCTCCTACTAATCTTGAAACATTTGCAAAATGTTAATTTCATTCTGCAAATTTTTAATGAGTACACTATTCAGGGATTATTGAACTTAGATAAAAAGATGTTTACGTAATTTTGCAGATGTTACAGAATATATAAACATATTTTATATTTGGTGGACAATAATGAATGTAAAAACACCATATAAAGATTGTCGGCTTAGAAATAAATACCTTAATCCACTGAGAGTAAATGAAGACGATTTTAAATTTCTCTCTTATTCTGTGACAGGTTTGAATCTTGGAATGGCATCTCTGGAAGAAATGGCAAATTAACAAAAGAAAGTTTCACTGCTTTGCATCATACAACCTATGCATTTCTAGAATTGACCAAGTATTACAAAAAAGAACTGAAAAAGCTATACATATTACCTCGCAAATTTCAAACTGACCACCTTGTGCAAATGTTTGAGTGTGAAAACAATTAGAATCCTATCAGTTTTAAAACTGAGCATACCATTTAATCAGCAATGCATTAAAATTGATTTAAAGAATTTACAAGAACCAAAATGGGATGAAGTGACAGAGGAGCAAATGTTAGATGTGTATAACTTTAGAGAATCTCAAATACGAACAGACAATGATGACAATAGTTGTAAAAGTTGTCAGATTTGTGAATCAAACTATTTCTACCTCGAATATCTGTTGACATTGACGGGACGCTGAATCACATTTCATACAAAACTTTTCAAAACTTTGCGTTTTTTATGATTTGCTATAAAATATTATTGCTTGTATTGAGTGTTTGAAAGGACTTGAAAATAATTATCAATAACATTTTTATTTATTACATTAAATATGGTCTGTCTGAATTTTGCATCTACCATAATTTAAATAATTAACGAATATAGGTGTGAATATTTTTTACCGTTCCATGGAAACATAATTTCGATTCTTAAATCGGCCTGCGAAATTATTTTTAAAACTTTCATTAACCGTCCGTATCTTAATATATTTATTAATTTCGGCTGTCGTACTGCAATTTTAGATAGAGTAAAAAAAACGAAATAAAAAATATACATCTTTTGTAATTGGCTGAGCTCTCAGTGAAGTGCCCGAAATTTTGAGACCTTAAGATTACACAAATGTTCTAATAGAAACATGTGCTAGATACATGCTTATCGTTAGTGGAACGACACAAATATCTACCATTAAGAAATCTTTTAACCTTATTTTTGTCCAATGCCTCCGTGCTGATCGGCTTGGCCGCGAGGACTAGGCGACAGTCATTCGATTGTAAATATAACACAAAAAAATAAGAAAAATATGTGTTTAGCCGTTCGGTCAATGTCAACAGATATTCGAGGTAAAAAGTATGTAAAAAAAAATGTATTTACAGAGTCGTGATTGGAGCTCGAAGCCATATGTATTATATTTACAATCAAATGACTGCCGCCTAGTCCTCTCGGCCAAGCTGATCAGCGCAGGGTCGTCAACCACAAATAACGTTAAAAGATTTCCTAATGGTAGATATTTGTGTCGTTCCACTGACGATAAGCATGTATCTCGCACATGTTTCTGTTAGAACATTTGTGTAATCTTAAGGTCTCAAAATTTCGGGCACTTCAATGAGAGCTCAGCCAATTACAAAAGATGTATGTTTTTTATTTCATTTTTACTCTATCTAAAATTGTAGAACGATAGCCGAAATTAATAAATATATTAAGATATGGACGGTTAATGAAAGTTTTAAAAATAATTTCGAGGGCCGATTTAAGAAACGAACGAAAACCATGTTTCCAAGAAACAATAAAAAATATTCACACCTATATTCGTTAATTATTTAAATTATGGTAGATGCAAAAATTCAGATAGACCTTATTTAATGAAGTAAATAAAAATGTTACTGATAATTATTTTCAAGTCCTTTCAAACACTCAATTCAAGCAATAATAATTTATAGCAAATCATAAAAAAACGCAATCGTATTTTTGAAAAGTTTTGTATGAAATGTGTTTAGCCGTCCGGTCAATGTCAACAGCTATTCGAGGTAAAAATTTTGTAAACAATAAAAAATATTTACAGGGTCGTGAATGGAGCTCGAAACCATAGGTGTTATATTTACAATCAAATGACTGTCGCCTAGTCCTCTCGGCCAAGCCGATCAGCACAGAGGCATCGGACACAAATAAGGTTAAAAGATTTCTTAATTGTAGATATTTGTGTCGTTCCACTAACGATAAGCATGTATCTCGCACATGTTTCTATTAGAATATTTGTGTAATCATAAGGTCTCAATATTTCGGGCACTTCAATGAGAGCTCAGCCAATTACAAAAGATTTATGTTTTTTATTTCATTTTTACTCTATCTAAAATTGTAGAACGACAGCCGAAATTAAGAAATATATTAAGATACGGACGGTTGATCCAAGTTATAATGTCTTATTCTACTCTAAAAAATCTCAAACTTTCAACAGTTGATATTACACCCTCTATGACCGCTAATTTCCTTTTGTCTGTGATCCCTATTTTAAAATCATATTCTACTCCCAAATAAAACTCCCGAAATCTGCCCCAAAGAGTAAAATAAAAAAAGCAATAAAACTCTGATATTGTTTAATGTGATAAGCTTTTAATTGCTTGAATAAATAATAAAAATTAAGGACATTATAGTTTGAAGGAAACATTATTTTTTTATTAATAATAAAATTTTAAAAAATTTTCATTTATTTTTACTATAATAATTGATAAAGTTTCAAAATTATTTAAAAAATCTTCAAAAAAATGTTCCGGTTAAATTTTTTATTTAAGAATTGATGATTATATTGCCTATCGAAAATTGAAAGATTTAATAAAAATCGTTTTACTTCGATATTTTTAAAATAATTTAAAATTATTTTTTCTGTATGTAAAAGAATGTTCGTTTTTCTTAAGTACCTTGTTCCATAGGGGCCATATTGATTTTAGAAGTTAACAAGTGTTGTGGATTATTACCCTTACATGAAAACCACAGAGAAGCGCACTATTTTGTTATATTTATGTTATTGCCTAACAATGAAATAAGATTTTAAAAAATAAAGTTTAAACATTTGTAGAAGTTTTAATAAACTGAAAACTACTATAAGAATTTAATAATTTTAACTTATCATAGCAATCATGCGATTAATTCGTATTCATAAAGAATAAAATGAAAAATAAAATATTAAAAAATATCAACATTTCATGAATTTTTATAAATTAATAATAAAAACACCGCAAAATTTCAGGAATTACTAAGTTACGTCAGTATTTATTAAATTTAAAACTATTAAATATTTAAATTAATTTAAGAAAAGTTTACATTATTTTAAAACAAAATTCATTTTATCAGAAACTATATTCAAACGTGAGCTAATGCAACTAACATTCAATAAAATATTAGATTGCTGAAAATATTAGTTCTTTTAAAATGGAAGTCGAAGAAAACGAGGATGAAAATAAAGAAGAAAAAGAAAAAGGGAAAATAGAAAAAGAAAAAAGAAAAAGAAAAATTAAATAGAAAAAAGAAGAAAACTAAAAAAAGAAGAAAATAAGAAAGAAAGTAGAAGGAAAAAGAGAAAGAAAAGAGAGGAAAGAAAAGTAAAAAGAAAGAAAAGGCAAAGAACATCGACAAATCGATCTTGACGTGTTTTTTTTTATATTTCTATGTTCATTTGACGAATTTTTGCAAAAGTTCCACTTTTTAAGGATCAAAGTGCAATAACTGTTCCTGCAAAACTAATTTTTATTTCAATGAATTTCATAAAAACGCTTATCGGAATGTGGGACGAGCGTGTCGAGTCCAATTCCAGGACAGAGTCGACTCTCTAGCTTTGGTTGTCAACCAGTCTAGGATAAGGAAAACTATGAATACAAAACAGGTTAGACGTGAGGTTAACAACTGCCCCTCGTAAAAATGTACTTGTTAGGTACTCTACCGAAGCAACACCCAGTGTGGTGTGGCTATGTCTTTATACTCTCCAAGGGATTTTATAAGATCTACATAAAATTTAAAAATTTAAAATCGATTTAATTCAAATATAATAATCAGCTAATATATATTTCTAACGTTTTAAAGAGATAATATATGTAGAATTATTGTCAGTTGCTTATATCCTCTTTTGGTTCGGGAAATCGATAATCCGACAAGTATAAAAAATGAGAAGGGCTTCTGGACTTTGTCGGGTGGCTGAGAAAGTCGATCATGTCTTCTGTTGATGATGAGTTCTCGGATCAAATTAAAAGAATCTCAGAAAACTAATTTTTGAAACAGATCATCTCGACGCAACATAATCTTTTTCTTCCCCCAGTCTCATTATATAAATAATTACTATCAAAGTTCAGATGTATATCTGAACAAGCTTAACTGTGTGCCCACCTGTTAGTGTTTCCCGTGTCTCGCCCGACATGTTGCGCATCGTCCGAAATCATTCTACCCAAAAATGAATCAATCGTTTTCCTCGACAGTAGAACGCTTGTTTCATAGGTTGTTCCCCTTTACGAAACGTTCATTTAGGCTTCATAGATTTATGGCCGTTCTGGATAACCGTACTTGGGCAGTTATATAAAATAATTGATGACAGTGCTGTCATCGCCTACTTGAAATTCAGTGAGTAAAACAAACCTGATTAAGAAATACTTTCATTCGAAATTTTATGTCATAGATAACAAATATTTGTCTCAAATCAGATTAATTTGGTAATTTTTCAAAAATAACGCGTCACAGATGTATATTTTATTTTCGCTAGATTTATAAAACCGAGAATTAACTTTTCTTTTTAAATGTGTCGATCGCTCAAAAATGGTCAAAAAAAATTAAAATTTTTAAAATTTCTGAAAAATTTAGATTCTAATCGATATAATTTCAGTTTGAAATACACCAAAGTATTTCGCTTACTGGAAATAGTAAATTTAATCATTTAGTTTTCAATCAAAATTAAAATTAAATTTTCAAGAATTTTTTTTAATTTTTGAGCAAGCAGTTTATAATTATCCTACATATTGTGACGTCAGCCCATCAGCTCCGCCCATGGAGCAGGCCTTCTCTCTAGGTGTTGTTGGTTTCTCCTCCATTGAGTGACGTCAGCATATAAGTCCCACCCACTGAAAAGATCTTTTAACTCGAGATACTGGATTATCCTTTTTAAAGTGACGTCAGCACATAAGCCCCGCCTGTCGAGCAGGCCTTCTGTCTCGGCGTTGTTGGTTTCTCCAACATAGAGTGACTCCTGCTCATAAGCCCCACCCATCGGAAAGACATTTTACCTCGGGAGTATTGCTTTATCCTGCATATAGTGACGTCAGTGCATAAGCCCCGCCTATGGAACAGACGTTCTATCTCTAATTTTCATGTAAGATATGTTGTTTCCAAGTTCATGATATCAAACCCCAACTATCTAGACTTGTCCAAGAGTGTTGGATAAAAATTGAGTTTCACTTTATATAAATTTTGGTGCCAACGAATGATACTAAAAATCGC
Source organism: Ascarosepion bandense (assembly GCA_037127315.1). Lineage (NCBI taxonomy): Eukaryota > Metazoa > Mollusca > Cephalopoda > Sepiida > Sepiidae > Ascarosepion > Ascarosepion bandense. Next base: position 198,580 of record JBBBDQ010002029.1, on the reverse strand, counting down.
TACGCCTGATCTAAAAAGAGTTGCCAAAGAGCGGTAGTTATCTGATTTGAGAGAGAGAAAGAGAAAGAGAGAGAGAGAGAGTGTGTGTGAGAGAGCGTGAGATATTCTAACCAAAAGGTATAACTTCACGCACCAAGTTCTTCAAAAGTCTAACGGTCAACACGAAAGAGAGCAATGACCCAGTCGTGGTTCCGCCGAAGGGTAGAATCACGACTGGGCAAAAATAGACAGCCATTTTTTGGCCGGGCCATATAGCCCGGAAATCCCAGTCAAAACTGACCATGTGTCACATGTTGCCCTTACTGGGAGGGACAACTAAATATAGTTGTTGTTAGAGTTGCTGAGACTCTTCAACTATAACACTGTCAGATCTCTGCCTTCGGGTAGAGGGCGCTCTCTGCTTCCGAGCAGAGAGCAATAACCCAATCGTGGTTCCGCCGAAGGGTAGAAGCACGACTGGGCAAAAATAGACTGACATTTTTTGGCCGGGCCATATAGCCCGGAAATCCCAGTCATAAACTGACCATGTGTCACATGTTGCCCTTACTGGGAGGAACAACTAAATATAGTTGTTGTTAGAGTTGGTGTTTGATAGAGCAGTTGAACGGCGGCTCGTTGGTCAGCAAGAATATAGACTTATTACCCGGACTTACATCTTTGTACATATTTGACTCCAACTAACAAGTATTCCTGAATCTACTAACCGTGTACAAATTGTATATCTTTTTTAATCAATACACTTTACGTTTTCTCAAATTTTATATTTTGTTTTATTTTTATATTGTGTGGTTTTCTAAAGAAGAATTCACAACATGAACAAAGCAGAATTTCTGAGAGAAAGCTGATGCTGTGCTATCAGAAACGTGCCTGGCTTAAAGAACAGGAACAATCTACCCAGATTTACGAAATAAAGTTTTCAGTTCAAAATTTAAATACACATAAGTGAACAAAGCTGTGTTAATGAGAGGTAGATGATGCTGTGATATTAGGAACATGCCTGGTTTGAAGAATAGGATGAATCTATCCCGATTTCCGAAATAAAGTGTTCAGTTCAAAATTCAAATGCACATTAGTGAACAAAGCTGTGTTTCTGAGAGACAGCTGATGCTGTGATATCAGGAACATGCCTGGCTCGAAGAACAGGAACAATCTACCCAGATATACGAAATGAAGTGTTCAGTTCAAAATTCAAATGCACATATGTGAACAAAACGGTGTTATTGTGAGACACCGGATGCTGTGATATCAGGAAGATGTCTGGCTCGAAGAACTGGAATAATCTACCCCATATTACGAAACAAAGAGTTCAGTTCAAAATTCAAACACCGATCAGTGAACAAAGATGTGCTACTGAGAGATAGCTGATGCTGTGAGATAAGGAATATGCATGGCTCGAAAAACAGGAACAATCAACCCCGATTTACGAAGTAAAGTGTTCAGTTCGAAATTCAAATACAAATAATTGAACAAAAACATGGGTGTCTGAGCGACAGATGAGACTGTGATATAAGGAACATGCCTGGCTCGAAAAACAGGATCAATCTACCTCGATTTACGAAATAATGATTTCAGTTCAAAATTCAAATACAAATACTCGAACAAAAACATGTGTTTCTGAGCAATAGCTGAGGCTGTGATATAAGGAATATGCATGGCTCGAAAAACAGGAACAATCTACCCCGATTACGAAATAAATCTTACAGTTCAAAATTCAAATACAAATAATTGAACAAAAACATGTGTTTCTGAGCGATAGCTGGGGCTGTGATATTAGAAACATGCCTAACTCGAAAAACAGGAACAATCTACCCCGATTTACGAAATAAATCTTACAGTTCAAAATTCAAATACAAATAATTGAACAAAAACATGTATTTCTGAGCGATAGCTGAGGCTGTGATATAAGGAACATGCATGGCTCGAAAAGCAGGAACAATCTACCCCGATTTACGAAATAAATCTTACAGTTCAAAATTCAAATACAAATAATTGAACAAAAACAGATGTTTCTGAGCGATAGCTGAGGCTGTGATATAAGGAACATGCCTGGCTCGAAAAACAGGAAAAATCTACCACGATTTACGAAATAAAATTTCACTTCAAAATTAAAATACAAATAATTAAACAAAAACATGTGTTTCTGAGCGATAGTTGAGGCTGTGATATAAGGAACATGCATGTCTCGAAAAACTGGAAATATCTACTCCGATTTACGAAATCAACATTCAGTTCAAAATTCAAATACAAATAATTGAACGAAAACGTGTTTCTGAACGATAGCTGAGGCTGTGATATAAGGAACATGCATGGCTTGAAAAACTGGAAAAATCTACCCCGATTTACGAAATAAATCTTTCAGTTCAAAATTCAAATACAAATAATTGAACAAAAACATGTGTTTCTGAGCGATAGCTGAGGCTGTGATATTAGAAACATGCCCAACTCGAAAAACAGGAACAATCTACCCCGATTACGAAATAAATCTTACAGTTCAAAATTCAAATCCAAATAATTGAACAAAAACAGATGTTTCTGAGCGATAGCTGAGGCTGTGATATAAGGAACATGCATGGCTCGAAAATCAGGAAAAATCTACCCCGATTTACGAAATAAAGCTTTCAGTTCAATATTCAAATACAAATAATTAAACAAAAACATGTGTTTCTGAGCAATAGCTGAAGCTGTGAAATTAGGAACATGCATGGCTCGAAAAACAGGAACAATCTACCGGGTACCCCGATTTCCGAAATAAAGCTTTCAGTTCGAAATTCAAATACAACTATACAAACAAAGCGGAACATGCAATAAAAATTTTTTACATCCAAATGAAAGCAATATTTTGGACCGACCCTCATAAATCTGTCTGTACATTTCCTTCACACCCTCATAAATCTGTCTGTACATTTCCTTCACACCCTCATAAATCTGTCTGTACATTTCCTTCACACCGTCATAAATCTGTCTGTACATTTCCTTCACACCCTCATAAATCTGTCTGTACATTTCCTTCACACCCTCATAAATCTGTCTGTACATTTCCTTCGCACCCCCATAAATCTGTCTGTACATTTCCTTCACACCCTCTTTTGCATAATTTAATAAAATACTTTTTTTTTTCAGATTTGACTAGAAACATTTTGTTTTTAATATTGGCGATTGCGCAATTTTGTAGGGTCATTTAAGCACCGTGGTTGAGAAAATGGTCAACAAGTCGCAATTCACTTTCATAAAAATTTAGTAATGGCATGTTCTAGTGTTTTGTTTTAAAAATACATTTCTGTGTTATTTTAAACTTCATATATATATATATATATATATATATATATATATATATATATATATTTTAAATCAGGTTAATAATATATTAGCTGATTATTCTATTTGAATTAAATCGATTTGAAATTTGTAAATTTTATGTAAATCTTATAAAATCCCTTGGAGAGTATAAAGACACAGCCACACCACACTGGGTGTTGCTTCGGTAGTGTACCTAACAAGTACGTTTTTACGAGTTGGAGATGTTTACCTCATGTCTAACCTGTTTTGTATTCATAGTTGTCCTTCTCCTAGACTGGTGGACAACCAAAGCTAGAGAGTCGACTCTGTCCTGGAATGTGAACTCGACACGCTCGTCCAACATCCCTTGTCTATACGCACACAAACTTAAATTCAAGTTGAGGGAAAAATTAATTTTTTTCGGATTTTTGTCTGGATTAATGCGGCTAGATCATCACGTATCGAAAAAATCAGGTAGTCTGTCTGTAAGCGTTTTTATGAAATTCATTGAAATAAAAATTAGTTTAACAGGAACAGTTATTGCACTTTGATCCTTAACGAGTGGAACTTTTGCAAAAATTCATCAAATTAATTTAGAAATATAAAAAAACACGTCAAGGACGATTTGTCGATGTTCTTTGCCTTTTCTTTCTTTTTACTTTTCTTTCCTCTCTTTTCTTTCTCTTTTTCCTTCTACTTTCTTTCTTATTTTCTTCTTTTTTTACTTTTTCTTCTTTTTTTCTATTTCAGTTTTCTTTTTCTTTTTTCTTTTTCTATTTTCCCTTTTTCTTTTTCTTCTTTATTTTCATCCTCGTTTTCTTTGACTTCCATTTTAAAAGAACTAATATTTTCAGCAATCTAATATTTTATTGAATTTTAGTTGCATTAGTTTACGTTTGAATATAGTTTCTGATAAAATGAATTTTCTTTTAAAATAATGTAAACTTTTCTTAAATTAATTTAAATATTTAATAGCTTTAAATTTAATAAATACTGACGTAACTTAGTAATTCCTGAAATGTTATGGTGTTTTATCTATTATTAATTGATGAAAATTCATGAAATGTTATGGTATTAATTTAGTATTAATTTTTATTTTTAATATTTTATTTTGCATTTTATTCTTTATAAATACGAATTATTCGCATGATTGTTATGATAAGTTAAAGTTATTAAATTCTTATAATATTTTGTATTTTATTAATATTTACACAAATGTTTACACGTTATTTTTTTAATGTTATTTCATTGTAAGCCAATACCATAAACATAAGAGAGTAGTGGCTTTTCTGTGTTTTCCATGTAAGGGTAATAATCCACAATACTTGTTAACTTCTAAAATTAATATGTTCCCTACGGAACATCGTACTTAATAAAAATGAACATCTTTTTACATACAGAAAAAATAATTTTAAATTATTTTAAAAATATCAAGGCAAAACGAATTTTATTAAACGTTTCCAATGTCGATAGGCAATATAATCATCAATTCTTAACTAAAAAACTTAACCGGAACAGTTCTTTGAAGATTTTTAAAATATTTTTGAAACTTTATCAATTATTATAGTAAAAAAATAAAAAAATAAAAAATAAAAACAATTTTTGAAATTTTTATTATTAATAAAAAATAGTTTCTTCAAATTATAATTCCCTTAATTTTTATTATTTATTCAAGCAATTGAAAGCTTATCAAATTGAATAATATCAGAGTTTTATTGCTTTTTTTATTTTACTCTTCGGGGCAGATTTTGGGGGTTTTATTTGGGAGTAGAATATGATTTTAGAATAGGGATCACAGACAAATGGAAATTAGCGGTCATAGACGGGTGTAATTTCAACTGTCTAAAGTTTGAGATTTTTTAGAGTAGAAGAAGACATTATAACTTGGATCGTTGAAAGATGGACGGTGGATTTCATAGACAGGAGAAACATCAACTGTTTATATTTTAGGATTTTTAGAATTGAAATTAGAATGAGATTTTTGGGAAAAGTGATCGTTGATAAATGAAGGTTGCAGGACATAAACAGGAGTAACATCAGCTGTTAACATTTTAGTCTTTTTGAGAGTAGAATCCACTTACGAACAGGGATCACTGAAAAGATGGCGGCTTTAAGTCAAAGACTGAAATAACATCATGTTAAATATTATTATATTTTAGAGAGTAAAATAAGTCTTTCGAATATGAATTACTAAAAGGTGATGGTTGGATGTCATAGACCGGAGAAACATCAACTGTCTATAGTTTATGATTTTTCAGAGTAGAATACGACTGCAGAATATGGATCACTAAAATATGGAGAATGGAGGTCATAGACAGGAGTAACATCATATGGAGAATGGAGGTCATAGACAGGAGTAACATCATCGGTTCATATTTTAGAACTTTTGAGAGCAGAAGACGATTTTAGAAATATGCAGGTCGGATGTTATAGACAGCAATTACAAGAACTGTCTATATTTTATGACTTTTTGGAGAAGTATACAATTTTATATGTGGGATCACTGCAAAATGGCGTTTGTGGGGTCATAGACAGAAATTACATTAACTGTGGTTATTTTAGAAGTTTTCCTTTGAAAGGGGATGATTAATATAGAATAGTGATCATTTATATACGGAGGTTGGATTTTATACGCATGAATAACATCAAATTTTAGAATTTTTAAAGAATTGTATACGATTTTAATATCGAGATCATGTGAAAATGGCGATTTTAGTTCATAGGAAAACATTCACTTTTTTTTTCTTTGTGACAATTCACTAGAAACAACAAATGTAGCATTTGTTAAAAAGTGAAATAAAAATTATTTCTAAAATTTACATGGAAATTCAATTTGTTTTATTCTTTTAAAATGATTTTTTTATTGTTATTTTACTCTATTACCAAATTCCATCACATCAATTTTTTCATCAGCTGTAAGAACACTGGTGAACCCTCGGACCCCGCAAATTACCGCCCTATCAGCCTTCTTCCGATCTTTGGCAAAGTGTTCGAAGCCATTATCAACACCGAGGTTGTTCATCATCTCACAGCCCACAGACTACTCTCGGACAAGCAGTATAGCTTCCGCTTCACAAGGTCTACTGCTGATATGCTAACGACCATCACCGAGTATATATACCAGGCTCTCGACAAGAATGGTGAAGCCCGAACCGTCGCCTAAAGCGTTCGACAGAATATGGCATACTGGACTTTTGTTGGACCTAATCCAGTCATTCCTCTCTAACCGCACTCTGAAGGTGGTATTAAACGGACATGCCTCTCAGAACTATCCTACAAACGCGGGTGTCCCCCAAGGCTCTATCCTAGGTCCTACGCTCTTTCTAATCTACATCAATGATCTCCTCGTTGACATAAGATCCCAAGTAGGTATCTCCGCCGATGACACCACAGTTTACTCTCGTCTCGATCAAAAATCTGGTGTTGGTGACAAGGCGAACCTCGCTGCCGAGCTTGAAAAGGACCTCCAATCCGTGGTGGATTGGGGTAAGAAATGGCTCGTAAACTTCAATTCTTCTAAAACCAAGCTGCTGTCAATTAACCACAACAGACAACCGCATCCCACCCCCCATTAGCATGGAACAGGCTTGCCTCCCAGCGGACCTCAAGTGGAATGACTACGTCGAATCCATTGCTAAATCCGCTGCTATGAAAGTCGGCTCTCTGTGCAGAGCCCGGGAATTCTTTCCGCCTGAATCTATCCTGCACATATATAAATCTACCGTCCGCCCGTGTATTGAATACTGCTGCCACATCTGGTCGGGTGTCCCTTCTATTCTCCTCGGGCTTCTTGACAAAATACAACGGAGAATCTTTAATGTGATCGATACCGATTTAGCTGACCGCCTGCAGTCACTCTCTCACCGGCGTGACGTGGCTTCCCTGTGCCTCTTCTATAAGTACTTTCACGGCTTCTGCTCGGATGAACTTAAATCACTGGTACCCCCAAGATGTGAATTTGCACGAGATACTAGATTGGCAACTAGGTCCCACCCCTTTACAGTGAAACCGACGAAATGTAACCGCAATTTATATCCCAACCGCTTCTTTTCTCGCACTTCCTGCCCGTGGAATTCCATTCTGCATGATTGCTTCCCGACCGCTACAACCTCCAGGAGTTTAAATGTAGGGTCAATAGACCACTCCTAACACACTAACTCGCACCCATTCTCTCCAACACTCTCCCTACGTACCTCCTAACTCGTCTATCACCCTCCCATCTGACATTTCTTATACCCAATCGCTCTATGGAGCCCCATGCGCTATAGTGGCAGTGGACTGCCTTGCTTGGGGTGATATGATTTTTAAAAAAATGGTTTATTTTTTAATATCGTTAAAAGGATTTTCCGTTTAAGGAAGAAAAGCGAAAGAATTAAGCCGAGTTATCTCCCTTGGAATACATTCTATTTTCCTTTTTGCTTTCTTTCCTTCAGATATTGAAAAGAAAGACAAAAATAAAGAAAGAGACAGAGAAAGAGAGAAAGGGAGTGAGAGAAAAAGTAAAAAAAAATTACGATGAAGACATGGCCTTAAAAACTATTAAAACTAGGTTTATTGATTTTTATAAATCATTCCTTATTATCGATTCTAGAATTTTTCCCCTAAATTTCGAAAAAGAGTATGAAATATTGAATTATTCATGGAATCTTCCTTCAAAAGCTTGTATTGCCAGAACCATAAAAAACCTACTTGGAATTTCCGTCTGAAATTTTGGCAACAAATTACAAATACTAACATCCCAAACTCCTCTTTCCTTTTTGTCTTCAGTTTCTTACTAATATCATGGGGAAAATATTAAAAAAAAAAAATTTTTAAATCTTTTCTTGACAGCGAAAAACAACATAAAAATTTAAGATAATTAACAGACATCACCATTGCCCCAACCTAAAAAAAAAAAACTAATAAAAGAATCATCTGTAAAAAATAAATTGTTGATCCATAAAAATTGGTTGAAAAGAATTTTTAAAACTTCCAAAATTGTGAGTCGATCAAAAATTATCGATTCTTTTGCTATTTTTATTACCAATTCAAAATGAAATGAATTTCAGTTGCACATATTCTATAAACCATTGATGGTTGGATAAAAAGCTTTTCAAAAAAGTAATAGAAAATTTCAAAATTTTACGTTGATCAATGATTATTAATTGCTGTTTCAATTGCCATTTTGAAATGAAATTAATTTCACTTGCATAACTTCTGTCAACCATTAATGGTCAGGAAAAATGATGGTCAGGAAAAATGAGGGTCAGGAAAAATGATGGTCAGGAAAAATGAGGGTCAGGAAAAATAGCCGTGAAAAGAAAAAAGAAGCTTTTGCGTCGATCAATAATTATTGACATATTTGCTGTTTTTATTACCAGTTCAAAATGAAGTCAATTTTTGTTGCATATTTTCTGTAAACCATTGATGGTCGGAGAATTGTTGAACCATAGAAATTAATTGCAATGAATGCGAAACATTCCTAAATTTTGAGTCGATCAATAATTATTGATTTATTTGCGGTTTTTATTGTCATTTTGAAAGGACATCAATTACACTTGCACAACTTCTGTCAACCATTGATGGTTGGAGAAGCTCAAATAATTCTTGATTTATTTGTGGTTTAATTGCAATTTTCAAATGAAATCAATTTCACTTGCACAACTTCTGTCAACCATTGATGATCAGAGAAATATCTGTCAAAAAAAAAGCAAAACGTCTAATCTTATGAATCGATCAATAATTATTGATTTATTTGCTGTTTTGTATTGCCATTTCGAAATGAAATCAATTTCAGTTGCACATCTTCTGTCAACCGGTGATGGTCGAAAAAAAGAAGCTAAAAAAAAGAGAGAAATTCCATTCTTTTTATTCGATCAATATGTATCAATTTAGTTGCTTTTTTCATTTCAAAATGAAATCAATTTCAGTTATACATCTTCTATCAACAACTGATAGTTGGATAAACACTGTCAAAAAAAAAAACTGAAATAAATTCCACAATTTTGAGTTGATCAATAATTATTGATTGTTGTTTTTATTGCTTCTGTCAACTATTGATGGCCGGAGGTAAAGCAGAGAAAAAAAAAGAAAAAAGTAAAAATTCTAAACTTTCAGTTTATCTAATAATTATCGATTTATGTATTTTTTATTACCATTTTGAAATACAATCAATTTTAGTTGTACGTCTTTTCTCAACCATTGATGGTCGGAGAAAAAGCTGTCATGAAGAAAAAAATGAAAAAAATAAAACTTTCAAATTTTGATTTGATCCAATAATTATTGATTTGTTTACTGTTTTTATTACCATTTTGAAATGAGATCGATTTCAAATGCATATATTCTCTCAACCATTGATGGTCGGAGAAAAGGCTGTCAACAAAAGTTACAATTTATATTAAAATTACCTTTTAGTAATCGTTTTTGACTTCACTCATATTACGAAACTATACATGTTTTTAATTATTTACCTCAACTCAGATTTTGAGGCGTCGAAAAATCGTTTAAAAAATTCAGAAGCAAAAAATGAAACACAACACAAAAATAAAATTAAATAAAATTAATTTTATTTGCAAAAATTAAAAATATCAATTTTTAAAATTTGTTTTGTTTTAATAAATTTTGAAAATTTTCACAAAATATATTTTACCTTTTGAAAAAGAAATAAACAATTTTTGTGAGGAAAGAAAAATCATCGCATAATTTCTTGAATTTTCTTGGAATTTATACAGATCTTTTTACGGCAAATCCGAAAAAATTCCTTCGTTGGTAGCAAAATAAAAATGTTGAAATTTATTTGGAGTGAAATTGAAAAGTTTTATTTAATTTCTTTTGTTTCTCTTTTGTTTGTTTTTGGAGAATTTCTCCCTCCTGTCAAAAGTGGAAGATTTCCGACATTCTCCGTCTCGTCCCCACAAATTCCCAGTCGTGGATCGGCACGAATGAGGAGGAGATCACCACCACCACCCCTCCTCCCTGGCCAGTTCCCAAGGTGAATTCTTTTTATTTCGATTCCGGTTTCCGAAAAACAAACAATTTCTTCAAATTTGTCCTCACAAGTAAAAATTTGTTGTTGAAATTGACACAAATAATAAAATGCCTTTTCTGTGTGAATTACATTTTGTTTTTCTAAAAATAGGGGCCATTTTTTTCTCTCCAAAAAGAAAATTCTTCCTCCCATAACAGACTCCCTACGAACCCCGCCCAGAAAATGCGTTCGGAAATCCCCCGGAGATCATCTATTTTCCGTACCTCATTTCACATCGGTTAGACTCCTTTTCCCGCCACATCCCATGAGGACAACAGAGGACGAAAATGTCACTGGAAATGCAACAAATGTCTGTAGGGAAAAAATTAAAATCTCCGTCCGTCAATTCACATCGGCCATTCAACTGCCCAGACTCATCGGTAATCTCTTTGGAGCTGTAAATCCCCGGATGTTCCGACCCTCGTAAACTCGATTATTCCTTTTTATTCAGTGGCTCCTGTGGAGATTGGGTTTAGTTTTGCGAGTAGAATAATAAATTTAGTATATGGATAACTGTCATACAAAGGCTGCAGATGATAAGCGGTAATTACATAATCTCTCTACATTGTATGATTTTTGTTAGTAGAATGTGACTTTAGTATATGGTCAATGAAATATAGAGGTTGGAGGTCATACACAGGAATTACATCAACTGTCAATATTTATTGATTTTTCAGAGTAGAATACGGCTTTAGATTAGGGATCACTGGAAGATGAGGGTTGGAATTCATAGGCAGGAGTAACAAAAACCATGTACACTTTAGTCTTTTCGAGAGTAAAATTAGTCTTTAGAATAAGAATAACTAAAAGGTGATGGTTGGATGTCACAGACCGGAATAACATCAACTGTCTATATTTTACGATTTTTCAGTGTAGAATACGACTGCAGAATATGGATCACTAAAATATGGAGAATGGAGGTCATAGACAGGAGTAACATCATCGGTTCATATTTTAGAACTTTTGAGAGCAGAAGACGATTTTAGAAAAAGGTTCCTTGAAATATGCAGGTCGGATGTTATAGACAGGAATTACAACAACTGTCTATATTTTATGACTTTTTAGAGAAGTATACGATTTTACATTAGGGGTCACCGCAAAATGGCGGTTGGGGGTCATAGACAAGAATTACATTAACTGTGATTATTTTAGAAGTTTTCCTTTGAAAGGGGATGATTAATACAGAATAGTGATCACTTATAAACGGTGGTTGGATTTTATACGCATAAATAACATTAAATTTTAGAACTTTTTGAGAGTTGTATACGATTTTAATAGAGATCATGTGAAAATGGCGATTTTAGTTCATAAGAATAGCATCAACTTTTTTTTCTTTGTGACAATTCACTAGAAACAACAAATGTAGCATTTGTTAAAAAGTGAAATAAAAATTATTTCTAAAATTTACATGGAAATTCAATTTGTTTTATTCTTTTAAAATGATTTTTTTATTGTTATTTTACTCTATTACCAAATTCCACCACATCAACTTTTTCATCAGTTGTCAATGGTTTTCTTTTTTTAATATCATTAAAAGAATTTTCCTTTTAAGGGAGAAAAGCGAAAGAATTAAGCAGAGTTATCTCCCTTGGAATACATTCTCTTTTCCTCTTTGTTTTTCTTTCCTTAAGATATTGAAAAAAAAGGACAAAAAAGAAATAGACAGGGAAAGAGAGAAAAGGAGTGAGAGAAAGAGTTAATAAAAGGACGCTGCAGACATGGCCTTGTATTAAAACTAAGTTCATCGATTTTTAGAAATCATTCCTTGTCATCAATACTAGAATTTTTCCCCTAAATTTCAAAAAAAGGGATGAAATATTAAATTATTGTTGGAATCTTACTTCCAAAGCTTGTATTGCCAGAACCATAAAAAACCGACTTGGAATTTCCGTCTGAAATTTTGGCAACAAAATACAAATACTAACATCCCAATCTCATTTTTGCTTTTGGTCTCTAATTTCTTACCAATATCAGAGTTAAAATGTCTTTGAAAATTTAAAAAGAAAATCTTTTCTTGACGGTGAAGAACAACATAAATTTTAAGATAATTAACAGACATCACCAATGTCGAAAAAAACAAAAAAAATCTAATCAAAGAATCCTCTGTAAAAATAAATTGTTGATCCATAGAAATTGGTTCCAGTGAATGCAAAAAAAAAAAAAAATTCAAAATTGTGAGTTGATCGATAATTATCGATTCTTTTGCTGTTTTTATTGCAAATTCAAAATGAAATGAATTTCACTTGTGCGTATTCTGTTAACCATTGATGGTTGGAGAAAAAGCTGTCAAAAAACAAAAAACAACCCAAAAAAACAATGAAATAAAAATTCCAAAATTTTGAGTTGATCAATAATTATTATTTGCTGATTTTATTGACACTTGAAATTAAATCAATTTCACTTGCACATCTTCTGTCAAACATTGATGGTCGGAGAATTGTTGAACCATAGAAATTGGTTGCATTGAATGCAAAACAATTCCAAAAGTTTGAGTCAATCAATAATTATTGATTTACTTGCTGTTTTGGTTGCCATTTTGAAATTAAATTAAATTTTCTTGTATATCTTCTATCAACCATTGATGGTCGGAGAAAAAGTTGACAAAAAAAAAAAACATTAGATTTGATTTGATCAATAATAATTAATTTATTTGAAGTTTTTATTGCCAATTCGAAATAAAATCAATTTAATTTGCATATTTTCTGTCAACCATTGATGGTTGAAGAAAAAGCTGTCAATAAAAGAAAGAGACAAAATTCCAAACTTTTGAATTGATCAGTAATTATTAATTTATTTGTTGTTTTTATTGCCATTTCAAAATGAAATTTACTATTTATTAATAATTGTTACTCATTAGAAATTATTAATAATTATTAATTTATTTGCCGTATTTATTGCGAATTTGAAATAAAATCACCTTGATTTTGCATAACTTCTGACAACCATTGATGATCGAAAAAAACAATCATTTGAGTAAAACAATAATTAATAATTTATTTGCTGTTTTCATTGCCATTTCGAAATAAAATCAACTTGATTTGAATATCTTCTGTCAACTATTGATGGTCGGAGAAATAGCTTTCAAAAAAAATCAAACATTTCAGTTGAACAATGTTAATGATTCATTTGTTGTTTTTATTCCCATTTTAAATATGAAATCAAATTTATTTGAACATCTTCGGTCAACCATTGATGGTCGGCGAAAACACCGAGAAAAATAAAAACCTAAACACTTGAGATGACCAATAATTATTGATATAGGTGCGTCACTAGTATTTACGATATCTAACTTTTAAAATGATTTTTAAAAACGAAAAAAATTTCTTGAAACGTTTATTTTAGTTTAATTGAAACCAAAGTTTCTTTGTCAAAGAGATAAGATATTTATGAAGTGCTATTTGACAAGTTGACAGTTTATCAGTCATCAGGCTGTCAACTCGTCAATTACGGTTCACGCGAATTGACATAATTTGATGACGGTGAACATAACCATTTTTTTAAGAGGAACAACCCTTAAAACACGTGATCTTTGAATGAAATCTACCTAGTATTTTAAAAGAACTAATATTTTCTGCAATCTAATATTTTATTGAATTTTAGTTGCATTAGTTTACATTTGAATATTGTTTCTGTAAAAATGAATTTAAAAAAAATAATGTAAAATTTTCTTAAATTAATTTAAATATTTAATAGCTTTATATTTACTAAATGCTGAAGTAAATTAGTAATTCCTGAAATGTTATGGTTTTTATTATTAATTTATGAAAATTCATGAAATGTTGATATTTTTTTAATATTTTATTTTTCATTTTATTCTTTATTAATAAGAATTATTCGCATGATTGTTATGATAAGTTAAAATTACTAAATTTTTATAGTACTTTTCGTTTTATTAATACTTACACCAATGTTTAACTTTATTTTTTTTATTTCATTGTAAGCCAATACCATGCGCATGAGAAAATAGTGCGGTTTTCTGTGGTTTCTATGTAAGGGAAATTATCCACAACACTTGTTAACATTTAAAATCAATATGTCCCCTACGGAACATTGTACTTAATAAAAATAAGCATTTTTACAGACATAAAAATATTTCTTTTAATTATTATAAAAATATTAAGGCAAAAGGATTCTTATTAAACTTTTCAAGACAATAATCGTCAATTCTTAACTAAAAAATCTGGTACAAATCTTTAAAGAATTTTAAAATATTTTTGAAATTTTATAAATTATTATAACAACAACAAAGAAAAGAAAACAATTCTTTTAAAATTTTATTAGTAATCGGAATTTTTTTTCTTCAGACTATAATGTCCTTAATTTTTATTATTTATTCAAACAATTAAAAGTTTATCAAATTAAATAATATCAGAGATTTATTGCAATTTTTTTTACTACTCGGAGCAGATTTTCGGTTACAGAGGCAAAATTTAAAAAATAAATAAGTGATTTATATTCCCCAATGAGTCCTGCGTTTAACTAATAAAATTATAGACAGGTACAAATTAAAATTTGTTAAAATTTCATGGATTTACGTTTAGGAGAGGTAACAGAGGCAAAGAAAAGAAATACTTTTACCAAGATTTTAAAAAAATAATAATTTCAAAGATAATTTCATTCGTTTTTGAATGATTCCTGAAAGTTTCATTAAAATCCGACAATGATTTGATTATTGCGAGAATTTCCAATTTAATGTGCTTGTCAGCGGAAAAAAAGTGGGGGATGTAATCATTACGTTTTCCATTGTAAAGAGTCGTAATTTTTGTTTAAACGCTAACTCAAATCAAAACAATATTTTCTGCCAAAAGTTCGAAAATGTTAGAAAGGATTAAAAAATTTTTTAAAATAATTAAAAATTACTTTGATCTTTTCTCTTAATAATAATATAAACATTTTGATGGAAAAAGTTTGTTTTATTATTTTGGGAATTTTTTTATTCATACTATGCTCTTTTTTAGCGATTTCAGGGACGTACCTAAATTTAATTGATATATTTGCTGTTTTAATTGAGATTTTGAAATTAAATCAACTTTATTTGCACATCCTCTGTCAAAAAAAAAATAAATAAATAAATAAAATAAAAAATAAAGTGAAGTAAAGGGTTCTGTTCGAAATAATTAGCCTCAGAAGAAGGCCGCAGAGTAGAACGGCTGAAACTTCGTACCAATGGCAACAAAGATGAGGACAATCGTCCGAATAACGTAAATACTTCCTCATCTCAGAAATGTAGACATGATCTTTTGTCTTCATTTATATTACGAAACATTACTTTTTTTTCAAGTCATATTTTGAAATCATAAAAATGTTTTTAAAATTTCAGAAATAAAAAATGAAAACAACACAAAAATTAAATTAAATTAATTTTATTTGCAAAATTGGAAATACATTTCAATATTTAAAATTCTTTTGTCTTAACGAATTTGAAAATTTTTATGTAATATTTTTTATCGTTTCGAAAAGAAATAAACAATTTTTGTTCGGAAAGAAAAATATTTGCATAATTTTGTGATTTTTGTGGGAATTCGTACAGAACTTTTCCCGACAGATCCGAAAAAATTCCTTCGTTTGTAGCAAAATAAAAATGTTGAAATTTATTTGGAACGAAACTGATAATTTGTTCTTTCAGTTCTATTTTTTGAAGAATTTTTCCCTCTTGACTAAAAAGAAAGATTTCTGACATATCACGTCTCGTCCCCCACAAATTCCCAGTCGTCGGATCGGCACGAAGAAGGGGATAACCACCACCACCACCACCACCCCTTCTCCCCGGCCAGTTCCCAAGATCAATTCTTTTTATTTCGGCCCCGGTTTCCGAAAAACAAGCAATTTCGTCAAATTCCAAATCACAAGTGAAGATTTGTTGTTGAAATTGACACAAAGAATAAAATCCCTTTTTTGTGCGAAGTATTTTTTGTATTTCTAAAAATGGGGGGCGTTTTTTTCTCTTCAAAAAGAAAATTCTTCCCCCACCCCAACAGACAACGACGAAAATGTCATGACAAATGCGACAAATGTCCTCGGGGATGAATCTCTTTCCTCCGTCCGTCAATTCACATCGCCCAACAAACTCCCCAGACTCATCGAATTCTTTCACCGAACCGTCGTTCCAATCGCAGACAAAGACATGATCGTCTTCGTTGGTGGCGAGAATCGAGGGAATCCACTGCAGGCTCGAATCGTGGAGATGGTATTCTTTTTGGAGCTGTAAATCCCCGGATGTCCCGATCCTCGTAAATTCGATAATGTCTTCTCTCAGTAACTCCAGGGATTCGTGACACCATTTTGAAAATGGAAATGTCACTGTCAATTCCAATTTTTCGTGAGGGGCCAACAATTCTGGGAGCCGCGATCTAAGCTCCGCTGCCACCAAACGTAAACCACAAACGACGTCCCCGTCTTCGGCGTCGTCCCCCAACAATTGGCCAATACTATGACGCCAAATCTTCAACTTTTTCAAAAGATCGTCTCCCTCCTTTAGGGAGAGGCGCCATTTTTCTAACGGTCCGGAGATCGCCCCTCTCATATTGTCGCACAGCTCTTTCAAACTCTTACGAGTCTCTTCCACGAACGTCTCGAAATCTTCCCACATTTCGGAACATTTCGAGTCGCAATCCATTGACAGTTGGTCAATGGATCGCCTCGTCTGTTCGTTCATTGCAAGGATATGGATTTCCAACAGACGGAGTTTTTGCTCCAGGGTGGGGCCGACCATTTTCTCCTTTAACGCCTCCTCCCTCACAGACAGCGACTGAGGCGGACACTGGGGGGAAGAAGTCACGTGATCCCTGTAACACGCGTCACACAGGCAAAGGTTGCACCGGTCGCAGAAGGCGTCCTTCCGTTTGCGGTGCAGGCGACATTCGTCCGTCATGAGGACCCCCACGGCCTCACCCCTCGACATGCCGCCAATGTCTTTCGATTTGTGTTCGGGAAGTAACCTCTTGTGGAATCTCGCACAATTCTGGCACAATAGTTTCTCGCAATCCGGGCACCAAATCTGGACGGCCGATTCGGTGCCGCGGTCTTCAAAACACCAGTCGCACTTCCATTCTTTTAATTCCAGGTTTTGGCGCGTCATGGTCTTTACCAAAAATGGTGAAAGTCTCAAACTGTCACGTGTCTCCACCGGGGTGTGGCACTGGGGACATTTGACGTCGTTCTGTGTCGCTGCTTCAAATTGGACATCGAGGCATGACCGACACAAAGAATGAAGACATGCCAATGTCTTCGAGGAGAAATCCAAATATTGGTCACAGTTCGAACACAGGAATCTTTCTTCATTAAAACCGGCCGCCATTTTTAAAATTCCTTCAGGAAATCTGGAAAGAAAAATAAAAGCTGGTCAAGAGAAGGATAGAGTGATTATCAAGAAATAAAGAAAAGAAAGAAAGAAAGAAAGAGAAGGAAAGAAAGGGTAAAAGAAACAGAAAGAGAGAAAGGGGGAAGGGATTTCCAATTTGATGCCTTCACAATCACTTTTAACATTTTTCGTCCATTAAAATAATTATTTTTTTTATTTCTTCAGATGATTTTTACTTTCTTCGAAAAATACACGTATTTCGAACAATTTTTTAAAAATTATCTTCACTTATCACAGTTTAGTATGGCTCAAGGCCAATAAAATCAGCAAAGATCGTCATATATATATATATATATATATATATATATATATATATATATATATAAATCTTTCCAGTTTTTATTGTCCTTGTGCAATGCTATATATTACGTGTCTATCAAATAATTGAATATGGCGGCTGTTATCAGCTTATTAAAACTTTTTTAATTAAAAATTAAGCGCTAGGGATTTAGACAGACAGATAAATAAATAGATCGATAGACAGCCTGATATATATTGTTATTTTGGATTTTTCGAACAAAAGAAGATTTTTTTTTCTTTCATGAAGAAAAAAGATTCTCTGAACGAGATTGAAGGAGGAAGGTTATTTTTCTTTTCTTTTAAATAAACAGACAGATCATTAAATTGATCGACAATTCGTTAAAGACAGACAATTATAATTTTTAAATATTTTTGACAGTGATGGATTGAGAGATGAATAAATAGACGGTAAGTGAAAGATATAAATTGTTTTATTTTTACAAAAAATATCTTTATTAATGCAGAAAAGTTTGTTTGAAAAATACTTTTTCTTTGAAAAAGACAAACGGATCTTTGTATTTATTGACCTTGTGCCATACTATATATTATTTGATGTTAATTAATTTTCTATGGCGGCCGGTTATCGTTTGCTTAGACAGATAAAAAAATTGTCTGAAAGAGAGAGCGGTTTTTTTTTTCTTTTAATAGACAGACTGGCCGATAGATTGATAGATAGACAGACTTATATACAAATTGTTTTATTCTGACATTTTGTTTTTGTAGGTTAAAAAGATTTTCATGAATGAAGAAAACTATGAAAGAGAAAAAGGGGGATTTTTTTTCATGTTTTACATAAACAGACAGACAAACCGATAAAATGTTTTATTTTCACAAAAAGATTTCCGTCTAAAAAAGAAGGAAACTGGAAATTTCCTTTCTTTAAATAAATAAATGGATAACACGACCGAGTTTTCGAATTAACTCGTGGAATTTTAATTTGGTTGTGGAGTCAAAAATAACGTGGTTTTAATGAAAGAGATGACCCCTAAATTGTGATTTTGAATCCTTCCCTGATTTTCCAACGAAAAAAGTAGAAAATGAAGACAGACAAAAAAATAGGGCGGGGTTCCTTTTTTCTTTTTTTTTTTTTTCACAAAAATAAAAAATGTCGCTTTATCTTTGCTTTTCTTGTGGGCGAAATGATTTAAAAAAAAATCTTGGTGAGTCTTGTTATGTCCAAGGAAACATTTAAGAAGATTGGATGATTTGGAAATGGAGAAAATTCTTACTTACACTTGATTTCGATTTCAATTTGGGTGAAAATTGGTTTTCGTCAAAAAAAACGGGAGACAAAAATAAAACAAGTTTCTTCGTCGAATTTTCAGGAACGAATGTTAAAGCGCGAATGACGTACGGATGACGTCACTGGAATATAAGGCATTTGATTGGACGAAACATAACACGCTACTGGAGTTTTGGTTTAAGTGATATGGGTGGGAGGAAGGGTGGAGAAAGGGAGAAGGAAGGGAGAGGACTAGTAATCATGAGAGAGGGGTGAATTCCCTTACTTTTTCTAAATTAAATTGAAGAGAAAATGTTAGTGTTTGTATATGTGTGTGTGTGAGAGAGAGAGAGAGAGACAGACAGTCAGACAGACAGACAGACAGACAGACAGACAGACAGACAGATACAGAAGTGGGAAAGAAAGAGTAAAAGAATACACACTCAAACACACGCCCGGAAACACACACACAAACATATATATATATATATATATTCTTACACAAGTATAACGATTAATAAATTTACATCTATCATTTTGGCATGCGTACACACACGCACTCATATATATATATATATATATATATATATATATATATATATACTTAAATACATATGTATGTTTATACACGCTCCCACACACATAGATACACTCACAGATAAATAAATTGTTTATTTTGACATTTTTTACACAAAATGATTGTCATTAATGAAGAAAACCTTGATAGATAGATAGATAGATAGATAGATAGATAGATAGATAGATAGATAGATAGATAATGAACAGACTGAGATAGATAGATAGATAGATAGATAGATAGATAGATAGATAGATAGATAGATAATTGGAGATGAATTTATCGTCTGCTTACTGAACGTATTTTTTTTTCATTAAATAAATTAGACAGATAGATAAATAAATAAATCGATTGATAAAATTTCTGCTATTTTGGCTTGAAAAAATGAAGACAGACAGACAAATTAGGGCGTGGTTGTTTTTTCATGAAACTAAAAAGCAAATAATTCTTATTAATTGGCTTTTCTGTCGGGGATGAAATGATTGAAAAATAAGAAGGGAAAGAAGATTGGATGATTTGGAAATGGAGAAAATTCTTACTTACATTTGATTTGGATTTTTTCAATTTGGCTGAAAATTGGTTTTCGTCAAAATACGAGAGCGAATAAAACTTGAAGCTTCGTCTTTGAATTCTGGCGAAGAGTCTGAAAATCGTGGAGGATCGGACGGATGACGTCACCGGAATATAAGGCATTTCATTGGACGAGAAATAACACGCCACTGGACATGAGAGTTTTATCACGTGTTATACGTTTCACAAAGAGAGGGAAAGAGAGAAGCAACATATAATGATAAGAGAGGGGGGAATTCCCTTACGTGGCAGAAGGAAACTAAAAAAAATGAGGACAGAGAGAAAGAGAGAAAGAAAGAGAAAGAAAGAAGGATAAAACGAAAGGGTTTGAGAGAGAAAGACAGAATGAAATAAAGAGGGATAAAACGAAAGAGTGAGAGGAGAGAAAGGGAGATAGAAAGAAAGACAGAGAGAAAGAAAAAAGAAAGAAAGAAAGAAAGAAAGGGAGAAAGAAAGAAAGAAAGAAAGGGAAAGAAAGAAAGAAAGAAAGAAAGGGAGGGAGGAAGAAAGAAAGAAAGAAAGAAAAAAGAAAGAAAGAAAGAAAGAGTTACTTTAATACTTTTGGAAAATTCAGAATATTTTATAATTTTACAAATAATTTAAATAAACCAAATAAACTTTAATTTTTTTTTTATGAAATCTAAATAAAATCGAATGCAATTCCATCAAGTATCATTTTATGTAAATAAAACGAAAATGTCGAATAAAAGTTTTAAAAATATTGAGAAGTTTTCCCGTGGGAGTTTTAATTTTGAAATTGAATTCGTATTTTTATTTTATTTCTTGTCAAATGTAAATGAAAAAAAATTCAATGAAATATTTAAAATATACGAAGGTAAATAAAGATTTGTTTAATATAAGAAAATCTAAATTTGAAACTGATAAGGAAACGGGAAAAAATTCAAAACATCTCAATATTATAGATAGAAAATAAAAAATCAAATGAAATGAATAAAATGAAGCAAGATTATTAATTAGTAAATATAAAAAATAGTTATGAAAATAAGGAATAATTATTAGTAATATAAATAATATAAATGAAAATCACTACATAAATGTTTTTTTATTAATTAGTTTGAAACAACGACATAGTGAAACTAGTTTTGTTGGTGAATTCGTGGAAATGTAAATTTCGCCAATTCGAAGTAAACAAATTATGATTCATCAGGAAATTCCGATTACCTTTGACCTCGATTACTTTGTACAAATAATTTCGTTTTATTAAAACGATAATTTTGGTTATGACACATCTCCATTTCTCTCTCTCTCTCTTTTTAACTCACACTCACTCGCTCTCAAAAATACAATTGTGTTCATTCAATTTAAGAACTGTTAGTTTGATTTTTTTTCATTATTTGTTTTTCAAGGCGGTACGTATAAGAAGTTAACAAGTAATTAAATATTAATTAGTAAAGATTTATAAAGTTTTCATTCTTAAGTTGGCTGTATATTTAATCGGAATTAAAATCATGGGCAACATTAACTTATATTTCAAATTAAAAGCTAAAAGAAATTAGAAAGTAATTTCATGATGGCTGAACGAAGTGAAAGTTGTTTTGATCGGAGAAATTAAGAAAATTAGAAATTTAGATCAATTTCTTTAATTAAAACTTCTAACATTTTTATATCCGGAAATACTTGTAAAATGGCGAAACATGAAGACGTGGGTAAAGAGTTTTATTATTTATTATGTGGTAGACATGAGAGACAGTAGTACCGAGTAAAATTGTGAGTTTGGAGTCAAATGTAGATCTGAATGATGAGATAAAGAGTAAGTAAGACCAAAATAAAGTTTTATTAAAAAGTACTCAATACTTATAATGCAAAGCATTAAATATAAAATAAGGTTATCATTTGTATAAAATAAATCCATTATTAATGATTTTCCTATAGGAATGCATTGAAAACCAGAAAGAAATGGATGCATTTTTTAATTTCTAGAAAAAGTAAATTTAATTCTTTAGCTTTCAATTAAGATTTTTCATTTATAAATAAAATGCATTAAGGATAATATTGTCGTAAGATAAATTTTTCCATAAATAATGAATTTTTCCAAGAATTGTTTCCATTGTTTTAAAATTTTATATATAATCATATTTATTTATCGGAATTTCACAGACAAAAACGAGTTTCATTTTGTCTGTTCTGCAATTGAATCATTTTAGCTTTTACGCTAAAATATAAAGAAATGTTATCCAGGATTAAATAAACTCAACTTCCAAAAATTAAAACTTAATAAATCTTTACTAATTAATATTTAACTATTTTTTGCTGCTTAAATATACGTACCACCACAAACTTTCTAAAAATATCTGAAAAACGCATTTTAAAAAATTTAAATATTATCATTGAATTTTAATTTTAGTTCTATTTGAAAGATTATAACGCAAAATCCGAATTAAAATAAAAATTAATTTCCCTGCATTTTAAAAAATTGGGACTTTTTTTATCGTCACTCATTCAGGCGCCATTTTACGCGAGAAAAGCTAACAAATTTCTATTAACTTTTAAAAGCAAACAAATATTTAAAGATGAAAAACCTTTATTGACGATTTAATTTTAGTTTTAACTGAAATCTAAATGACTAATTTTATTATTTCCAGTAAGTAAAATACTTCGATCCATTTCAAATAGAAATTATATCGATTGGAATTGGAATTTTTCTATGATTACAATTACAATACATTATCCATAATAATTTAATAAAACACGTTATTTGCTTTCAGACTGGATCAGAAAAATATTTTGAAGATATCAAGTAAGCTAGGATTAAATTTACTATTTCAAGTAAGGAACATACTGAGGTGTATTTGAAACCGAAATTATATTGATTAATCCATTTTTGTTCCTAAAATAGTTGCCCTTATTTCAGTCGCTGTTTATCGATATGCAATTTTCTGCATTAAACTATCTTCCGAAAATAAAATATACTTTTCTGAAATTTTATTTGAGAAATATTAGTTGATTGCAGTTATAATTAATCTGATTTGTCAAAAAAATGTATGAAATTAACGATGAAAAGCGACGACAATTTACCCATCGTATAATATGTACAAACATTTTATTGTTTCAATATCGCCTAAAAGAAGAAAATTTCAATCATGAAAAGATCTTGTTTTTATTGATATGTACTTCAGTTTTTGACACATTTCTTCACATTGAAGTATATTTGAAATTTTTGCCTCAATTTTTTTCAAATGTTTTCTAAGGCTTCAGAAAATTCTTAATTCTATTTGTTTTACAGAAGTTAAACAAAATTTTATACTAATTTCTTTTTAATAACGGATACGAATATAATTAGCATATTTACGATTACTTATTCTACTAATTAACAACTAATATCTAATTATGACACCCATGGACATTCGATGACCTACATTTCTTCACAGTTTACGTAAGCAACTATTTTGTTGCCGTAAACAGCTTTTCAAAAAAGTGATCAACGGAGCATTGAAATAGTTTTTTTTCCACCCAAGCACAAATTTGTCACACCCTTATAGATATGCGTCTGTATATATGTTCATCTCTCTTTCTTTATATTTCGTTCTCTTTTGCTCTCTCCCTCTGGGCTAATTTTATTCAATCTATAGATAAAAATGTGTCTAAACTGAAATTGAAGAATGAAAGAGAGAGACGGAGAGAGGAGAGAAAGAGTTAAGTAATTTTTTGGCTAATCAATAACGCACATATTATTAGTTAAATATTATAGATAAAATCCAGAATACACCTACATACACAAAAACTCATGCATTTATATATATATATATATATATATATATATATATAGTGTATCGAGGCAACAAATAATTATCTAAACATATACTGTTAAATATAAGAGACAATGAATATCTATTATGTTTAATCCTCAGCCGTTTTGGCTTTAATTTCAGTTGAAAATAAAAACAAAAATTCTCCAACATTTGGATATGTTTTGATTAATTTGGTTCTAAGCTTTCGGCTCACATGAGCCATCTTCGGAGAGGTTATTAAGACGGTAACACAATAAGCTTAGAACCAAATTAATAAAAAATTATCCAAATGTTGAAGAATTTTTGTCTTTATTTTCAACTGAAATTAAAGCCAAAATACGACGTTTAGAACGGCCCATGTTTAAACATAATAGACACTTATATTTAACAGTATATGTTTTGAATATATATATATATATATATATATATATATATATATATATATATAGTAAGAACACGTACATTCAAGTCCACTGTTCAAGCATAATTTAATCTAGATTAGATATAAATGTGTCTAAATTGAAATTAAAGAAAGAGAGAGATGCGTAAATTTTTTTATAAATAATAAAGCAAATATATATAAATAATAAATTATTATCATCAAAATGTTTAAAAAGTGAAAATTATTCTTGTAAGTATTTTGATGTACTTCAATTTGTGACACATTTCTTCACATTGAAGTATATTTATAATTTTTGTCTAAAAGTTTTTCAAATGTTTTCTAAGGTTTCAGAAAATTCTTAATTCTGTTTGTTTTACAGAAGATAAACAAAATTTTATCCTAATTTCTTTTTATTATCGGATACGAATGTAATTAGTATAATTCCGATTAATTATTCGGCTAATTAACAACTAATATTTAACCATGACAGCCATGAACATTTGATGACATACATTTTCTTCACTGATTACGTAAACAACAATTTTCTCGACGAAAACAGGTTTTCAAAAACGTGACAAGCAAAAAAGTGCAAGTGTTTCCACCCCAAACAAAGCAGAAATTTTCACACACCCTTCTCGATATGAGTCAGAATATATGTCTATATCTCTCTAAATATATTTAATTCTCTTTCACTTTTCACGCGCTCTCGGCCAATTTTATTCAATTTATATAAGAGAAAAAATGTCTGAACTGAAATTGAGGAGAAGAGATTAAATATAAGTAACATTTTTTTTATAAACCCTAACGCAAATATTATTATATATTATAAAAAATCCACAATATACATTGACACCTACAGACACACAAACTCACCCACATGTAGTTAGTTTCTTAGTTTTTGTTCATCATTAAATTTGACCAGTACTCAGTTTTATTAAAAATCCTGAGTAACATTAATTTATATTTTAAATTAAAAGCAAAATTAATTTCATAATTTCAGAACAGAAAAATGAAATTAGTTTTTGTCGGTGAAATTCTGAGAAATAATTAATAAATTATTATCATCAAAATTTAAAAAAATGTGCAAACTATTCTTGTAAATATTCATTATTCATCGAAAACATAATTTTTAAGGAAATAGTGTCCCAACTAAACCTTTTTTATAAATTAAGAATCTCTCTTGAAACTTCTTTTTAAGCTTTAAATTGAAAGCTAAAAGATTAATTTTACTATTTCCAGTAAATAAAAAAACCCAAAAAACTTGTGTATTCAAAGAAGAAATTATATTGATTGGAATCGATATTTCTTTCTTAAAATAGCCGTCTATCTCACTTTTCTTCTTTTTCATCGATATGTAATTTTCTGCACGAACAACATCTTACAAAAATAAAATATCTGTCAGTCAGTTAAGTGCCATACGTAATTAAGGCTTGGGCGATTATGTCTCGAAAGAGACATGACTGACTAGGCAGAAGAATTTCGCACAGTAGGTTGCCATCACTTTCTGCGTTAGACTGGATATCAACCAAGACTATAGAACAAAATCTGTCCTGTTATTTGACCCATAGCTGGAGAAAAGAGACGGAATATCTTTCCCAAGGGTATTTGCGTGTAAGTGAATGCAAGGGATTCAAATGGAATTCGAACTTGGCTCTCCAGTTTCTCGCTCCAAGTCGATATACTTTACTTAAATTTTATTTGAGAAATATTAGTTAATTTAAAGTGTAAATAATCAGATTGAAAAAATATTTTTACGGTAAGTTTAAAAACCACATGAATGCATTTTTAAAACAAAACAGTAGAGAATGTTATTTTCGAATTACAAAGTGTGAATTGCGTCATGGAACTCATTTTCTCATACCGGTGCCCAACTGATCCTACTATTTTTGCAATCGACAAAATTAAAAACAAAAAAAAAATTCCGTGAATTTAAAAAACAAAATCTAAAACGGCGACCAAAATATGATCACGATAGCAGAGAAAATGTTTCCATCCCAACCAAATATCAACAGACACTCATTATGACTGCCTCTGCATAAATATCAAATCTCTCACTCATTCTCTCTCTCTCTGTTTCTCAAGTGGCTTCAATCTATATTAAAGTAAAAATGTCATTTTCTTTCAAAACAGGAAGCACTGTTTAAAGATAAAAACAATAAATACCACTCTACACACATGCAAATATATATGTAGTGTTTAAATGTAATATTATTTTGCGCCAAGGTTGTTATTTATCAGTGGTTATTAATTATAAAAGGTATTCTGGCGAGCAGGAATTTTATCGTAAAGTGCTCGATATCATGGTAGAGTGTTGATAGGTACAAATCGTTATAATGTTCTCACTCGTACATAACGATGTCATCCCGAAACTTTGAAGTTTGCATGAATCAGATCTTTTAAAGTTATAAACGCTTTGTATATATATATATAATCATATCCCCCAAAGCAAGGCATTTTACTGCCACAGTTGTGCAGGGGTTTACATAGGAGGAATGTTACGAGAAAGAGTGACAAGTTATAGGGGGTGTCAGGAAGTGGAGCAGAATTTACGTTTACATTTTATTGGTTTCACAGTAAAATGGTGGGACCTAGTTGCTAATCTTGTGTCTCGAGTAAATTCATATATAGGGGGCACCAGTGAGGTAAGTTCATCGGAGCAGAAGCCATGAAAGTATTTCTAGAAGAGACACAGGGAAATCACATTGCGCCGGTGAGAAAGTGACTGTATCTGAGCTGACAAGTCGGGATCGATCACATTACAGATTCTCCTTTTGATATTGTCGAGGACACCTAGGTGGATAGCAGGAGCACCCGACCAGATATGATAGCAATATTCAATGCACAGGCGGATGGTAAATTTATAAATGTGCAGAATTGTTTCAGATGGGAAAAACTTCCAGGCCCTACACAGAGAACCGACATTCTTAGCAGCGGATTTAGCTATAGATTCTATATAGTCTTTCCATTTGTGGTCTGTTGTGAGAGTTAACCCGTAGAGGCGCAGTGTTTCGCTTTCAGGGAGAGGAGTCTGATCCATGCTAATGAGGTGGGGGGTTAATAGGTAGCAGCTTCGTTATGGAAGCATTAAAATTTACGAGCCATTTCTTACCCCAGTCCGCCACGGATTGCAGGTCCTTTTCAAGCTCGGCAGCGAGATTAGCTTTGTCAGCCTCGGCAGATTTTTGATCGAGGCGAGAGTAAACCGTAGTGTCGTCAGCGTATATGCCTACTTGGGATTTTATTACATCGGGGAGATCGTTAATGTAGCTAAGGAAAAAGCATAGGACCTAGAATAGAGCCTTGAGGGACACCCGAGTTTGTATGATAGTATTGGGAGACATGTCCGTTCAATACTACCTTCATTGTGCTATTTGAAAGAAATGACCGGATTAGTTCAAACAATTGTCCAGTTATACCATAGCCCCGCAGCTGGCATAGAAGGCCAGCATGCCAGACTCTGTCAAACGCTTTAGAGATATCTAGGGCAACAATTTGGGATTCGCCGTTCTTGTCGAGTGCCTGGTGTATATACTCAGTGATGGTCGTGACCATATCAACAGTAGACTTTTTTGTCAGAGAAGAGTCTGTGGGCAGTGAGATGTTGAACCACCTCGGCGTTGATGATGGCTTCGAACACTTTGTCAAAAACATCTTAAACATTTTTTTAATCTCTTCTAACACGTTCGAAATTTTGCTAAAATAAATCTTGTTTTGGTTTTGATTTGAGTTAACGGGTAACCAAATCATTACGAGAGTTTATGGAAAACCTAATATTACATCACTCAGTTGTTTTCCGGTGACAAACACCTTAATTTAAAAATTCTTACAAAGATCAAATAATTGTTGGATTTTAATAAAAATTTCAGGACTTATTCACAAATGAATGAAATTATTTTTTAATCTATTATGTTTAAAAGCTCTTAATATTTTTTTACATTTGTTAACCCGCTTTCAAGTAAATGCATGAAATTTTAAGAAATTTAATTTTACTGCGATAAATGGTTTTATGAGTTAAACGCAGTATTCATTAGGGAATGTAAGTCATCTATTATTTTTTTGAAAAAATTGCCTATATTTCCGAAAATCTACTCGGAATGGTGAAATAAAATGCAATATAATGATGACATTATTTAATTTGATAAGCTTTTAATTTCTTAAATAAATAATAAAAAATTAGGGATATTATAGTCTGAAGAAAGAATGATTCAAAAGTATTTTTAAAATACATCAAAGATTTATTGGAGTTAGTTAAAAAACTAATTAAGCGAAGATTATATTTAGCAATAGAAAATTAAAAAGTTTAATTGAAATTGTTCAGTCTCCCTATTTATAAAATATTTTTAATTTTTTTTGTGGAATTGAAGTTTTTTTTTGTATGTTAATTTTTATGTGTAAATTAAAAGGTCTCGTAATTCAGAATTTGTACAATTATGTCACTTGTGATCGCGATATACTTATCTCTAATCTGTCCTTAATGATACTTGGCCCGGTGGATATAGACGTTGGTTAGTTCCTGTGACTTGACCCAAATAGTTATGAGTTCAGTACCAGGCTACAGCAGTAACTTACAGGGTTAGAGGGAGAAAACTCACGACTACCAGAAGAGGCTCTAGGCAAGGAATAAGATTGATATATCTCTGTGTTTGTAATAAAGGGTTCGGTTCGAAATTCCTAGCCCTCGGCGCAAATATGAGGACAATAGTCCGAATGTCAGTCAGTTAAGTGCCATACGTTGTACACGGTTGGGCGATCATGTCTCAAAAGAGACATGACTGACCGGGCAGAAGATTGCCCGCAGTAGGTTGTTATAATGTAAATAGTGTAAATACAATCTCTTGTCAGAAATATAGACAAAGACTAAAGGATCGGTACGAACCCGATACGCCAAAAATATGGAGACGAATAGAAAAGTCCTACCTGAAGCTGGCACGAATATCAAATCACCTGAGATACCTATGCCGATGCAGGGAACTACGACTCATCCCTGAAGGCTTGGCACCAAGACTTGCCGTCAATTCAAGGAAAGCCCGTATAGTCGCTGAAAAAGCGGGACACGCTCTGGTACATATCCAGTACAAACGATGGATAAAACAAAAATTACATTCCGATATTTCCCAGAGGCTCGAAGCATTCCTCATCAGGATCACTGATGAAGAAGACCGAAAAAGGATCCGGCACGCGTTGGACAGGCAAGATTTTTAGAAAATCTTATCAAAATATTTTTTCACATATGTTACCCCCACCATCAACTAATTTCCTGAAATTTTGCAACCAGACTGGCAACTGGGTCCCACCCATTCACAGTCAGGTTAGCCAAACGCAGACGACAATTCTACTCCTGCAGCTTCCTCTCTCGCACTTCCCGCCTGTGGAACTCACTCCCGTATTCTTTCTTTCCTGACGGCTACGACCTCCAGAAATTTAAATGCAAAGTCAATACTCATCTACTAACCACTGGACACTAGCTCTCTCCCCTCCCCTGTATAATCTCCGTTCTCTCCGCCCATGTATCTGTCATTGCACCTGCTTTCTCAGCTTTCTATTGTTCCTTTCTAACTAGCTTGTACTCCTCACACTTTTCTAATTAATCTTTTTACATTTATGTAACCCCCTGCACATCAGTGGCGTTTCTGCCTTGCTCGGGGTGAAATGATTAAAAAAAAAAAAAAAAAAATTGCGGGAGTTCGGCCATATACCTAATATTAATTAAATTCAGGAGTCTTTGGGGAATGCTAATCAACTGTTTTTTTTTTTTTTTTTGTTTTTTTTGCTTTTGTTTCAAAATTAGCCCTTTTTTTTAGAAAATCTGCACCGAAAACTGAAAACTGAAAACAAAAATGCAATAAAACTATGCTATTTTTTTATTTAGATAAACTTCCAGTTGGTTTTAATGATCTCTATTTTAATCAAGTATTAATGTTAAGGCCCCAATAAATTATTTTAATGTCTGCTCTTATATTCTTCAAATTAGAAATTCCTTTAATTTAATTGGTTTACTATGTAACAATGCCGCCCTGATTAGGGGTGTTTGGCTAGACTTGAACCTTTTAAAATTCTCCAACTTGAAATAAAACTCGAAACCATCATCAACGCCGAGTCGGTTCAACATCTACAGACTATTATCTGAGAAGCAGTATGGTTTCCGCTTCACCAGGTTTACAGTTGATATGTTCACGACCATCACTGAGTATATACACCAGGCTCTCGACAAGAACGGCGAATCCCAAACTGTTGCCCTACATCTCTCCAAAGCGTTTGACAGAGTCTGGTATGCTGGCCTTCTATGCAAGCTGCGGGGCTATGGTATAACTGGACAATTGTTTGAACTAATCCGGTCATTTCTTTCAAATAGCACAATGAAGGTAGTATTGAACGGACATGTCTCCCAATACTATCATACAAACTCGGGTGTCCCTCAAGGCTCTATTCTAGGTCCTATGCTTTTTCCTTAGCTACATTAACGATCTCCCCGATGTAATAAAATCCCAAGTAGGCATATACGCTGACGACACTACGGTTTACTCTCGCCTCGATCAAAAATCTGTCGAGGCTGACAAAGCTAATCTCGCTGCCGAGCTTGAAAAGGACCTCCAATCCGTGGCGGACTGGGGTAAGAAATGGCTCGTAAATTTTAATGCTTCCATAACGAAGCTGCTATCTATTAACCATCACAGACAATTGCTCCTACCCACCACCCCATTAGCATGGATCAGGCTAGTCTCCCTGAAAGCAAAACACTGCGCCTCTACGAGTTAACTCTCATATCAGAACACAAAAGGAAAGACTGTATATAATCTATAGCTAAATCTGCTGCTAAGAAGTTCGGTTTTCTGTGAAGGGCTTGGAAGTTTTTCCCGTCTGAATGTGATCGATCCCGACTTGGCAGCTCAGATACAGTCACTTTCTCACCGGCGCAATGTGGCTTCCCTGTGTCTCTTCTACAAATACTTTCACGGATTTTGCTCCGATGAACTAAGCTCACAGGTGTCCCCTATATATGAATTTACTCGAGCCAAAAGATTAGCAACTAGGTCCCACCCTTTTAGTGTGAAATCAATAAAATGTAAACGCAAATTCTACTTCCACAGCTTCTTTTCTCGCAATTCCCGCCCGTGGAATTCCCTTCCGTTTACTTGATTTTAAAAACAATTGAAAGTCTCAAGGTTAAACACATTATAAATATAGTTAAAGAAAAGAGAGAGAAGAAAAGTTCTCGGGAATTTATACTCATAAGATCGAATGTAAAGAATAAATAAATAAATAAATACATATATATATATATACAAAGTAAAAAGTAAATTATAAAGGGTACTAGATAATAACGGATAGGTAGATGAAAAATATAAAGACAAAATAATGAAAAATGAGAAATAGAGCCATACAAATAGAAGAACATTAGTATATAATATTTATAACGTTCAAGATTAAGGATTAGCGTTTGAGATTTAACGATCACGGAAGTCAAACTTTAGCCCGTTATAACTATAGTTAGGGTAAATGGAGGGAAAGAAAAGTTACCGGTAATTTATACTTAAAAGTTAAAGTCCGCTCTAGGGAGTCTTATTGGTGAAAGTACCTTTAATCTCTTGGTACATTATATCCCTAGTCGCAGTGTTTTCCCACCATAATTAGAAAAATAACTGTCATTCGAGATTTTGTTTTCTTAAAATACTCTATTAAACCGCGATCTCAAAAATGTTCTAAGGTACGAGTCATATTAATAATAGGTAATGTTAAACCGGCGACACTAGTAATATCAAATGGAACCATAAGGGGGTAAGACATTTCTGCGTATCTACATATATACATATATAGGTTGTCACAGTCGCACATAATCGATCCTCTGGATCCCGAGGCTAAGGACCTTAGGGATAAAATTAATAGACACTAGGCTCCACACCTCCCCTGTAGCCAATTGCAAAAATAATCGAGTTAATTTATAAGAATGAACGAAAGCCCTTCGGTATTTATGATATTGCTTGTAGTCCATAGTCAGACTGACACAACGGAAATTTGAAGACAAGAAACAATATAAACAATAGAAAGCGTTTATAACTTTAATAGAGCAGATTCATGCCAACTTCAAAGTTTCGGGATCACAACGTTATGTACGCGTGAGACCATTATAACGATTTGTACCTATCAACACTCTACCCTGATATCGAGCACTTTACGATAAAATTCCTGCTCGCCAAAATATCTTTTATCATAAATAACCGCTGACAAATAACAAACTTGGCGCTAAATAATATTACAATTAAACACTATATATATATATATATATATATATATATATATATATATATATATATATGCGTGAGTGTGTGTATAGGCTTATTTATTGTTGTTATCTTTAAACAGTGATTCCTGTTTTTAAAGAAAATAACATTTTTACTTTAATATAAACTGAATACACTTGAGAAACAGAGAGGGAGAGAGTGAGAGAGACTGGATATTTATGCAGAGGCAGTCATAATGAGTGTCTGTTGATATTTGGTTGGGATGGAAACATATTTTCTGCTATCATGATCATATTTTTGTCGCCATTTCATATTTTGTTTTTTTTAAATTCACGGAAACGTTTTTGTTTTTAATTTTGTCGATGGCAGAAATAGTCGGGTCAGTTGGGCACCGGGATGAGAAAATGAGTACCATGACGCAATTCATACTTTGTACTTCGAAAATAACATTCTCTACTGTATAGTTTTAAAAATGCATCCACGTGTTATTTTAAACTTAACGTAAAAATATTTTAACCCGATTATTTATACATTAAATCAACTGATATTTCTCAAATAAAATGTCAGAAAAGTATAACGACTTGGAACGAGAAACTGGAGAGCCAAGTTCGAATTCCATTTGAATCCCTTGCATTCACTTACGCGCAAATACCCTTGGGAAAGATATTCCGTCTCTTTTCTCCAGCTATGGGTCAAATAACAGGACAGATTAGGTTCTATCGTCTTGGTTGACAACCAGTCTAACGCAGAAAGTGATGGCAACCTACTGTGCGAAGTTCTTCTGCCTAGACAGTCATGTCTCTTTCGAGACATGATCACCCAAGCCTTAATTACGTATGGCACTTAAATGACTGAAAGATATTTTATTTTTGTAAGATGTTGTTTGTGCAGAAAATTACATATCGATAAAAAAGAAGAAAAGTGAGATAGACGGCGATTTTAAGAAAGAAATATCGATTCCAATCAATATAATTTCTTCTTTGAATACACAAGTTTTTTTTGTTGTTTTTTTTCTTTACTGGAAATAGTAAAATTAATCCTTTAGCTTTCAATTTAAAGCTTAAAAAGAAGTTTCAAGAGAGATTCTTAATTTATAAAAAAGGTTTAGTTGGGACACTATTTCCTTAAAAATTATGTTTTCGATGAATAATGAATATTTACAAGAATAGTTTTCACTTTTTTTAAAATTTTGATGATAATAATTTATTATTTATTTCTCAGAATTTCACCGACAAAAACTAATTTAATTAATTTTGCTTATTTCAGCTTTTAATTTAAAATATAAATTAATGTTACTCAGGATTTTTAATAAAACTGTGTCCTGGTCAAATTTAATGATGAACAAAAACTAAGAAACTAACTACATGTGGGTGAGTTTGTGTGTCTGTAGGTGTCAATGTATATTGTGGATATTTTATAATATTTAATAATATTTGCGTTAGGGTTTACAAAAAAAATTCTTACATATATTTAGTCTCTCTCTCCTCAATTTCATTTGTTCTCTAATATAAATTGAATAAAATTGGCCGAGAGAGAGAGAGAGAGAGAGAGAGGGTAACAAGCGAAAGAGAATTAATTATATTTAGAAAGATATACGCATAGATTCTGACTCACATCGAGAAGGGTGTGTGGAAATTTCTGCTTTGTTTGGGGTGGAAATACTTTCACTTTTTCGCTTGTCACTTTTTTGAAAACCTGTTTTCGGCAAGAAAATTGTTGTTTACGTAACCAGTGAAGAAAATGTATGTCATCAAATGTCCATGGCTGCCATGGTTAAATATTAAATATTAAACCGAACCCTTTATTACAATCACTAGGGTATATGAACTCCATTCCTTGCGGAGTAATACCTGTTTTGGAATAATTTATTTTCTTTCAGATTTGACCAGAAAGAATTTGTTTTTAATTTTGTCGATTGCACAATTTTGTAGGTTCAGTTAGGCACCGTGGGTGAGAAAATGCACACCATGATGCAATTCACTTCCACAAAAATTTAGAAATGCTGTGTTCTACTGTTTTGTTTTAAAAGTACATTTTTCTGTTATTTTAAATTTAATATGTTACATAATTTTACTCTCTCTCTCAATCTCTCTCTCTCTCTCTCTCTCTCTCTCTCTGTCTTCAATTTCAGTTTAGATACTTTAGCTAAAATAGATTGTTTGCAACTGCTTGAGAAAGCGAGAGAGAGAGAGAGAGAGAGAGAGAGAGGGGGGGATGTGAAAAAAATGAGAAAAATGGACATGTATACTGACAGATTTATGAAGGTATGTCCAAAATTTTGCTTTGGTTGGGATGTATACATTTTATTTTTGGCTCCTCTGATCACGTTTTTGAAAACCTGTTTTCGCATATATTAAAAAAAACTATCTCTCCCAGTTTGTTCATATCTACCTATTTCGGTATGTTCGCATCTATCTATCTATCTATCTATCTATCTATCTATCTATCTATCTAACATATCTTGCTAGATCGTTAAATGAATTGCAGCAGTCGTTAAATGAATTATCAGCTTTGATTGCATTTGAAATGAGGACAATGACTAAAATTTTCTTATTGCTATATATCTATATAAAAAACTTCTTTTCTATATTCAAAACGGAGTCAAAGTTAAAATAATTTCTGAAAAAGTTTTTCAAAGTTATATATCTTCTACAAATCTTCATTAATTTTCAAATATAAATCGAAAAAATCTATAAAATATTTCAAATGTTCGATGGTAACTTTGTAAAGGTTTGTTTAAAAATGTAAGAAGATCTACAATCATTTGAAATTGACGAGAAAAATGAAATAAAAATCAATCCAGCTCGATTAAAATAAAATGTAAAATGATATAATACAAAGACTAAAGTTATTAGTTAGTAAATATGAATGAAATAAAATAAAGAGAAATTATTAGTAATATAAATAATATAACATTGACTAGAAGACTGACTAGATAAAGTTTTTTTTTTTTTTTTTTTGAAACAACGACAAAAAAGTGAAACTAGTTGTCTTGGCAAAATTCAGAGAAATATGCGGTAAACCAAATTTAGGTACCTTCATTAAATTACTGAAAAAAAGCTTAGTATGAACATAAAAGACTCAGACTTAATAAAAATGATTTTTTTCCGTCACAATGTTTATGTTATTATTATTATTTGACTCCAAACTCACAGTTTTACTCGGTATTAGTGTCTCTCATGTCTACCACATAATAAATAATAAAACTCTTTTTCCTCACGTCTTCATGTTTCGCCATTTTACAAGTATTTTCGTATATAAAAATGTTAGAAGGTTTAATTAAAAAATTGACCTAAATTTCTAATTTTCTAAATTTCTCCGATCAAAACAACTTTCACTTTGTTCAGCCATCATGAAATTACTTTCTAATTTCTTTTAGCTTTTAATTTGAAATATAA
>JBBBDQ010002029.1:155000-157500 GCA_037127315.1 Ascarosepion bandense | reverse complement strand
AAAATGGCAGAATTTGTAACTTTTGATCTTTTTATTTATCTGTCTGTCTAATTTTTAATGAAAAAAATATGTTCAGTAATAAGTCGATAAATTCATTTCTAATTATTTAATGGACACGTAAAATATATTCTGGCACAAGGCCAGTAAAAACAGGAAAGATTGTAATTTATAGAATGAAAAAAAAAGAACCACGCCCTCATTGTTTTTTCTTTCAGTTTATAATACTTGCTTTATCTATCTATCTATCTATCTATCTATCTATCTATTTCAGTCTGTTCATTATCTATCTATCTATCTATTTCAGTCTGTACATTATCCCTATCTATCTATCTATCTATCTATCTATCTATTTCAGTGTACATTATCTATCTATCTATTTATCTATTTCAGTCTGTACATTATCTATCTATCTATCTATCTATCTATCTATCTATCTATTTCAGTCTGTACATTATCTATCTATCTATCTATGTATTTAGTCTGTACATTATCTATCTATCTATCTATCTATCTATTTCAGTACGTATCTATCTATCTATCTATCTATCTATTTCAGTCTGTGCATTTATCTATCTATCTATCTATCTATCTATCTATCTATCTATCTATTTCAGTCTGTACATTATCTATCTATCTATCTATCTATCTATCTATCTATCTATTTCAGTCTGTACATTATCTATCTATCTATCTATCTATCCTATCTATTTCAGTCAGCACGTATCTATCTATCTATCTATCTATTTCAGTCTGTTTATTATCTATCTATCTATCTATCTATTTCAGTCTGTACATTATCTATCTATCTATCTATCTATTTCAGTCTTACCCATTATCTATCTATCTATCTATCCTTCCAGTCTGTACATTATCTATCTATCTATCTATCTGTTCAGTCTGTACATTATCTATCTATCTATCTATCTATTTCAGTCTGTACATTATCTATCTATCTATCTATTTCAGTCTGTACATTATCTATCTATCTATCTATCTATTTCAGTCTGTACATATCTATCTATCTATCTATCTATTTCAGTCTGTACATTATCTATCTATCTATCTATCTATTTCAGTCTGTACATTATCTATCTATCTATCTATCTATTTCAGTCTGTACATTATCTATCTATCTATCTATCTATCTATCTATTTCAGTCTGTGTATGTATCTATCTATCTATCTATCTATCTATTTCTGTCTGTACATTATCTATCTATCTATCTATCTATTTCAGTCTGTACATTATCTATCTATCTATCTATTTCAGTCTGTACATTATCTATCTATCTATCTATCTATTTCAGTCTGTACATTATCTATCTATCTATCTATCTGTTCAGTCTGTTTGTTATCTATCTATCTATCTATCTATTTCCGTCTGTACATTATCTATCTATCTATCTATCTATTTCAGTCTGTACATTATCTATCTATCTATCTATTTCAGTCTGTACATTATCTATCTATCTATCTATCTATTTCAGTCTGTACATTATCTATCTATCTATCTATCTATTTCCAGTCACTTTGTTAATATCTATCTATCTATCTATCTATTTCAGTCTGTACATTATCTATCTATCTATCTATCTATTTCAGTCTGTACATTATCTATCTATCTATCTATCTATTTCAGTCTGTACGTATCTATCTATCTATCTATCTATCTATTTTAGTCTGTACATTATCTATCTATCTATCTATCTATTTCAGTCTTACATTATCCATCTATCTATCTATCTATCTATTTCAGTCTGTACATTATCTATCTATCTATCTATCTATTTCAGTCTGTACATTATCTATCTATCTATCTATCTATTTCAGTCTGTACGTATCTATCTATCTATCTATCTATCTATTTCAGTCTGTACATTATCTGTCTATCTATCTATCTATTTCAGTCTGTACATTATCTATCTATCTATCTATCTATCTATCTATTTCAGTCTGTACATTATCTATCTATCTATCTATCTAGCTCAGTCTGTACATTATCTATCTATCTATCTATACTCAGTCTGTTTGTCCATCTATCTATCTATCTATCTATCTATCTATCTATTTTAGTCTGTACATTATCTATCTATCTATCTATCTATTTCAGTCTGTCTATCTATCTATCCATCTGTATCTATCTATTTCAGTCTATGTATCTATCTATCTATCTATCTATCTATCTATCTATCTATCTATTTCAGTCTGTACGTATCTATCTATCTATCTATCTTTCAGTCTGCGTTTATCTATCTATCTATCTATCTATCTATCTATCTATTTCAGTCTGTACATTATCTATCTATCTATCTATCTATCTATCTATCTATCTGTTTAGTGTGTAGCTATCTATCTATCTATCTATCTATTTCAGTGCCAGCCATTATCTATCTATCTATCTATCTATTTCAGTGTGTACATTTATCTATCTATCTATCTATCCATTCAGTCTATGTATCTATCTATCTATCTATCTATCTATCTATCTATCTATTTAGTG
>JBBBDQ010002029.1:110000-152500 GCA_037127315.1 Ascarosepion bandense | reverse complement strand
GTTTCTATGTAACATTTGATTGAACAGAAATTAAATCCTGTTTTGAAAAGATGTGATCCACATTTTTACTCTCTCTCTCTCTCTCTTTCTTTCTCTCTTACACACTCTCTTCAAATTTAGGTCAGAAAGAGTAAGAGAATTCACCCCTCTCTCATTGTTCTTATGTCCTCTCTTTCCCCACTCTTCCTCCCACTTATAATCACGGAAACTAAAACTCCAGTCGCCTGTTATGTTTCGTCCAATCAAATGCCTTATATTCCAGTGACGTCATCCGTACCTCATTTGCGCTTTAACATTCGTTCCAGAAAATTCGACAAAGAAACTTGTTTTATTTTTGTCTCCCGTTTTTTTGACGAAAACCAATTTTCACCCAAATTGAAATCGAAATCAAGTGTAAGTAAGAATTTTCTCCATTTCCAAATCATCCAATCTTCTTAAATGTTTCCTTGGACATAACAAGACTCACCAAGATGTTTTTTAAATCATTTCACCCACAAGAAAAGCAAAGATAAAGCGACATTTTTGATTTTTGTGAAAAAAAAGGAACCCCGCCCTATTTTTTTGTCTGTCTTCATTTTCTACTTTTTTCGTTGGAAAATCAGGGAAGGATTCAAAATCACAATTTAGGGGTCATCTCTTTAATTAAAACTACATTATTTTTGACTATTCAAACAAATTTCTAGAAGTTTTTCTCTTTTTTTAAAATTTTTTTAAAATTTTTTTTAAATTCGTCGAAATTGTTTTCTTTTCTTTCGTCGTTTTTATTTCGCTTGGACAAAATTTGTAATAATTCGGAAAATTCGGTCCGTTTATCCATTTATTTATTTAAAAGAAAAGAAATTCCTTTTTCCCTTTTTTATAGACGGACATTTTTTTGTCTGTTTATTTGTATAACATAAAAAAATCCCGCCTTTTCTCTTTGAAAATTTTCTTCATTCATGAAAATCTTTTTATCGAAAAAAAAAAAAATATATATATATATTAAAATAAAAGAATTTATATCAGTCTGTCTATCTATCAATCTATCGTCCTGTCTGTCTATTAAAAGAAAAAAAAAACCCGCTCTCTCTTTCAGACAATTTTTTGATCTGTCTGTCTAATAAGCAGACGATAACCGGCCGCCATAATAAATTATTTAACATCTGATAATATATAGTATGGCACAAGGTCAATAAAAAGATCCGTCTGTCTATTTCAAAGAAATTTTTTTCAGATAATCTTTCCTGCATTAATAAAAAATATTTTTTTGGTAAAAATCAAACAATTTCTATCATTCATTTACAGTTTATTTATTTATCTCTTAATCCATCATTGTCAAAAATATTTAAGAATTTAATTGTCTGTCTTTAACGGATTGTCGATCAATTTATTAGTCTGTCTGTTTATTTAAAAGAAAAGAAAAATAATCTCCCTCCATCAATCTCTTTCAGAGAATCTTTTTTCTTCATTAATAAAATAAAATCCAAAATAACAATTTATATCAGGCTGTCTGTCGATCTATTTATTTATCTGTCTGTCTGTCTAAATCCCTAGCGCTTAATTTTTAATTAAAAAAGGTTTAAGAAGCTAATAATAGCCGCCATTTCATAGACAAGTAATATATAGTATGGCACAAGGACAATAAAAACTCGGAAGATATATATATATATGACGACCTTTGTTACTTTTATTGGCCTTGTGCCATACTAAGCTGTGATAAATGAAGATATTTTTAAAAATTATTTGAAGTCCGTGTATTTTTCGAAGAAAGTAAAAAACAAATGATCTGAAGAAATAGAAAAAAAAAATTAATTATTTTAATGGATAAAAGGAAAAAGTTAAAAGTGATTGTGAAGGCGTCAAATTGGAAATCCCTTCCCCCTTTCTTTGTAGCTTTTACCCTTTCTTCCTTTCTTTCTTTCTTGATAATCACTCTATCCTTCTTTTGACCTTTTTTTATTTTTCTTTCCAGATTTTCTGAAGGAATTTTTACAAATGGCGGCCAGTTTTAGTGAAAGATTCCCGTGTTCGAACTGCGACCAAAATTTAGATCTCTCCTCGAAGACATTGGCATGTCTTCATTCTTTGTGTCAGTCATGCCTTGATGTCCAATTCGAAGCAGCGACACAGGACGACGCCAAATGTCCCCAATGCCACACCCCGGTGGGGTCACGTGACATTTTAAGACTTTCACCATTTTTGGTGAAGATTATGACGCGCCAAAACCTGGAATTAAAAGAATGGAGATGCGACGTGTGTTTTGAAAACGACGGCACCGAATCGACCGTCAAGATTTGGTGCCCGGATTGCGAGAATCTCTCGTGCCAGAAGTGCGAGAAATACCACAAGAGATACCACCCAACACACGAAACCAGGGACCTGAGCGGCATGTCGAGGGGTGAGGCCGTGGGGGTCCTCATGACAGACGAGTGTCAACTGCACCACAAACAGAAGGACGCCTTCTGCGCCCGATGCAACGTTTGTCTGTGTTACGCGTGTTACAAGGATCACGTGACCTCTTCCCCCCAGTGTCCGCCTCGGCCGCTGTTCATGAGGGAGGAGGCGTCGAGGGAGAAGACGGCCGGCCCCACCCTGGAGCAAGAACTCCGTCAGATGGAAACCCAGATCCTTGCGATGAACGAACAGACGAGGCGATCCATTGACCAACTGTCAATGGATTGCGACTTGAAATGTTCCAAAATGTGGGAAGAGTTCGAGACGTTCGTGGAAGAGACACGTCGGTGTTTGAAAGAGCTGTCCGACAATATGAGAAAGCCGTTAGAAAAATGGCGCCTCTCCCTAAAGGAGGGTGAAGACCTTTTGAAAAAGGTCAAGATTTGGCGCCATAATGTTGACCAATTGTTGGGGGACGACGCCGAAGACGGGGACGTCGTTTGCGGTTTACGGTTGGATGGTGGTGGTGGGGGTGGTGCCCCACTCCTTCGTGCCGATCCGTCGACTGGGAATTTGTGGGGGACGAGAATTCAAATGTCGAAAATCTTCCTTTTTAGTCAAGAGGGAGAAATTCTTAAAAAAATAAAAATTCAAGAAGAAATTCTGAATTTCACTCCAAATAAATTTCAACTTTTTTATTTTGCTACAAACGAAGGAATTTTTTCCGCTTTACCGGAAAAAGTTCTGTACAAATTCCCACAAGAATCAGAACATACTCCAAATCTTTTTCTTTCCCAACAAAAATTGTTTATTTATTTTCAAAACGATGAAAAAGATTTTATAAAAATTTTCAAAATTTAAGAAAAAAAAATTGAAAAAATTGAAATTTATTTTTAATTTTGCAAATAAAATGAATTTAATTTAATTTTTGTGTTGTTTTCATTTTTTATTTCTGAAATTTTAAAAACTTTTTTATGATTTCACAATATGAGTCGAGGTAAAAATATTGAAAAAAAAGTAATGTTTCGTAATATGAATGAAGACAAAAAATCATGTCTACTTTTCTGAGATGAGGAAATATTTACATTATTCGGACGATTATCCTCATCTTTGTTGTTATTTGTACGACTTTCAGCCGTTCGACTCTGCGGCCTTCTTCAGGGGCTAAGAATTTCGAACAAAATTATTTTTTTTAACATCTTTTACCCCCAACATGGGTAAAACAGTGACGATTTAAACTGGCGAATATCCGAGTTGTTAAATAATATCTCCTTCTAAGTAGTCGTGGCTCTCCCCAGCTTCCATTTCTTAGCTTCTCAAATGGTTTCCTTATATATCTCTCTTAATCCCCTTTGTGCAATGCATCAACTGAGACTCTCTATCTGGGTTACGCATTCCTGAATTCTGCCTCTCACGTTTTCGGTCAGTCTTCTGTGTGAAGATTCGCGAAAAATGAGGCGGTCATGGCTCTCGACGACATCTCTTTTTTATTAATTACATACACGGTCATGGCTCTCACAATCGTCTATTTCTCGTCTCAAACATGTACACGGTTCTCCACAACTTCCCCTTATAATGTATCGTGCGATAGATAAAATGTCGCAATTGTTTATTTTCACTTGAAAACATAGAGTGCGATAAATAAATTGCCGTAAGTATTAAATTTTCATTTTCCTGTTCGTTTCCACG
Organism: Ascarosepion bandense; assembly: GCA_037127315.1. NCBI lineage: Eukaryota > Metazoa > Mollusca > Cephalopoda > Sepiida > Sepiidae > Ascarosepion > Ascarosepion bandense. The sequence goes on along the minus strand of JBBBDQ010002029.1, from coordinate 148,438 downwards.
GAATGTTGCCTTGTGCCAGTCGCATTGTTCTTCCGATTTTTCTAACTTCATGTGTTTCATGACAATCCTCGGTGCGATCAATAAATTGCCGCAATTATTTCTCGTAAAAGAAAATCGAGAGTGCGATAAATAAATTGACATATTTATTATTTTTCTTTTCTCTTTTCCACGGACTGTTAGCTTATAACAGTCGCATTAGAATTAGTACACAATAATAAAGACGGGGATCGTTTTTCTATTGTTGTTAAGTAATAAACTGATCCCCCGAGAATTAGTACACAATAATATCATTGGAATCGAATACAATTAAATCTTCTATTACGACTAAAGACGGGGATCAGTTTTCTATTGTTGTTAAGTAATAAACTGATCCCCCTAGCATTAACAGCCCTCAATATAATTGGTATTTTTCTTACGACAATGGTGTCATTAATAATTCCCATTTATAAATAAATTATTTTATTAAATTATCTCAGCAACAATTCACGAAAAATATCAATTTTTCAGTTATTTTTATCGAATTATTTTCGTAACGGCACGAATTTTCAGTCTTCAAATTTGTTTTTTCAATAACAGATCCGAAATTATTGGAATTTTCTTTTCAATCCGATAATTTCTGATCTTTAACGACTTTTTTCGAACAGGAGTAGCGATTTTGACTTTCATTTCGGTGACACCAATAATATTATATCTAAAAAATAACTAATAAATGTCTATGGTATTGCTTTCATGTTGAAATCCTATCCTTATAGAGTGAACTGTTTATTAATGACTACATAATGACAGCAACTCAACAAGACTGTTAGCTTATGCCTTTCCCATTAGGTGTTAGCTTGTACCAACACCTTAGACTGTTAGCTTATGCCTTTCCCGTTAGGCGTTAGCTTCTACCAACACATCAGACTCTTAGCTTGTTCCATTCCAACTGATTGATACATTTTTAAAAATCAACTAAGCGTCTTACTCGGCAAATATTTTCACCCCAACCATGGGTAAAGCAGTGACGATTTAAAGTGGCGAATATCCGAGTTGTTAAATAATAACACATAAGAATTCTTGGTTCTCCCCATCTTCCATTTCTTAGCTTCTCAAAGGTTTTCCTTATATATCCCTCTTAATCCGCTTTGTGCAATCCATCAACTGAGACTCTCTACCTGGGTTACGCATTCCTCAATTCTGCCTCTCACGTTTTCAGTCAGTGTGAAGATTCGCGAAAACTAAGGCGGTCATGGTGCTCGACGTCATCTATTTTTATTAATAACATACATGATCATGGCTCTCCGAATCGTCTATTTTTATTTTTTAACAAGTACATGTTGCCCCCGCCATCTTCCCCTTATAATGTATATTGCGACAAATAAAATGTCGCAGTTATTTCGTTTCAAGTGAAAAGCAAGTGTGCGATAACCAAATTGTCGTAAATATTTATTTTCATTTTCTTGTTCGTTTCCACGGACTGTTAGTTTGTACCATGGGGATTAGTTTTCTGTTGTTGTTAAGTAATAAACTGATCCCCCGACAAGTAGTACAAAATGATATCATTGGAATCGAATAAAATTAAAGCTTCTATTACGACTAAAGACGGGGATCAGTTTTCTATTGTTGTTAAGTAATAAACTGATTCCTCTAGAATTAGTACACAACAAGATCATTGGAAACTAATACAATTAAAGCTTCTATTACGACTAAAGACGGGGATCAGTTTTCTATTGTTGTTAAGTAATAAGCTGATCCCCCTAGAATTAGTACACAATAATATCATTGGAATCGAATAGAATTAAAGCTTCTATTACGACTAAAGACGGGGATCAGTTTTCTATTGTTGTTAAGTAATAAACTGATCCCACTAGAATTATTACACAATAATATTATTGGAATGGAATACAATTAAAGCTTCTACTACGACTAAAGACGGAGATCAATTTTCTATTGTTGTTAAGTAATAAACTGATCCCCCTAGAATTAGTACACAATAATATCATTGGAATCGAATACAATTAAAGCTTCTATGACGTCTAATGACGGGGATCAGTTTTCTATTGTTGTTAAGTAATAAACTGATCCCCCTAGAATTAGTACACAATAATATCATTGGAAACTAATACACTTAGAGCTTCTATTGCGACTAAAGACGGGGATCAGTTTTCTATTGTTGTTAAGTAATAAACTGATCCCCCTAGAATTAGTACACAATAATATCATTGGAATCGAATACAATTAAATCTTCTATTACGACTAAAGACGGGGATCAGTTTTCTATTGTTGTTAATTAATAAACTGATCCCCCTGGAATTAGTACGCAATAATATCATTGGAATCTGACACAATTAGAGCTTCTATTTCGAGTAAAGACGGGGACTAGTTTTCTATTTTTGTTAAGTAATAAACTGATCCCCCTAGAAATAGTATACAATAATATTATTAGAAAAAATAAAATTAAAGCTTCTATTACGACTAAAGACGGGGATCAGTTTCCTATTGTTGTTAAGTAATAAACTGATCCCCCTAGAATTATTACACAATAATATCATTGGAATCGAATACAATTAAAGCTTGTATTACGAGTAAAGACGGGGATCATTTTTCTATTGTTGTTAAGTAATAAACTGATCCCCCTAGATTTAGAACACAATAATATCATTGGAATCGAATACAATTAAAACTTGTCAAGCTCAGTATGGTACTAGCCTATAAAGAGGCAAGAAGAATAAAAGGTCTTTCGCGAAAACAAAATGGAAATCTGTGACAGGTTCTTTGTGGAAAAATAGAAAATTAAAAATAACCTGACTAGAAACAAGTCAGATTGATTGCTTATAGCATTTTGCGTAGTATAGAAGCATTTCTACAATACGGAGGTCTTGTTTTACTTACATATGTCGATAGATTACTGGGCAGCTTGTCGTGTTGAAACACTAAGTATTGATAACAATGTTCGACACATGAATAGTAAGTGATATAGGAATTTCAAAAAAATAAAAAAAAATAAAACATGATTTACAATTTTTATGTAATGACCATTTTTTTGTTTTTTACAACTACATAATTTCACGAAATTATATTGGAACGGGAGTTAATGTTTAAAAACAAAGGATAAAATTTAAAAATAAATAAACATATATATCTTTTATTTTATTGGCCTTGTACCATGCTATATATTTTAAAACGTACGACGCTTTTCAATGGTGGGAGGGTGGTCTGTCACACCCATCCATCCACACCGCACGCGACCAAGAAAGACACACACTTGTGCCGTACTAAGCAAGGATTAAGGAATTAAATTAAGAAAACTTTTATATTCGACACTAGCAGTATAGCCCGGCGTTGCTCGGGTGTAATGAAAACTTTAAAACTATTCCATGGTCTTGGAGCTCAGACTCTGCCTAAAGAATATTTGTGTGAAGTTTGGTGAGAATCGCATAAAAATTGTGGATTTGTATAAAGGACATACAGACAGATATACAGACACACACACAAGCATCTTGCCTGATTATATATATATATATATTATCGATTTTCTGTACTATTGTAAGAACTGCATCCTTGAAACTTCTGAATATCGTTTCTTATGACTTTGTCTACGAGTGTATCAAATTTGATTAAAATCGGGCCACTCCTTCTATAACCCCATTTTTTCAATTATCGATTTTCGATATTTATCGGGGGTAACTCGACACAAAACCTAGCTAAGTACACTCGCAGATGCTTATCGTAGAACCGTGTAAATTTTCAAGAAAATCAGTTCGGCGGTTTCGGAGTCTATAGGTAACACACACACACACACACACACACACACACACACACACACACACAAAGTTCCATTTATAAATAAGTTTAGATAGATTAGATATCTGTTTAAGCTGATTAACTCCTTTTTGACATCAGATATTTGACACAATCTCCCAAAGTCACGTAAAATATAGTATGGCACAAGGCTATTAAAAACAAGACAACTAAAGAAATCGTTGTCATGGAAACAATGAATGCGACAATTTATAAGTTGTCGCGTAAACAGAAGGAACGCGGCAATATATTAATTGCACACTACGATGCCATGGAAACAGAAAGTATGCGACAATTTAAAATAGGAAGATGTGGAGCACTATGAACATGTTTGAGACTACGAATGGACGATCGGAGAGATATGACCCTGTATGATATCAAAAAATGAAGATCGATGTGGAGAGACATGACCGGCTTGCCTTTCTTGTTTATTAGTTACGCAGAAAACTGACCAAAAGACGGGAGGCAGAAAATAAAGGAAGGCGTAACCCATCTAGAGAGTCTCAGTTCATGGATTTCACAAAATTGATTAGGAGTGACGTATATTTGTAATAATTCGGAAAAAACGGTCGCTTTATCTATAAAAGAAAAGAAATTCCCATTTCCCTTTTTTATTGGTTTGTCTGTCTGTCTGTCTGTCTGTCTATGCAAAACATGAAAAAAAACCCTCTTTTTCTCTTTCATAGTTTTCTTCATTCATGAAAATCTTTTTATCTAAATAAATAAAATGTCAAAATGAAACAATTTATATATCAGTCTGTCTATCTATCAATCTATCGGCCTATCTGTCTATTAAAAGAAAACAAAAACCCGCTCTCTCTTTCAGACAATTTTTTTATCTGTCTGTCTAATAAGCAGACGATAACCGGCCGCCATAATAAATTTTTATCTGATAATATATAGTATGGCACAAGGTCAATAATTTTTCGAAGAATGTAAAAAAAGTCATCTGAAGAAATAGAAAAAAAAAATTATTTTAATGGATGAAAGGAGAAAGTTAAAAGTGATTGTGAAGGCGTCAAACTGGAAATCCCTTCCCTCTTTCTCTCTTTCTGTTTCTTTTAATCTTTCTTTCCTTCCTCCCTTTCTTTCTTGATAATCACTCTATCCTTCTTTTGACACTTTTTTCTTTTTCTTTCCAGATTTCTTGAAGCTATTTTACAAATGGCGGCCAGTTTTAACGAAGAAGATTCCTGTGTTCGAACTGTGACCAAATTTTGGATTTCTTCTCAAAGACATTGGCATGTCTTCATTCTTTGTGTCGGTCTTGCCTCGATGTCCAATACGAAGCAGCGACACAGGACGACGTTAAATGTCCCCAATGCCACACCCCGGTGGGGACACGTGACAGTTTGAGACTTTCACTATTTTTGGTAAAGATTATGACGCGCCAAAACCTGGAATTAAAAGAATGGAGATGCGAGCTGTGTTTTGAAAACGACGGTACCGAATCGACCGTCAAGATTTCGTGCTCGGATTGTGTAAAACTCTTGTGCCAGAATTGCGCGAGATTCCACAGGCGATTCCACCCAACACACGAAACCAGGGACCTGAGCGGCATGTCGAGGGGTGAGGCCGTGGGGGTCTTCATGACGGACGAGTGTCGCCTGCACCGCAAACGGAAGGACGCCTTCTGCGACCGATACAACGTTTGCCTGTGTGACGCGTGTTACAAGGATCACGTGACCTCTTCCCCCCAGTGTTCGCCTCGGACGCTGTCCGTGAGGGAGGAGGCGTCGAGGGAGAAAACGGTCGGCCCCACCCTGGAGCAAGAACTCTGTCAGTTGGAAACCCAGATCCTTGGAATGAACGAACAGACGAGGCGATCCATTGACCAACTGTCAATGGATTGCGACTCGAAATGTTCCGAAATGTGGGAAGAGTTCGAGTCGTTCGTGGAAGAGACACGTCGGAGTTTGAAAGAGCTGTCCGACAATATGAGAGAGGCGATCTCCGGACCGTTAGAAAAATGGCGCCTCTCCCTAAAGGAGGGAGAAGACCTTTTGAAAAAGGTCAAGATTTGGCGCCATAATGTTGATCAAATGCTGGGGGTCGACGCCGAAGAAGGGGACGTCGTTTGTGGATTACGGTTGGTGGGAGCGGAGCTTAGATCGCGGCTCCCACAATCGTTTGCGCACCTCCACCAAAAATCTGAATTGACGGTGACATTTCCATTTTCAAAATGGTGTCACGAATCTTTGGAGTCACTAAGAAAAGAAATAATAGAGTTTACGAGGGTCGGGACATCCGGGGATTTACAGCTCCAAAAAGAATACTGTCTCCACGATTCGAACCTGAAGTGGATTCTCTCGATTCTCGCCACCGCTTTGTCTGCGATTACCACCACTTTTCGGTGGAAGAATTCGATGAGTTTGGTGAGTTGATTGGCCGATGTGAATTGACGGACGGAGGAGAGAGATTCCGCCCTAAGGGACATTTGTCGCATTTCCGAAGACATTTTCGTCGTCTGTTGTCCTGGGGGGACGGGTAAGGGGGGGAAGAATTTTCTTTTTGGAGAGAAAAAAACGCCCCCCATTTTTAGAAAACCAAAAAATAATTGACACAAAAAATCATTTTTATTCTTTGTGTCAATTTCAACAAAAAATTTTCACTTGTGACTGGGAATTTGAAGAAATTGTTTGTTTTTTCGGAAACCGGGGCCGAAATGAAACGACCTTGGGACCTGGCCGGGGAGGTGAGGTGGTCGTGGTCGTGGTCGTGGTGATCGTGATGTTGGTGATGTTAATCCCCTCCTTCGTGCCGATCCGACGACTGGGATTTTGTGGGGGACGAGACGTTATATGTCGAAAATCTACCTTTTTAGTCAAAAGGGAGACATTCTTCAAAAAATAGAAATTAAAGAAATAATTTTCAACATTTTTATTTTGCTACCAACGGAGGAATTTTCTCCGTTTTGTCGAAAAAAGTTCTGTACGAATTCCCACAATCAGAATATTATGCAAATATTTTTCTTTCCCAACAAAAATTGTTTATTTATTTTCGAAACGATCAAAAACATTTAATAAACCTTTTCAAAATACATTAAGACAAAAAAATTTTAAAAATTAAAATTTTTTTTAATTTTGCAAATAAAATTATTTTGATTTAATTTTTGTGTTGTTTTTATTTTTTAATTCTGAAATTTTAAAAACATTTTTATGATTTCAAAATATGAGTCGAGGTATAAATATTTAAGTATGAATGAAGACAAAAAAACATGAAGACATTCGTAATATGAATGAAGACAAAAAAATCATGTTTACATTTCTGAGATGAGGAAGTATTTACATTATTCGGACAATCATCCCCATCTTTGTTGTTATTTGTACGACGTTTCAGCCGTTATAATATACGGCCTTCTTCTGGGGTTAAGAATTTTGAACAAATTTTTTTTTAACACCTTTTACTCCGACCATCAATGGTTGACAGAAGATGTGCAAATAAATTTGTTTTTTTTCAGAGTTTTTTTTCTGTCTGTTAATTTTTTTTTTTGTTGTTTGTTAATTATCTTAAATTTTTATTAATATTTTTTTTTCCGTCAAAAACTGATTTTAAAACTTTTAAAAAAAATATATTTACACTGTGATTTTGATTAGAAATTGGAGAGAAAAAGCAAAGAAAAGTTTGGGATGATTGTATTTTGTGGCCAAAATTTCAGAGGGAAATTCCAACTAGGTTTTTCATGGTTGTGGTGACGGAAACTTTTGAAAGAAGTTTCCAGCAACAATTCGATATTTCATTCTATCTTTTTAAATTTAGCGGAAAAGTTCTAGAAGTGATGACAATTAATAGCTTTTAGAAGCTAAAACCGAGTTTAGATTCAAGACCATATCTGTATCGTCGGGTTTTTAACACTTTCTCTCACCCCGCCTCTCTTTTTTTTGTCTCTCTGTCTCTCTGGTTTTTTTTCTAGTTTTTTTTCACAGCATTTGAGAGAGAGAGAGAAAAAAAAATTAGAAAAATATAATGTATTCCAAGGGAAATAACTCTGCTTATTTTTGGGAGGTGTTTCTTTCCCTTAAACGAAACATTCTTTTAACGATATTTAAAAAGAAAACCATTTACAGCTGATGAAAAAATTGATGTGGTGGAATTTGGTTATAGAGGAAAATAACAATAATAAATCATTTTAAAAGAATAAAACAAAATGAATTTCCATATAAATTTAAAAAAAAAAGACGAAATTAGGATAGAATGTTAATGTCTACAATGCAAAATGTTCACAGTAGAAAATGGTTAAAATTTCACTGTATGTATATATATATATATATATATATATATATGTGTGTGTGTGTGTGTGTGTGTGTGTGTGTGTAAGAGAGAGAGAGAGAGAGAGAGAGGAAAAGTATGAATGACTTATTTTTTTAACTTCAAGTTTCACGGATACACTGCTCACCTTCAAACACATTAAACTTCATTAATTTCCTAAACTGCTTCTAAAAGTTGTAATGATTCCAGAATGAAAGACTAAAATTTTTAATGATTCAAGTATCAATCAATTCAGAAGTACAAGCAACTGTATTAATGGATTTAAGAATTCCAAGTCGAACGAAAGGATTAAACACTTTCTACAAATATATTTAGGATTTTTACAATGATTAATTTTTTTTTCTTATAATTTTCAAAACTGTTTAGATATTTTTGAGAATGACATTCAGATCTGAAAATCACTTTTCATTTTAAACAGCGATGACTGCAACATTTATGGAAAAGGTTTTCGCAATTGCTAACCCTCCCTCCCCAAAAGTTTTGTTTTAAAGAGAGGAACAATTAAAGGAAGTCTAATTAAACTATTTTTATTCTTAAATTTAATTGAAAAGAAATGAAAAAACAGTAATAAAAAAACTTAGGAAACCAGTTTTAAATCATATCCTCTAATAATAATCATCATCATCTGTCTAAGATCCTGAAAAAATCCGATATTAAATAAATAAATAATAATAATAATAATAATAATAATAATAATAATTCTTTCTCCAATGTGGTCACATTTAAACTATTGTCACGAACCCCATTTTTTATGTTTTAATAATTTAATTCCGGTGAAATGTTATTTAAAAGTGTCCTTTTTTTTTCTTCTTCTAACCCTAACCCTGTCCTTAAGCCGGCGAAGGAGAGGCTCCAACACCGAAGCGTAAAGTAAGGGCGACTGCGAGCAACCCTGACTAACCGACCGAGACAGCGCAAAAGCGCCCGACCGCTTTCCGTTCAGCTGTACCACAGCACTGGGGGAGCGATACAGTAGGCTGATCCACTTGCAGAATCGGCTTTGAATCCAGCGGCCTGCAGGTCAGCTGCTAGATACCGATGATCAAACCTATCAAATGCCTCGGATTGAACCAAATTGATCAGCACGGCTTGTTCGTCGTCATCTACACCCTCTACGATCGTGCGGATCAAGTGCAGGTTGCTTTGAATTGTCTGCTCGTCTCTCAACAGAATCTCGGCAACTATCTGCAAGTGCTCTGTCAGGATCTTGACCAAAATCTTTAACACTTATGTTGAGCCTGTCATTATCTAAACCTCCCAACACCCTTGACCTTTTTCAACAGCGTGATCACACCCTTGAAAATCCGGTCGGGTATGGAACCAGTTGTTGTAGACCACCGTCAAAATCGGTACAAAATTGTGCGACAGTCTCAAGTACAATTCATAGGGTAGACCATCAAGTCCCGGAGACTTGCCCATGCCAACCCTCTTCAATGTTAAAAAAAAAAAAAAAAAAATTAAAAATTAAAAAATAAAAATATAATATATATTGTCGAGTATCATTGACAAAAGCACTGTTGAGTGTTTGTAATTTGAGATTCTAATTTGGATTTAAGTATTGCCAAAAGATATGAGAAGTGAGGAAACGAAGGACATTTAATGCCGATTGTGTCATGAATGGAAATTAACAATGATTGTCATCGACGCACCAAACTTTTAATGTAGACATAATTCAATGTAACATCTCTTCTACACTAATAGTTTCTTTTCTCTCACTTGCTGCCTTCCGTTTACTCGCTTCTCTGATAGCTACAATCTCCATAATTTTAAATGAAACGTCAATTGTAATTTTCTGTTTCCTTGATTCCCATTCATCTTTTATTCGAAGAATGCTGGGATTTCTCTCTCTCTCATTGTATTCCTCTGTGCACTAGTATCACTTCCATTTTGTTTGAGGTAAAATAATAATAATAATAGTAAAAAAGAACAAAACAAAAAACAAAGAAGCAAAAAAATCTCCGAAATATTCATTTGAAACAAGTGCCAAATTCAAAAACTTTTAGTCAATTTTGTCTTGTTTTTCCTAAGATTTTTTTTCTTTTCAATTAAATTTATAAAAGTTTTTACATTCATTGTTTGGTTATATTTTGAAGAAAAAATTTTTGGCAGTCAAATTTTGATAAAGAAACGGTTATATTCAATTGTTTTATCCGGTTTCATATTTGGAAAAATTATAAACACTTTATTAGCTTGGCGGATTTGCCAGACTGTGTGACCTCGGGTTAGATTCGAAGGATTTTTTAGCATCAGCTCAACATGAAGATTAGAACTGATAGAAAACGATTGGTTTTGACAGACAACAAAAATTGGGCATTTGCGTAAATTTGCGAGTTTTATTTGGGAGAAGAATATGATTTTAGAATAGGGATCACAGACAAATGGAAATTAACGGTCATAAACGGGTGGCTTTCATAGACAGAAGAAACATCAACTGTTCATATTTTCTGATTTTTGGAACTAGAATGAGATTTTTTAGAAAAGTGATCGTTGATAAATGAAGGTTGCAGGACATGAACAGGAGTAACATGAAATGATGAAGTATGATTTAAGAGAAAGGATCATTAAAATGGAGGTTGGAGTTATTTCCCTTGGAAGACTTTATATCTTCTCATTCTTTTTTTTTCTCTCTCAGATGCTAAGAAAAAAAGAGAGAGAGAGAGAGAAAGAGAGAGAGAGAGAGAGAGAGCGACGGGAGGAGTGAGAGAAAGTGTTAAAAACAGAACGATACTGACATGGTATTCAATTTAAACCAGGTTTACTGATTTTTATAAACTATTGTCATCAATTCTAGAACTTTTCCCCTAAATTTAAAGATAGAATGAAATATCGAATTGTTGATGGAAACTTCTTTCAAAAGTTCGATGACCACAACCATGAAAAACCTCCTTGGAATTTCCGTTTGAAATTTTGGCCACAAAATACAATCATCTCAAACTTTTCTTTGATTTTTTTCTCCAATTTCTTATCAATATTGGATTGTAAATATCTTTTAAAAGATTCTAAAATCTGTTTTCGACGGCAAAAATAAATAAAATAAAATAGAATAAAAATTTAAGATAATTGACATATCACAAAAAAATTGACAGACAGAAAAAAGTCTAATAAAACCACCATTATTTGCACATCTGTCAACCATTGATGGTCGGAGTAAAAGTTGTAGGAAAAAAAAAAATTTTGTTCGAAATTCTTATCCCCTGAAGAAGGCCGCAGAGTCCAACGGCTGAAACGTCATGACAACAAAGATGAGAATAATAGTCTGAATAATGTAAATACTTCCTCATCTCAGAAATGTAGACATTTTTTGTCTTCATTCATATTACGAAACATTACTTTTTTTCAATATTTATACCTTAACTTATATTTTGAAATCATAAAAAGGTTTTTAAAATTTCAGAATTAAAAAATGAAAACACAAAAATTAAATTAATTTTATTTGCAAAATTTAAAATAAATTTTAATTTTTCAAATTCTTTTGTCTTAACGAATTTTGAAAATTTTCATGAAATGTTTTTCATCGTTTTGAAAATAAATAAACAATTTTTTGTTGGGAAAGAAAAATTTTCTTTTCTGAATTTTCTGGGAATTTGTACAGTACTTTTTCCGACAAAACGGAAAAAATTTCTTCCTTGGTAGCAAAATAAAAATATTGAAATTTATTTGGAGAGAAATTCATAATTTCTTCTTTAATTTCTATTTTTTGAAGAATTTCTCCCTTTTGACTAAAAAGGAAGATTTTCGACATTTTACATCTCGTCCCCCACAAATTCCCAGTCGTCGGATCGGAACGAAGGAGGGGGCAATCATCACCACCACCACCTCCCCACCTCCTCCTCCCCGGCCAGTTCTCAAGGTCAATTTTTTTTATTTCTGCTCCGGTTTCCGAAAAACAAATAATTTCTTTAAATTCCCAGTCACAAGTGGAAATTTGTTGTTGAAATTGACACAAAGAAAGAAATTTCTTTTTTGTGTGAATTATTTTTCGTTTTTTTAAAAATGGGCGGCGTTTTTTTTCTCTCCAAAAAGAAAATTCTTCCCCCCTTGCCAAACCCGGAAGGATCGCAGACGACGACGAAAATGTCATCGGAAATGCGACAAATGTCCCAGGGCCGGAATCGCCATCCTTCGTCCGTCAATTCACATCGGCCAATCAACTCCCCAGATTCATTGAATTCTTTCACCGAACCATCATTCCAATCGCAGACAAAGACATGATCGTCTTCATCGGTGGCGAGAATCGAAAGAATCCAGTTCATGTTCGAATCGAGGAGACAGTATTCTTTTTGGAGCTGTAAATCCCCGGATGTCCCGACCCTCGTAAACTCTATTATTTCTTTTCTCAGTGACTCCAGGGATCCGTGATAGCATTTTGAAAATGGAAATGTCACCGTCAATTCCAATTTTTCGTGGAGGGGGGCAAACGATTGTGGGAGCCGCGATCTAAGCTCCGCTCCCACCAACCGTAAACCACAAACGACGTCCCCGTCTTCGGCGTCGTCCCCCAACAATTGGCCAACATTATGGCGCCAAATTTTGACCTTTTTCAAAAGGTCTTCTCCCTCCTTTAGGGAGAGGCGCCATTTTTCTAAAGGTCCGGAGATCGCCTCTCTCATACTGTCGGACAGCTCTTTCAAACACTGGCGTTTCTCTTCCGCGAACGTACCAAACTCTTCCCACATTTCGGAACATTTTGAGTCGCAATCCATTGAAAGTTGATCAATGGATTGCCTCGTCTGTTCGTTCATTGCAAGGATCTGGATTTCCAACTGACGGAGTTCTTGCTCCAGGGTGGGGCCGACCGTTTTCTCCCTCGACGCCTCCTCTCTCACGGACAGCGGCCGAGGCCGACACTGGGGGGAAGCGGTCAAGTGATCCCCGTAACACGAGTCACACAGGCAAATGTTGCATCGGTCGCAGAAGGCGTCCTTCCGTTTGCGGTGCAGGTGACACTCGTCAGTCATGAGGACCCCCACGGCCTCAACACTCGACATGCCCCCAAGGTCCCTGGTTTCATGTGTTGGGTGAAATATCCTGTGGTATTTCTGGCAAGTCTTGCACAAGAGTTTTTCACAAACTGAGCACAAAATCTGGACGGTTGATTGGGTGCCGTCTTCTTCAAAACAGAAGTCGCATCTCCATTCTTTTAATTCCAGGATTTGGCGCGTCATGGTCTTCACCAAAAATGGTGAAAGTTTCAAACTGTCACGTGTCCCCACCGGAGTGTGGCATTGGGGACATTTGACGTCGTCCTGTGTCGCTGCTTCAAATTGGACATCGAGGCATGACCGACACAAAGAATGAAGACACGCCAATGTCTTCGAGGAGAAATCCAAATTTTTGTCACAGTTTGAACACAGGAATCTTTCTTCATTAAAATTGGCAGCCATTTTTAAAATTCCTTCAGGAAATCTGGAAAGAAAAATAAAAAGGGTCAAAAGAAGAATAGAGTGATTATCAAAAAGGGAGAAGGACAGAAAGGGAGAAGGACAGAAAGGAGAAGGGATTTCCAATTTGACACCTTCACAATCACTTAACTTTCCTTTTATCCATTGAAATTTTTTTTTCTATTTCTTCGGATGATTTTTTTTTTACTAAAAATTCAGGTACTTCAAATACTTTTTAAAAATTATCTTCAATTATCACAGCTTAGTATGGCACAAGGCCAATAAAATCAACAAAGATCGCCATATATATATGTATATATTATAAATCTTAAGTTTTTATTGTCCTTGTGCCATACTATATATTACCTGTTTAACAAATAACTGAATATATCGGCTGTTATTAGCTTATTAAACCTTTTTTCATTAAAAATTAAGCGCTAGGGATTTAGACAGAAAGATAAATAAATAGATCGACAGACAGCCTGATATAAATTGTTATTTTGGATTTTTTGAATAAAAGATTTTTTTTCATTTATGAAGAAAAAAGATTCTCTGAAAGAGATTGAAGGAGGGAGTTTTTTTTTTAAATAAAACCAGCTGATAGACTGATATAAATTGTTTTATTTTGACAATCTTTTTATCTAAAAAAAAATTTCATGAATGAAGAAAACTATCAAAGAGAAATACAGAGATTTTTTTTTCATGTTTTAGATAAACAGACATACAAACCGATAAAATGTTTTATTTTCACAAAAAGAACTCCGTTTATAAAAAAAAAAAGGGAAAAAAGAATTTCTTTTCTTTTAAATAAGAAAAATGGAAAAAACGACAAAGTTTTCCGAATTATTACAAACTGTGTCCAAGTGAAATAAAGACGACGAAAGGAAAGAAAACAATTTCGACGAATAAATAAAAAAAAAGAAGAGAAAAACTTATAAATCTTTTAACACCACCCCCATTCCTTAATCGAGGTGATGACAGTTTTTTTATTGTAAATTTCTGGCAGTAAGGAATTATGACTTGATTGAAATCAGATTTCAGTATAAATTTTCGATACCTGGTTTTAAAATGAAATTTTAAAAATAATATTTTAGCTTTACGTACCGCCATTATTTTGATTGATCGACACATGTATGTAACAGTAGCCACATTCCTGTTTTAAAAATCTGGCAAAATAAGGTAGTCCGAGTATCAGTGCTTATCTCAAGTGGTGACAGCTTTAATGACAACCGGAAGCTGTCAAGAAGGCTAAAGTAGGGAGGCCAAAGGCGACAAAAATATACGAATGTAATTTTTTTATGTAAGGGAAGACAACCCTTGAATCACTTGACCATTTAATGATAAATATGACGTACGGCCACAGGTACAAATAAAGATATGGGCAATCAAAATGCACACAATTAAAATGTTTTAATTGTTTTAAAAATTGACGGGGTCAATCATTTGTATTAAGCTTTTAAATTTTCGATTAGTAATTGTAGTCTTCATGCATTAATTACATAGCCTAGCCGGCCCAATAGAGGAAGAAATTTAATAATTTTGAAACTTTATATATAATTTTTATATATAATTAAAAAATGAAAAAAAAAAATGAAAATAATTCTTGTAAAAATTAATTATTCATTGAATTTTTTTTCTTTTCCGACTATGATATGCTTAATTTATATTGTTCATAAAAGCAATCAGAAGTTTATCCACTTAAAAATTGTCATAGTTATTGCATTTTTCGCAATACGGAACTATTTTTTTAGAAAGTCGGGGACTATTGGAGAAAAAAAAAACTGTTGATTAGCATTCCCCAATGACTCCTGAATTTTTAAGTAGGTACCTCCATTACGTCATATACGTCAATGAAAAATAAAAACAGCATCGTATGATTAAAAAAGTTCCCAAACTTAATGAAAGAAACTTTTTCCCTCAAAATGTTTATACTATTTTTAAGATAAAAGATCAAAGTAGTTGTTAAATTTTTTTAATCCTAACATTTTCGAAATTTTGTCAATGTTTTGTTTTGAAAAGTGTTGATTGGGTTAGCGGCTAAGAAACGCTTTACTACTGTTTTACAAGGGACACCAAATGATTGCATTTGCCACTTTTTTTAGGTTACAAACACATTAATTTGGAAATTCGCGCAAAAATCAAATAATTATCGGATTTTAATAAAACTTTCAGTATTCTTTCACAAATGAATGAAATTACTTTCTAAATTATTAGCTTTTAAAAATCTTGATAAATATATTATTTTTACCTGTTACCCCACTTCAAGTAAATCCATGAAATGTTAAAAAATTTTAATTGGTTGCTAACTTTTTTGTTTTATCAGTTCAACAAAAGACTCATTGGGGAATATAAATCACTTATTTTTTTAATCTTAAGTTTGCAATCACTATCTGAAAACCTTCTCCGAAGAGTAAAATAAAAAATGCAATAAAACTGATTTAATTTAATTTGATAATCTTTTAATTACTGGAATAAATAATAACTATTGAGAACATATTCTAAAAATTTTTTTTCGATTAATAATAAAATTTTAAAAGAATTGTTTTCATTTTCAAAATTTTTTTTATTATTAAATAATTTAATATATAAGCTTTTAAAAATATTTTAAAAATCTCCAAAGAATTGATTGCAAGTAGACTTTTTAGTTAAAAGCTGATTATCATATTGTCTATCTAAACTTGAAAAGTTTAATAAAAATTGTTCAGCAGAAATATTTAAAATTAATTAAATAAAAAAAAATTGTTTGTGTGTATATATGTTCGTTTACGTTCCATTTTTGAGTAAGTACGATGTTCCATGAGAGTCATAACATGTTTCCATAATTATAACATCTGCAGTACTATAAAAATTAAATTAGATATTTTTACCATGCCTTAAACTTAGTGATAACTTAATAATATGAAAAATACATAATAAAAACATTAATAAATAATATAAAATAACTTAGTTTGCTTATTTTCATTTCATTCTTTATTAAATTAAAATTATTTTAAAAGAAATTTAAATTTTTAAATATTTATTTATTCAGAAAGCATATTCAAATGTCTGGCTATAAATCTAAACTAACATTCTATTAAATATTATATATTTTCTGAAATTATTAGATTAAAAAAAAAAAAAAATTTTTAATTTCTTTCTTTTTTTTGGGGGGGGGGGGGGCGGGGGATTTCCGTCTTGACAACTTCCGGATGTCATAAATCATATTACACCCCCATTCCGTAATCGAGGTGATGACAGGTAGAGCTACCGTAGTTAAAAATTTTTTTTTTTTGTAAATTTCTGGCAGTAAGGAATTATTACTTGATTGAAATCAGATAAAGGTAAGTTTCAATTTTAAAAATTGACTTAAATGACGTGTCAGCGAGGTACATTTTATTTTTGCGAGATTTTTAAAACAGAAATTTGGCTATTGTTTATGTACTGTTGACAGAATGTGTCGATCAATCAAAAATGATGGGAAATTAAAAAAATTAAATTAAAAATCAATATAATTTCGGTTTAAAAATAACCAGTTTATTTTTCTTTCGGGAATTAAAATTTAATCTCCTGGCTTTCAATGAAAGTTAATTTTAAAGCTTGAAGATTACTTATTTTTAAAATTTAAATTTAGGTATCGAAAATTATGTTGATTCTAATCTAATTTTTTCTAAATCGGAAAAATTAAATTTCAATTTCCCACCATTTTTGATTGATCAACACATTCTGTCAACATTACGTAAACAGTAGCCAAATTTCTGTTTTTAAAAATATTGCAAAAATAAAATATACCTCGCTGACACGTCATTTAAGTCAATTTTTAAAATTGAAACTTACCTAAATCGAATTTCATTCCATCAAGTATCATTTTTATGTAAATAAAACGAAAATGTCGAATAAATGTTCAAAAACCATTGGGAATTATATCCGTGATAATTTAAGTTTTAAAATCGAATTCATATACAATGTATATGAAATAAAATTAGGTACCTCCACTGGAGTCCAGTCATTTTCCTATACCTAAAATTAAATTGAAATTTTAAAAATAATTTATCTTCAAGCATTTAGCTTTAATTGACAGCCAAGAGATTAAATTTAATAATTCTAGTAAGCAAAACATACTGGTGTAATTTTTAACCTAAATTATATTGATTTAAATCTAAAACTTTAATTTTTTTTTTTAAATATACCGCCATTTCTGATTGAATGACTCGTTAATTAAACAGTAGCCAAATTTTTGTTTTTAAAAATCTTGAAAAAATAAAAAAAATGCGCTGACAGGTTATTAAAGTCAAATTTTAATATTAAAACTTACCTTTATCTATTTTCAATCAATTAATAATTGCTTACTGCCAGAAATTTACAAAAAAAACCAAAATTAATTACGGTAGTCCTTTTTTTTTGTTATGTAACTCATAGAGGTGTCGAAAGATGACAGCTACCGGATGTTGACAGATATGCAGTGTATGGTGACCAATCGTGCTAAAAAATTTTAATTTTTTTTTCTTTTGGTTTTTAACAAATAGTGAAATTAAAAATTTAACAATTATATATTTAACACTTATATATTTTATAGAATTTTAGTTTAGATTTATAGCCAGACATTTGAATATGCTTTCTGAATAAATAAAAATTTTAAAAATTTAAATTTCTTTTAAAATAATTGTAATTTAATAAGAAACAATGAGATAAAAACAAATTTATTTTGGTAAGTGTAAATAAAATGTAACCAGACTTTTCATTGTCGTTTGGTTTGTCCATTTAAAAAAAAAATTGAAAGAACATGTAAGTGGGGGGAAAAGAAAGAAAATTCCAAATTTAATAAAAAAAAATTGTCACAATCTTAAATTATTCTGAATTTTGAAATGAATGCCTTTTCATTTTTTTAAATTTTTAAAAAAATTTAGGTATAACAAAATCAGAAGACTTAATTATTTTTTTCGTGAGGCGGGTATTTTAGACAAAAGTGCGAACAAATGTTTTTGACAAGTTTGTCTAAAAATCACAAAAAAAAAATTCAAGTAGAAATTTTTATAATGGTTAGTTAGGTAATTCCCAAATGTATAAAAAGTTACCATTTATGATAATTCTTCAAATTTAATTAAAACAAACTTTTATCGTGAATATTTTTTTGAAGTTCAGTTATGAAAATGTTTTTATTTTCTTGAACTGTACTGTAGTGTTCAATACATATCTTTTTTTTTAATTATCATGAATTACTTAATGCACCTACGGTCATAATTAATTCAAAAATTAAAGATTTTAAAATAAAAAGATACTTTTAAATGTTGATGGAATTACTTGCAAACACTGTTAAATTTTAGAAACGTAAGATTGAAATTGCGTTATGTTTTGCCAAGGGGAATAACCCAGAACGCTTGTTAACTTATAGAATCATTTTGACCCATATGGAACACCGTACTTTATAAGATTTGAACATTGTACTTTATAACATTGAACGTATTTGCACAAATAATTAATTCATTTTTTTTCTTTTTAAAAATATTTTTGGTGAAAATTTTATATTAATTTTTTTTTTGTTTTATAGGCAGTATAATCATCAATTCTTAACTAAAAGGAAAACAAGATTCAGTTCTTTAAAAGATGTTTAAAATATTTTTAAAACTTTATACATTATTTATAATAAAAAAAAAAAAAAATGAAAACAATTTTTATAATTTTATTAGTAATGAAAAAAAATTTTTTTTTCAGACTATAATGTCCTTAATTTGTATTATTTATTCCAGCAATTAAAAGCTTATCAAATTAAATTATATCAAAGTTTTATTGCATTTTTTATATTTCTCTTCGGAGCAGATTTTGGTATCCTGAATCATAATTTTAAATTAAAAAAATACATGATTTATATTTCCCGATGAGTTCTGCGTTTAACTAATAAAACAAAAGATTCCAGAAAATTAAAATTTATTAAAATTTCATGAATTTACTTGAAGGGGTGGGGTGGGGTGGGGGGTAACAGACTTAAAAAAAAATGTTTTCATCAAAATTTTAAGAAGGTAATAATTTCAAAAATAATTTTATTCATTTGTTAATGAGTACTGAAAGTTTCATTAAAATCCGACAAATATTTGATTTTTGCGAGAATTTCCAAATTAATGTGTGTTGGAAACGAAAAATTGAGTTACGAAAAAAAAGAATTACGTAATCAATTATAAAATAGACGTAATATTTTTAACCACGCTAACTCCAAATCAAAAACAAAATTTTCTGACAAAATTTCGAAAATGTTAAAAGGGATTAAAAAATTTTATAAAATTAAAATTTACTTTGATCTTTCCTCTTCATAATATTATAAACGTTTTGGATAGAAAAAGTTCCTTTATTAAGTTTTTAACTTTTAAACTTTTTTTATGCTGGATATTTATACGTAATGGAGGTACCTAAATAGAATGTATATTATACATTTTATTTTTTGTCAAATGTAAATCCAAAGAAAAAAAAAACAATCAATAAAATATTTCATATATTCGAAGGTAAATTTGTAAAGATTTGTTTAATGTAAGAAGATCTACAATCACTTGAAATTGACGAGAAAAATGAAATATAATCAATCCAACTAGATATTATTAAAAAAAATATGACATGAAAAATGTTTTTAGTTAGTAAATATGAAAAATAGTTATTAAAATAAAGAAAAATTATTTAGTAATATAAATAAATAATATAACACTAGATAAAGTTATTTTTTTATTGGTTTGAAACAACGACAAAGTGAAACTAGTTTTCTTGGCGAAATTCGGAAAAATGTGAATTGTTAAGTAAACAATTTATGATCAGGAAATTTCGATGACCTTTTACCTCGATCAAATGTCAAAGGCCATCTTTTCCTTTCTTTTTTTTTAAATATATTTAACTACTATATATTAATAATTTCTTTTTATTGACGGATAAATATTACTATTAATTATACATGTTCTTTTTTTCCTTTCACTCACTCACTCTTACGCGCTCTTAAACAACACAAATATATATTGAAATATATATATATATATATTCAATCTAAATATAAAAAATAAGTGCACACACATGGTACATTGTCTTTTATTTAATTTAAACCTACAAATTTCCGTGTCGCAATGTAAAATGAATTTTGAATAAAAAACAATTAAATATAAGTTGTGCAATAAGATTCAAACTATTTTTCTTACCTCAGTTTCATTGTATATATATATATGTATATATATATATATATATATATATATATATATATATACATTTTAATAGGGATGTACAAAAAATCACTGCGCATTTTCGATACCTCAATTTAAATTTAATTTTTAAAAATAAAAACATTTTCTTGAAGCTTTAATTTTACCTTTAATTGAAAGCCAAGAGATTAAATTTACTAATTACCATAAGCAAAATACCCTGGTTTAGTTCAAACCGAAATTATATAGCTCGGAATCAAAAATTTAACTGCAGAAAAAATTTTTTTTTAAATTTACCGCCATTATTGACGAATCGACAGATTTTGTAAACAGTAGCTAAATTTCTGATTTAAAAATCTTGCAAAAAAAAAATATACCTCCTTGACACGTTATTTAAGTCGATTTTTATAATTGAAACCTACCTTTATCTGATTTCAAACAAGCATTAAGTGCTTACTAACTTGATATTTGCGAAATAAATCACTCTTTAAAAACAGTAGCCCTCTTGTCAGCGCTTATCTAGGCGATAAATGACGTGTTGACAAGTAGCAGGTGTGAATGACGTTTGGATGGCGGCCGTAAGTGACAAAAAATTCATGTTGCTTAAAATGTAACATTTCGAAATTTAATTTTTTTTTTGTTGTTTTTTAACTAAATAGTAAAATTGAAAATTTAACATATATTCAGCAAGTATAATATATTTTATAGAATTTTATAGCCAGACTATGCTTTTATCTGAATAAATAAAAATTTACTTTTCTTTTAAAATAATTTAATAAAACAGAAGTTAAAATAACCAAACTAAGTTATATTGTTAATGTTATTTATTAATATTTTTCTGAAATATTAAATATTTTTGTTTAAATATTACATATTTTTCTGAAACTATTAATATGCTTTCTGAAAAATTAAAAAAATTAAATTTCTTTTAGAATAATTTTTAATTTAATGAAATTAAAATATCCAAACTAAGTTATATTATGATATTTATTATTAATTTATTTTAAAATAACCAAACTAAGTTATATTATGTTAGTTACTAATAATTTTATTATGCTATTTACTAATAATTTTATTATGCTATTTACTAATAATTTTATTATGCTATTTACTAACAATTTTATTATGCTATTTACTAATAATTTTATTATGCTATTTACTAATAATTTTTTTTTTGATCATATCACCCCGAGAAAGGCGGTAACGCCACTGATGTGCAGGGGGCTGTGTAATAGTGAAAGGATCAGAAAGGAGAAAGCCGGAAACCACATCCTAGACAGGGAACGGGGGATGGGCCTCTTGACCTGTTCAGTGGACGTGGGTGGAATGTGAACTGGGCGATAGATAGATCTAGGTTATTTATTAATAATTTTATTTGGTTATTTATTAATAATTATATTATATATTTTTCATATTATTAATAAGTTATCATTAAGTTTAAGACATGGTAATAATATGTAATTTAATTTTTATAGTACTGCAGATGTTAATATATATATTTGGTTCCATCATTTTTACGCAATATTTTGTGTTCAGAGAAAAGACTTTTTGGAATATTTTGTGGCCCTGAAAAGGGCCTTTTTTTTTCTTCTCTTGCCTGTTCAACTCTGCTCATCTTCAAGAAAAAGGTCCTGCATAACATAGTCAGCACCAACTTCATATTGGTTCAATTGACAGTTGTCAACCAAATCATTGAGATAAATAAACGTCTTGAAGAGACTAGAATCAGAATTGAAGTGAGGTTTGTCTCGTTTCCGATGTAAGGGCAGTTAATCCAAACACTTGTTAACTTCTAAAAACAATACGACCCCTACGGAAACGTATTATGACTCATATGGAACACCGTACTTAATAAAAATTAACAAATTTATTTTTTTTTAAATTATTTTAAAATTGAAATGGGTGAACGATTTTTATCAAACTTTTCAATTTTCGATAGGTAATATAATCACCAATTCTTAAGTAAAAATGGCATTAAACAACGTTTTCATAAAAGGTTTTTAAAATATTAGAAACACTTTTATGAATTATTATAGTAAAAAATAAAAAAATAAAATCAATTCTTTCAAAATTTTATTAGTAAACGAAAAAAAATTTTTTTCTTCAGACTATAATGTCCTTCATAATTATTATTAATTCCAGCAATTAAAAGTTTATCAAATTAAATTATATCAGAGTTTTATTGTATGTTTTATTTTACGCTTCGGGGCAGATTTACGGTCGGGTTGTCCATTTTAAAATAAAAAGCATAGATGATTTATATGCCCCAATGAGTCCTGCGTTTATTTAATAAAAAAAATTTATACAGATATTTAAATTTACTAAAATTTCATGGATTTACGTAGGGGGGGGTAACATACTTAAAAAAAAATATTTTCA
This sequence comes from Ascarosepion bandense, assembly GCA_037127315.1. Lineage (NCBI taxonomy): Eukaryota > Metazoa > Mollusca > Cephalopoda > Sepiida > Sepiidae > Ascarosepion > Ascarosepion bandense. The sequence continues at coordinate 125,484 of JBBBDQ010002029.1, read as the reverse complement.
TCAAGATATTTCAAAAATAATAATTTAAAAAATAATTTCATTCATTTGTGAATGAGTACTGAAAGTTTCATTCAAATCTGACAATTATTTGATTTTTGCGAGAATTTTCAAATTAATGTGTTTGTTACCGTGAAAAAAGTGGGTTCTGTCATCATTACCACGTAACCTATTGTAATAAAGGCGTAATATTTTTTTTAGCCGCTAACTCAAACAAAACAACATTTTCTATCAAAATTTCGAAAATGTTAGCAGGGATTCAAAAAATTTTAAAAATAATTAAAAATTGCTTTGATCTTTCCTCTTAATAAAAATATAAATATTTTGATGGAAAAAGTTTGTTTTATTAAGTTTATGAACTTTTTTATTCATACTATGCTGTTTCACGCTGTTTTTTAGCGATATTTTGTACGTCCTTACATTTTAATAATCCTACTGGTGCACAGGGAGTTAGTGTGAGAGAGAAAACAAGGTACAGGAAATATTGAAGAAAAGATAAGAGATGGATGGGAATCAAGTAGATAGTTGTCAGTTGATGTTGCATTTAAACTCTTGGAGATTGTAGCTCTCTCAGGAAAGCAAGCAACGGTAGAGATTTATTTCAACAAATGTGAAGTGCATGCAAAGAAACTATTACAATAGAATAATTTACTAATGGCTGTACGGGTTCAATCCTACAATTGTTATTGGTCCCTGGTAAAGAGTCTGATCTATCTGAGATGATGCCATGACTAATTTTTAAAAGAAAGGGCCTATTTTGTTTCAATCTTTAATTCATAGACTAGTGTTTCTCAAACTTTTTTCTTCTCTTATTATTGCCTCCCACACAGAATCTAATCACCCAGATTTTCCCCCTTCATGTGTACAATAAAAAGAGTAATAAACTCATTCCTAAATTTTAAATACTTTGTGCTGACGCATGAGTTGTGACAGTTTTAACTAATCTAGAAATAAATAAACTGTGGCTGGAGACATTGTTTCATCAACACATATGTTTGCATGGAAAACAAACTGAAAATGGAAAAAACGATACGTCTTACAAGAATACAAATAATAATTACACATCAGAGAATCAGTACATAAAGTTTAAGGTTCCAGTCCCGTTAAGTAAAAAAGAAAGGATGTAAGGAGAGAAGCTAAGTAGACAGACACAAAAATATCAATGAGACCGTTAGAGCAAAGAAATGAAGACAAGAAATGTCACATATGCACGTATGCTTGTTGCTGCAAAAAGCAGCATAGTCTGAAGGAAAAGGCTTCAAACTAAATTTTTAAAAAGTTTTATCGGCAAAATGTTAATGCTATAATGAAGAGGATAGATCAAAGTATTTTTTAATTATTTTTACAATTTTTAAAAATTATTTTAACAGGTTCTAACAGGCACATTTAGTGGTAGAACCATTTTTTTTCTCCCGTCAGTGAGAGGGGTAAATTGACGCTAGATATTATTCCGTCAAAACATAATATTTCGCGAAGGCATTTTTTGACTGTGTTGGAAATTCTTGCAAAAAGCAAATAATTGTCTGATTTTGATGAAAATTTCAGGACTTATTCATAAATCACTGAAATAGGTTTTGAAATAATTACTTTTAGAAAATATTGGTAAAAACATTTTAATTTGTTACCCTCCACCATTTAATTTTCAGAAATGTCGATAAATGCGACTAGATCCCCGCATATAGATAGTTTTAATTAAATTCAGGAGTCATTGGGGAATGCTAATCAACTGTCTTTTTTTTCTTAAAAAACTTCCCTTTATAACAAAATCTGCTCCGAAGTGCGATAACAAAAATGCAATAAAACTATGCCATTTTTTATTTGGATAAACTTTTAATTGCTTTTATAAACATAAATTAAAATTAAAATTATATCGTAGTCTGAATAGAAAAAAAAATTTCCGTTACTAATGAATTTTTACAAGAATTGTTTTTATTTTTATTATTTAATTTTGTTTTTTATTAAAAGTTTCATAAGTCTTTTACAATTTCCTTCTTATAGGTCCCTCAGATTTTTTTTTAATTAATGTGTGGCAAATATATTTATTAATCGAAAAATTTAAACAGTTACTCTGAAAAGGGGTGCTCCTTATTTGTTAATTAATTAAAACCTGTTAATTTTTGCATGTTGATTTCCCGTTTGTTTGTTTTTTGTACGGATGGCCATAAGGGATATATATCTGTAAAAGGGCACGTGACTCAATTTTCCGTATATATGAGTTTTCCGCCTCTGAACCTTGCTGTTCATCTCATGCGTGTCTTAACTTGGTTGGGTTATTTTAATTTCATTCTTTCTTATTAAATTTTAAAATTATTTTAAAAGAAATTACTTTTTATTTATTCAGAAAGCATATTCATTCATCCAGCTATAAAGCTAAACTAAAATTCTATAAAATAACTGCTGAAAAAAACTAATAAAAAAGAATAATTAGAACAATATTTTTTAACTTGGGTTATTTTAAATTTCATTTAAATAAGTAACTGCTGAAAAAAACTAATAAAAATAATTAGCATAATATTTCTTAATTTAGTAGGGTTATTTTAATTTCATTCTTTCTTATTAAATTATAAAAATATTTTAAAGGAAATTTTAATTTTTATTTATTCAAAAAGCATATTCATTCATCTAGCTATAAAGCTAAACGAACATATTAATATATGTTGTAATTGATGAAAATATTATGTTATGGTTAACTATACATTTAAAAAACGGAAACCGACTTTTTAGATACATAAAATTTTGGCACTTCCGGACCCCCTACTTGCGTGTTGACAGCCGGAATCTTGTCATATTCAATCAATCGTCACCTCGTATTACGTTGATGACAGGACTACTACTGTATTTAAGATATGCTTTCTGTCTTAAATTTCATAAAGTAAGGAATTACTATAGTCTGAAATCAGATTAGGTAAGTTTCAATTTAAACAACTGACTTTAAAAAAGTGTCTGCGATGTATTTTTTTTTCAAAATTTTTTAAACAGAAAGTTGGCTAATGTTTACGTCATGTGTGAGATCAATCAAAAATTTCAAAAAATGACGGAAAATTTAAAGTTTCAGTTTAAAATACACCAGTGTATTTTGATTACTGGAATTACTAACTTTAATCCCTTCGCTTTCAAATAGACCTAATTTTAAAGCTTGAAGATAGATATTTATTTTAAAATTTTCATTTTAAATTTAGGTATCTAAAAATTGATTGGAGGTACCTAACAGTGTGTTTTGACTACTCTTTTGACATGAAGGGGGAAATCTGGCTGATTAATTTCTGTGTTGGGGGCAATTAGGGAAGAAAAAAGTTTTAGAATCACTGGTCTAAATATGTTCTGCCCTACTTGGCCTTTTTTTTGCTTCCCTTTCTTGACCTTTAGTCCAGGAAGGACTTGTGGAGATAAACACCGTTTTCCGGTGGGTTTAACTTCCGTTTTGTTGCCACGTGTATCATCTTTTATCTTTGATTCCTGCCAAGGCCTCCTATATCGACGGTCACGTTCCTGCATCCCGCCAATTAGGTGCCATCAACGGTAGGTTTTTGTTTAACATTCCGATTAAGGACATTTATTCTTTGCACTATTTTTTTATAAAAAAGAAGACATTTTATTTACATTTTACATTATTGTTTATCAATGTTAAGTTTCACTAATTTAAACTAATAAACTCATTACTGAAATTATAATAGTCACATACAATGTATTTCTAAGAAACCAATCTTGAGGGACAGAATCAATATAGGCCAAGTATGTTGATGCTCCCGGTTAAATGTCTACTCATAACGCTGTGAGACCTTGAGATTAGCCCTCTACTACTTCCTCACCCAATCCTCAAAGGTCATGTTTGAATGTGAACCAAACCTATTACACACAGTGCTGCCCATCTACAATAAGCAAACTCTCCCTCTCAGATATGCCAACATCCATCTCAGAATTTTTTTTATTGCTATTAAGCAGCGTAATTATTTCCTCTTTTCCACCCTGTTTAGTCTTTCTTTACTTTCATTTTATCCACATTGTTTTGGTTTCATAAGACCAAAATTTCACTGTCTCTAAAATAGACAGATAATAAAAATCACCAAGCAAACGCCATAGTCAATAATAATGTAGTTTTAATGAAAGAGATGACCCCTATTGTGATTTTGAATCCTTTCCTAATTTTCCCCACGAAAAAAAGAAAAGAAAATGAAGACAAAATAAAAATAAAAATGTCGCTTTATCTTTGCTTTTCTTGTGGGCGAAATGATGAAAAAAAATCTTGGTGAGTCTTGTTATGTCCAAGGAAACATTTAAGAAGATTGGATGATTTGGAAATGGAGAAAATTCTTACTTACATTTGATTTCGATTTCACTTTGTGTAAAAAACTGGAGACAAAAATAAAGCACGTTTCTTCGTCGAATTTTCAGGAACGAATGTTAAAACGCAAATGACGTACGGATGACGTCACTGGAATATAAGGCATTTGATTGGACGAAACGTAACACGTCCCTGGTGTTTTTGTTTACGTGTTATAAGTGGGAGGAAGAGCGGGGAAAGAGAGAAGCAAGGGAGAGGACAAGTAACCCTGAGAGAGGGGCGAATTCTCTTACTTTTTCTAAACTAAAATTGAGGAGAAAAAGTGTGTTTGTATATGTGTGTGTGTGAGAGAGAGTGAGATAGAGACACACACACATATATATATATATATATAAATATATACACACAAATTTAATGAAACAATAAGTTTACAACTATTATATACATACATACATACTCACAATCACACACGTGTGGGTATATATATCTATATATATTATCCAATACATATGTATGTGTATATACGCTCACACATACATTCACACATAAATGAAACAATAAATTTACATCTATACATACACACATACAGACGGGAGGAAAGAGAGAAGCAAGGGAGAGAGAACATCTAACAATGAGAGAGGGGCAAATTCTCTTTTCCCGTAAACTTTTTACTTTGAAAATTCACAAAATTTAATCATTTCAAAAAGAATTTATAGAACAAATAGACTTTAAATTTTAGATAAATCAGAATTAAATTGAATTTCATTCCATCCAGTATTATTTTTGGTAAATTTTTGTTTTGTTCCCCTAAGGCCTTTTTACGCTTTGCACCCTTTCAAATATTAACTTTTTTTCATTTTATCGAGAAGAAAAATATGGAACTTCTTGTCGCTGTTTATCTCACCTCCTAACCACGGTTAGAAAATGTTCTTCACTGCAGACTTACATATTTTTATGTAAATAAAACGAAAATAGCAAATAAAACATCGGGAATTATATCCGTTTGAGTTTTAGTTTTACAATCGAATTTATAAAAACTCATTTTATTTCTTGTCAAATGTAAATTGAAAGAAAAAAAATCAATAAAATATTGAAATATTCGAAAGTAAATTTGTAAAGATTTGTTTAATGTAAGAAGATCTACGAAAATCACTTGAAATTGACGAGAAAACTGGAATAAAATCAATCCAACTGGATATTAGTTAAAAAAAAAATATGACATGAAAAATGTTTTTTTAGTTACTAAATAAATATGAAAAAAATAGTTATTAAAATAAAGAAAAATTATCAATGAGATAAGAGAGCAAAGAAATAAAAACAAGAAATGTCGCATTATATTAAGCAAAAATGTAAAATTATGGAACACTGAAAAAACGATGCGTCTTAGAAGAATAGAAACAATAATTACAAATAAGTGAAGCACTACGTAACAAAGTTTAAGTTTATAGTCCCGTTAAGTCAAAAGGGTGTAAGGAAAGAAGCTAAGGAGACACAAAAAATGATCAATGAGAATGAGACCGTTAAGAGAGCAAAGAATTGAAGACAAGAAATGTCACATTATAAGGTAAACAATAATGTAAAATATAAAATGTCTTATAAAAATAGTGTGGAATAAATGTCCTTAATCGGAATGTTGAACAAAAACCTACCGTTGATGGCACCTAATTGACAGGATGCAGGAATAAAAAAAAATAAAAGATGATACACGTGGCAACAGAACAGAAGTTAAACCCACCGGAAAACGGTGTTTATCTAAACAAGGCCTCCTGGACTAAAGGTCATCAAAGGGAGGCAAAAAAGGCCAAGTAAAGCAGAACATATTTAGACTAGTGGTTCTCAAACATTTTTCTTCACTAATTGCCCCCAACACAGAATTTAATCACCCAGATTTCCCCCTTCATGTGTACAATAAAAAGAATAGTAAACTCATTACTAAAATTATAATATAAAATACATACTTACACTCGTGGTTCTCAAACTTTTTTCTTCCCTAACTGCCCTCAACACATAATGTAATCACCAAGATTTCCCACTTCATGTAAAAAGAGTAGTCAAAACACACTGTTAAGTTTCACTAATTTAAACCAATAAACTCTTTACTAAAATTATAATATTAGTCACATGCATTGTATTTCTAAGAAACCAATCTTGAGGTAGTGAATCAATATAGGCCAAGTAATATGCATGTTGATGCTCCCGGTTAAATGTCTACTCATAACGCTGTGAGCCCTTGAGAGTAGCCCTCTACTACCTCCTCACCCAATCCTCAGCGCTCATATTTGAATGTTTGAAAACTGATAGTATTCTAATTTTTGTTACACCCCAGCACTTGCACAAGGTGGTCAGTTTGAAATTTGCAAGGTAATATGTATAGCTTTTTCAGTTCTTTTTTGTAATACTTGGTCAATTCTAGAAATGCATAGGTTGTATGATGCAAAGCAGTGAAAGTTTCTTTTGTTAATTTGCCATTTCTTCCAGAGATGCTATTCCAAGATTCTAACCAGTCACAGAATACAGAAAGAAATTTAAAATGTTCTTCATTTACTCTAATTGGATGAAGGTATTTATTTCTAAGCCGACAATCTTTATATGGAGTTTTACATTCATTATTGTCTACCAAATATAAAATATATTTATATATTCTGCAACTTCTGCAAAATTAGGCAACATCTGTTTTCTTAAGGTCAATAACCCCTGAATAGTGTACTAATAAAAAAATTGATTGAGATTTAAGGGCACGAAGCTTCTGTAAGGTATAAATTTGGGCATTTTGGATACTATCTGATTCATGATTTCCATTGTGACAAAATTTTGGGAACAGCATGCATTTAGTTGCATCTTTTTGACCAAGCCAATTTTTCAAATGCATTTATGTATATGAACTGAGTCGAATAGGAAAAAAGAGGTTGAGACTTCATAACCGGGTGTGGATATACAATGGAAAGCTTTGGGGGACTGCAAAAGAAAGATATAGATTTTTATTTGTCGCATTATTGTCCGTTATAATTGATAATACCTGAAAGCCTATCTCCTCTAAACCAATTATTATACGTTTAAATAAATTATCAAGTTGAAGTTATTTAGTTGGCATAACATGCACAACATCCTTATATTGTGAGAATGCACTGCTAACCATAAAGGCTAAATCACTTGTTGCAGCTTCATTGCTGTTGTCAGATAAGACAACAATATCACCAACCTTACAATCAAAATAAGGTTTTAGATGAATTTCATCAACAAATAAAAATACTGTGGTGTCCTTCTGCACTAGTAACTTAAAGTTATTTTTAATATAAACAAGAAAATTGTTTTCATGTTGCTCAATCAAAGGATACATATATGTTGATAAGGTTAGTTTTTTAATGGTTGAATAGCTTGGTAAAATTATATTTTTGCTGTCTCTTTATAATCTGCACCATTTCGGGGAGCAATTCTATAACAATGAAGAAAATATCATTATTTCTGTTGAATAATCAAGCTTATTCAGTGTCGTTAAATTTAGTTGCTCATAAATTTGATTGTACTAAAATATTTGTTTGATTCTTCATGCACCACTAGTAGCAATGACATTACCAATTTTAATATTTGGAAGTTTGGTTTGCTGCTGTTCTGCGTCAATTTTCTTCATGTTTTCTAACTGAATTTCAAGAATATTTTGATCAGTTACATTTTTAGGAAGTTTATAGTTCACTATTGTATTAATTTCCACATCTCTACAAAACACATGTACAGTAAAATCAGATTCAATTACCAAAGACAGATTAATTATTGGATATGGGGATTTGATGCTGCTGCATATAAGTGTTTCTTACTTCCTAACAACACTCCAGTAATTTCTATCAAGAAAATTCAATTTGCCTTCTACATCATCAATATTATGGAATTTCTTCTGTTTTTTATATGCTAAGTCATCAAAAATACTTAATATTTAAAGCACTTGAATGGCAGAATTCTCCAGTCGAATTCTCCTTGAATCTGGCAACTCTCTGGAGGTGGTCAATGAAGATAAATATGAGGGACAGTTTCGGAGAATTCTAGGAATAGCATCATCCTGAAGATATGTTTATTGAAGTCTAACTGCAATTTTGACACCTCTGTTTTTATCAAACGCTGATGATTTTCTATATCCTCCAGTCAAAAATGTAGTTTGCATACCTAAAAAACAAAAATTAAAAACCAAACCTATTTTAAATTCTTGTGAATATCTAAGAAAAAAATCAGTCAGCAAAAATTTACTATATGAATAATTTTTCTTACAATTCCAAGAAAAGTGAATTGTTCTGATATTTTTAAGGAATATGATTTAATTTATAATTCAATAAAATGATTGAGTGATGAAACTTAGTACAAAAGAGAGAATTTTTATACATTTTTAAACCAAAATAATAAATAAAAAAACATTTTTTATGAATAATAAAACAATTCTAAAAAATTGTGAGACGTTTTAATTATGCCTCTAAAAATATTCTTTTCTAAATTAATAAAAAATTTCTTTTTTTTTCCTGAGGTTTCTAGCTTTTAAAAACTTTCGCAATGTTCTTTTTAATGTCTTGCGAATTACAAAGATATAATTAATTTAATCCTTAAAGTTTCTTTTATTTACGAATAAAATAATTCTAAAGAAATGTTAGGATTACATTTTATGTCTATAAAAATATTCCTTTATGAATTTATATGGAAAATATGGAAAATAAGTTTATTTTTTAAAAATGAGGTTTTAGCTTTTAAAAACAACACGAGCGATAAAGTCAAGTCATGTTGAATTTTACATTCCCGCTAGATTTACTTTGTGTTGTGAATTACAAAGATATGAAATTAATTTAATCATAAAATTTTCAGTGAAATATACTCATTTTTTAATACAAAAAATATACTCATTCTTCTGAATTTTGTAATAAAAATGTCTGGTTTGTGAAAGTACGAATCCTAATACAATTCTTTATCTTTCGGAAAATAAAATACACAAATTTTGGGCCGTTTTTAATAATACCCTTTGCAATTTGGTACAACACATCTGTAAGGCATTGTTTTCGTAAGTTAATACAATATTTAAAAGAAAAAAATAAACAATTTAAAACCACTGTGAAAAATCTAAATACACAAATGATGACTTCCATGTTGAAAGTTAGGACTCAAGATGATGACGTCATGAGTTCTTGACGTCACATTGAACTGGCCTTCTTTTCATTGTTCGTGGTAATACTGACACACCCACAATCATTTGGTTTAACTTCCTCTAACCAACCCTCCTAAATTTTATAAGCAACCACGATTTCATCTTATATTTTCTAAAATAAATCATTTTCACCATTTGTTTTTAAAATACCATCTGAAGAACAATATCGTTCTGAAACATGCAAATTTTTGTGTAGTGATATCATGCTTATTGTAATAACAACATTTATATATATATATATATATATATATATATATATATATAAAGTGTGTGTATGTAGATGTGCAGTGTTAGGTTAGAATGAAAATTCAAAGTATCAAAATTGAATTTGTTACATTCACTGACACACAAATAACCTTGAATAAGTTAAAAATGAAAACATTTTCAGCAAGTTTCTGCAGACGGAACAAGATCACCCGAGCAAAGACTTTGCCAAAAACGCAGTGCAGAGAGATGCCTCTATAATTGTTGCAGTTGCTTCGCTCACCTTTGTTCTTGTAGAGAGTGATAATTGTAGTGTCCCTCATGTCCTTTGGTACAGCCCTTTCTTTTCAGCACTGGTAGAGGATTTCGTGCAGAGGAAGCAGTAGGACAGTCTTGCAGTGCTTGATAAGACCAGGAGAAATTCTATCACGACCTGGAGATTTCCCTGTGATCAAGTTGTCGATGGCCTCGCTGAGTTACTCTATCGTCGGCTCAGTGTCAAGTTCTTCCATTACAAGTAGGCACTCATTGGCATCAAGGGCTGCAGTCGTCACAATATTCTGTTGAGAGTAGAAGTTGAAATAGTGCCACACCCATCTCTATATCTGTTGTCTTTTGTCTGTGATGACTACCCCAGTAGTAGATTTGAGGGGAGCTGTCTTGTTCTGCACTAGTCCCATTGCTGTTTTGATGCCATCATACATTCCTCTGATATTCCCTGTGATTGCTGCTGTCAGGTTTTTTTCACTGACCTCTGTCCAGTACTTGAGGGCACAGGGTCTGGCAGTTTGCTGAGGTTTGCTCCTAGCAGCCCTAAGGATCTGAAGGTTTCTTTTGTTGGGTGATCGCTTGTACCCCACAAGAGTTCTTCAGACTCTCTCTTATCACAGCACGGACTGTGACACAGACCACTCCCTAGTGTGCTGCAAGATCAAGCTCCAGCCGAAACAGTTACATCATGGCAAAAAAACAAGGGAATATTCGCATCGATAACAAAAAGATTAGACAACTAAACTTTGTGGAGCATTTTGCCAAGATATTTGAGAGGGAACTGAAAACCTCACGATTCGGGTACACTGCCACAGAAAAGTGGGCTACCTTACGGGACACCATGCACTGCAATGCCTCGGCCACCTTTGGGAGAAAGACCTTGAAGTCACATGACTGGTTTCAGTCAAAGTACACCGAGATGACTCCTGTCATGAAAGCAGTGGAGTGATTAAACATTAGTAAAAATGCTGTCCTGATTAATTGAGTTATGTCTTTGCAGGCTACAATTGCCAATTTGAATAAATATTTCTCTGATAAAATGAGACCCAGATGTGATCAGGACACCCAAATAGTGGATTGGACAGTAAATGATTTTATTAGTCTGTAGGGACTGTTGTTTTATGACCAAGTCTATATGTAAGGAAAAAAGAAAGGAAGCAAATAAATGAAAATTTTTGGGATCAAGTGCCACTTCACCAGAAAGTAAGGAATTCAGTCATGGACTTTTTGTAGACAGTCCCAGCTGGAATACACCAGTTATGAGCCGCCTGTTAGTGGGTGAAAAGTTGTCAGTGAAGGTGTACAATCGTGGACAGTGGGAAGAGGGACACCTAATAAGCAGGATATAGAATTTGGTGGCAATCTGAGTTCTCACTAGACAAGGGGGATATCTGGCTTGTTTGTTGGCCATGAGAAAAATAGCAGCACAGATATTTCGAGGATTTCCTACATAACCCTCGAACCCCAAAGACTGTGCCAGGTGAAACTATGAATAACTTTCTGCTCCTTTGTTAAACATTCTCTTTCTTGCATTTTGTTTACACCATCACAAACAGGAATCAAACCAATTGTGGGGTGAAGCCGTCTAATTGTTAAAAGACGGTGCAAGGCCCCTGAATGTATAGTCACGCCTCCCATTCTATAGTCCCTATGGAAGTGGATCAAGGGGAATGAAGACCAAGACTTCTATGATTGATCCCATAATCCAGAATTCTGAAAGTAAACTGTGATACCGGTGGGGTGAGGGGTGTTACTTTGCCAGCACTTTCTTGCCAACACACAGGATGACAGGCTGAATTGGTTAGATTTTGAAAAATATATTTCTGTCTGTCTGTCATGCTTTGTCTGTGTGTCTTTGCACATGAATGTTTAATGTATATACATATATCTATTTTTATGACTTTATTTGAACTGAAATCAATTGTGGTTGCGTGGTCTAAGTCACATCAGATCAAGTAATGGCTTCTTCTTGATTTTGCAGGTTCGAATCCTGCCAAATAAAACACATTTTCCTTACAAATTTTCTCATATATACTCAGGCTGATATATATATCTATATATATATTGTTTATTTAAAAAACTGAATATCTACTCAAATACGAGTATTGATTAAGAAATAAGGCTAAAAAAATGAATTTTTTTCTTTAATCATATCACCCCGACCAAGGCGGTAACGCCACTGATGTGGAACGGGCTACGTAAGAGTAAAAAGATTAGAAGAGAGAAAGCCGGAAACCACATCCTAAAAGTTGTTAATTCTATTTTATTAATCTCCGGAATTTTCTGTAAATGTCATGCATGACTTGGTTTGTTGATTGTGTTTATCTGCATATCAACACCTCTATGGGTCATTTAATGCCGTACACTAAATATTTTGTACACAGTTTTATGCCTTCGACTCCAGATATTTAGTAAATAATTTTATACACTTTTATGATAAACTTTTTTAGATATTTAGTTTATAGATGATAAAAGGTACTGTTCATATTTTTTAATGTATTGTTGATAATTTCACTAAAAAAATGTATTTTTATACTTTTTACTGGTATATTGATCGTTGTTTTATTATGCAAATGTACTGTTGGTCGTTTTACGATAAAAATGAACTGTTGGTATTTGTTGGGGTTTCACTATTTACCCATAGATGGGAACATAACAGGTGCTACCAACCCAGGTAAGAGTGAACCTGTAATCAACAGTATTAATGCAACCTACAACTGGGGAAGAAGAGATTGGAGTCCTACTTTTCCCAAGGCTATTTGTACCTAAGTGAATGTAATGAATCCAACTGAAATTTCAAATCAGCTCACTGATTTCTCTTTCCGAATTGATATCCATTACGTCATGACACACATCTAAGTAAATTAAAATAACTATGTAACATAAACAAATAGTCATAAGACTAAAAATATTGTGTTTTCTGTTATATGGTTTACCTCGCAACCAATACGACTAGAATGGCTTGTCTACCAACAAGTTCACATTTTTCCCTCTATTTTTAAACGAAAGTAGATGGTTTATTCTTGGTCTTATATTTAGGATTGGGTTTCAGTTTTTTCTAAAGTCTATATTAGTAAAAAGAAAAATTATTCTGCAGTAACTAAAAGATTTTTCTGCTACAGTTTGATGTCAGATAAAATTACGGTAACCCATGATTTGTTATTTTACTGCTACAACCAAAACGCCACGCTTATAAGTGTAGTAGCCCATTCGCCCTCACCTAATTTGAAGCTACCAATTTCTGAAGTATCATTGGGGGGAAAATATTTTGTTTGTTTCACAATGATTTTTCACCTTGTACAAGGCCTGGGGGCCTTTTCAGGTAGAGGGTTACAAAGTAAAAGGTGCAGCTTATGTAGCCAGTATATGTGCGTTGTGGTGCAGTGGATGTCGGCTTGGAACAAGAAATCGTGGAGCTGAGATCAAATTCCAGTTGAATTCGTTGCATTCAATTACGCGCAAATAACCTTGGGAAAGGCATTAATCCATCTAGTCCTTCCAGTTATGGGTTAAATAACAAGACAGATTGGGTTCTGTAGCCTTGGTTGGCAACCAGTCTACCACAGAAAATAATAGGGAAAATTTTCTACCTTTTGTGTATCACGTACTTAACTGACTGATTGGAGAACTCTGCTAGATTTAATCCGACAGCTGGCTAAACTTAAACTATATTTTTTCCCCAGATATCATTTGCATTTGGAGATTAATTTTCAAAATCAGGCAAAAGTTTCTGATGAAATTTCCTGAAATTCCTTTGTTAATTTATATTTCTCTTTCTTTTCTATCGTTGAATTTGTAGTAGGAAACAAGCCCGTGAAGGATTTCCGCATGATTGAGCGGCATTATTTCCGAGAAAAGCTCCTGAAAAGCTTTGATTTCCATTTTGGCTTCTGCATTCCAAGCAGCGTAAACACGTGCGAACATATATACGAATTCCCAACATTATCAGAATGTGAAAGTAAGTCACTTGATTTCATTTGCAGTCACTTCCCTTTACAAAAAGAACATTATAAAATAAACACACATACCTGGCAAGGATTCAGTTAGAACTAACTTTTTAGTTTAATTTTTAATTATTTTCATGTTGATAATTGTGATAAGCTTATCTCTTTGGTACTTCAATTTACAAATTTCAGTGCAGTACTTAATTGCTAGTTAGGTCTCATTGTTTGAAATCGAAATGGCTTGATGTTACTATAATATTTCAATGTGATGAAACAAAAGTGAAAGAAGTTAAGAAAAAAATACTAAAAATAACAAGAAAAACAAAATAAAAAACAACTTCACTTTGATAGCAAGAACCCCACCCTAGTAATTTCTTACTTTTTTTCCCCTCCCTTTGTAATTTCCTGTCCAATGCCATCCCCTCTCCGCCCTATATTAGTCTTTTTCTCGTCTCTTCTTATGTCGAAGATGATTAGAAATATTTTACATCAAGAGAATAAAGAACAAACATTTTTAATCAGAAAATGCTTTGGTCTCAATTGGAAGATTTAAAAATAAATTTCGCAAGTTAAATTAAAGATTTGCTTCCGTTCATTAGATTTTTTTCATTTATTATTGATGGATCCACTAAAAACTGATCTTGTGAATGCCAACCAGGAAGAAGAAGAAAAAAAAATGACGCTTTTAAATAATTTTGCACCTTAAATTAATAATTAAAACATAAAAAACAGGGTTGCTGATAATAGTTTAAATGTGACCACATTGGAGAAAGAATTATTATTATTATTATTATTACTGATTTAATGTTAAATTTTTTCAGGATCTTAGGAAACCAGTTTTAAATCATATTCCATAATAATAATAATAATAATAATAATAATCTAAGTTTTTCTTTACTATTGTTTTTCTTTTCCTTTAAAGGAAATTTAAGAAAAAAAAATAATTTGGTTAGACTTCCTTTAGCCGTTCCTCTCTTTAAAACAAAACTTTTGGGGAGGGAGGGTTAGCAATTGCGAAAACCTTTTCCATAAATGTTGCAGTCATCGCTGTTTAAAATGAAAAGTGATTTTCAGATCTGAATGTCATTCTCAAAAATATCTAAACAATTTTGAAAATTAATAGTAAAAAAAATTAATTATTGTAAAAATCCCCAAAACATTTGTAGAACGTGTTTAATCCTTTCGTTCAACTTGGAATTAATAAATCCATTAATACAGTTGCTTGTACTTCTGAATTGTTTGATACTGGAATCATTAAAAATTTTAGTCTTTCATTCTGGTATCATTACAACTTTTAGAAGCAGTTTAGGAAATTACCGAAGTTTAATGTGTTAGAAGGTGAGCAGTGTATCCGTGAAACTTGAAGTTAAAAAGATAAGTCATTTGCACTTTTCCTCTCTCTCTCTCAAACACAAATATATATATATATATATATATATATATATATATAATGTAATTTAAGCAAAACTTCTCCAAAAATCTTTCATATCTGCATAGTTTTTGTATTCAAAGAAAATTTTTAAAGAAAATAATGGATTCTTATTAATCCTGCCAGTGAGCATCCATTTTTCTTTAATAAGATATCTCGAATATTCAGTGTGGTAGACAAAA
>JBBBDQ010002029.1:0-105000 GCA_037127315.1 Ascarosepion bandense | reverse complement strand
CTTACATTCATTGCTGAATGACTTTCGGCGTAAGAAACAAATTTCGGTCTATTTACTTCCTTTAATGAAAGTAATAAGCGATTTAGCGATTTATTTTTTTATCGAGACTCATTTTCCATTTATCCATTTTCTTTTTTTGTTGCCTTTTTTTTATAATTTTAAAAAACACGAAAATAAGTGATAATTGTAGTTTTACTTTTCCGACGAAAGCTAACTTTCAAATATATGAAAATATAGAATTTCTTTTGAGAAAGTTAATTTTCAAATATAAGGAAATATGTGATAAATTTAGTTTAATTAATCTACAAATATATTAAGTACCCCCCCACAAAAAAAAAACACGCAAATACACGCAACTTTCTGAAAACTTTTTAAAAAATTGTCAATCTAATTTTTTCCATATTTTGAACTTTTAACTTCCTTTCCAATTGATGTAATTATTGATTTATTTTCAATGTTAAGAATAAAAAAATGCTTTACTGTACTATTTATTTTGTTCTTTTTGTTATTTATAATTTATAAGTATTTTCATATATATGAAGGTTGAGTACAACTACACTTATCACTTCTTTTCATATTTGAAAGTTAACTTTCTTCTGAAAAAAACAAAAAAAACAACAACAACAAAAAAAACACGCAAAACACGCAACTTTCTGCTGAAATTAACTACCGAAAAACAAACCGCGTATGAATTTAAGTACAGGAAGTAAATAGTTCGAAATTTCTGAAAAAGAGCACAAAACGATCGAGAAGAAGTTCGTTTTTTTCTGGTCGTTAATATCAATAAAGGTAGGTTTCTTCAATAAATAATTATTGATTTGGTTTCAGCATATACATTTGCACGGAATTAAGGCTATTTTGGAAAAAATTGAAGGGATAAAAAGCCTTCGGAACCTAAAACGAAAATTTACCTATATATATATATATATATATATATATATATATATATATATATATATATACGTATTAGTCTGCCCGGCTCCCTATCTCAGTGTCTCTCTGTTCTTGTAAATGTTTGAAAAATGTTTTCGACACAAATTTTAATTCCTTGAAATTTTATGAAATTACATAGAGGAGTTAAATATAACAGACAATGAATGTCTGTTATGTTTAATCATGAGTCGTTCTAAACATCGTATTTTGGCTTTAATTTCAGGTGAAAATAAAGACAAAAATTCTCCAACAATAGGACATTTGTTTTATTATGCTGGGTCTAAAAAGCTTTCCTCTTTGATGGTGGATGTCTTTAACAATCAACACTATTGAATCAACAGTTTTTCCTGTTTTTAAAAAGATATGTTGCATAATTCTCTCTCTCTCTCTCTCTCTCTCTCTCTCTCTCTCTCTCTATATATATATATATATATATATATATATATATATATATAATGTTTGCAAGATTTTTAAAACCAAGATTAGTGAAGTATAAGATTACAAAATTTGTATTTAAATAGTTTCAATCTATTTTTTTTTTTAGAAAAACCTTAATTAGGTCACAATTTGGAATATGAACTAAAGATAAAAATTAGAGATAAAATATGAGGAGAAAGGTCGTACAGTTAAAAGTGAATATCGTGACACTAAGATTAAAACTATAAGAGGTTTATCGTTTCTAGAGATACGAACTTTAGATTTTGTAATTTTAGCATGATTGTAAAGTTAGTTCTTTAATGTGTTTGCAATTTACTCTGGTTTCATGCCTTTGATTTAGTAATATGTCACTCCTCATGTATTTAATGACTTCATTTTTTGTTGTAGACAAAGGAAACATGATTCCTTATATTTTTTATCTCGAATTTTATCTTTATTTCATATAAAAAATTCTGACCTAATTGAGGTTTTTCTAAAAACAATTTCGGTTGAAACTCTATTAAAAACAAATTGTAGCTTTATACTTCACTCATTCAGATATGATTATACACTACCAATTACAGGCCAGGCTGTTTTTTTTTTTTTTTAATCAACCCTCCCTCTTGGTCTGTAATGCTGTCTCTCACACCCTCTCTCTTCTTCACTCATCTTCTCTTACTTCCTCCCACCCCCTATACATTTTCTTACTTCTCTTTATTAAACACAAACGTCGGGTCATCAAAGGCGATATATGACCTCACTTTATTTTCTACTGTTAAACCTGACATTTCTCTGAACTTTTTCACTATACCCCTTAACCACCCGACTCTTTCTCTCTCGTTTTCCTCTTTTTATTCAATGTCTCTTTTACAATTCCCAATTCTGATTTCTCATTTTCTCTACCCACTTCACCTCGCACACAAAATTTACCAATATAAGGAAGCGAATGTTCCATCTCCCTTCAAAAAATAGTGTTTACTAACTGAGGAGACACTGTCATTTTAATGTCGAAACAGAATGTATATTTTGTAATAGATTGTAATTTGTACATGTTCTAAACTATAATTTATAATAAATATTAATAGCTCTATTTCTATATTGAGCACTGTTTTAAATTAACGTTTTGAATGTTGTTAATATTTGCTTCGTTCCTTATTCTCCTGGATATATATATAACCTAATGCGCAAGACGAACCTACCTAGGTTTCTCCTAAACGGATCGTCAGGAAAAGTTGGCCAGCTTTCCCTGACGATCCATTTAGGAGAAACCTAGGTAGGTAGGTTCGTCTAGCTCATTAGGTTCTATTTAGTTCCCTCTACCTTTGTATTGAGCACTTTCTGTTAGGTGGTTAATCGTGTCGGATTTTTTTCTTTTTTTCTTTGGGTTTCGTGCTGATTTCTGTCCTATCGCTTCCTAACCCAGCATCGGCGTCAGTCGGCGATTCTACCCCTAGGCCACGAACGTTCGGTAGAAGAATGCAGGCTTTTTAGCGCGTATAAACACGCCCAATAGATAGAGTGATCTAATTCATTATTGAATGAGCGATGCGTATATGCCGGAGAAGCTACTGTTTACAAAGTCTACCACTCTTCTTTGATATGTGTTTGTTTCTGCAATATTCAACACTCAACAGTATTTCCTGTTTTTAAAAGATATGTTGCATATTTTCTCTCTCTCCTTCTCTGTGTGTGTGTGTGTGTGAGTGTGTGTGTGTGCGCACGTCAATATAGATTGGACAAATTTCGCCAAGAAAACTAGTTTCACTTTGTCGTTGTTTGAAACCAATAAAAAACCCAACAACTTTATCCAGTGTTATATTATTTATATTACTAAATAATTTTTCTTTATTTTAATAACTATTTTTCATATTTACTAACTAAAAACTTTTTTTCATGTCATATTTTTTTAACTAATATCCAGTTGGAACGATTTTATTTTATTTTTTCTCGTCAATTTCAAGTGATTTTTGTAGATCTTCTTAAATTAAACAAAACTCTACAAATTTACCTTCGAATATTTGAAATATTTTATTGACATTTTTCTTTCGATTTAAATTCGACAAGAAATTAAATGAATATGAATTCGATTTTAAACTTAAAACTCCCACGGGTATAATTCCCGATGGTTTTAAACTTTTTTTCATTCGACATTTTCGTTTTATTTACATAAAAATGATACTTGATGGAATTAAATTCGATTTGATTCAGATTTATCAAAAATTTCAAGTCTATTTGTTCTATAAATTCTTTTTGAAATTATTAAATTTTGTGAATTTTCAAAGTAATCAAAATCAAGTGTAAGTAAGAATTTTCTCCATTTCCAAATCATCCAATCTTCTTAAATGTTTCCTTGGACATAACAAGACTCACCAAGATTTTTTTTTCATCATTTCGCCCACAAGAAAAGCAAAGATAAAGCAACATTTTTTATTTTTGTGAAAAAAAAAAAACCCGACCTATTTTTTTGTCTGTTTTTATTTTTATTTTTTCGTTGGAAAATCAGAGAAGGATTAAAAATTACAATTTAGGTTTCTAAAAAATGTTTAACTATTGAAATATTTATAAAGATTCAAAATAATTAAGTCCGTATTTAACCATTAGCTTATATGTATTTAATTTTAAAAACCAGTATTTTTCTTTCTTTCTGCGTGAGTGTGTAGAATTAAAATCAGAATCTATTAGTAAACATCTGCAGTTTTCTAATGTGTGTCCTGGTTTATTGAAGTGTTCAGCTATGGAGGAACAAGTGTTGTTTTGGCGTATGCTTCGTTTATGATTATTAAAACGGAATCTAAAACTGTTTCCAGATTCACCAATATATCCACTATTTGGACATATTGAGCAGAAGAGAAAATATATTTTGGCTGTCACAGGTGAAGCGTGGTGAGTGTAATTTGATGTTGGTGTTGGGTATAGAAAATACTGTATCGTTTACTAAATGTTTGCAAACTAAACAACGAGATTTATTGCATTTGTAATTCACTGATAGGTTTGTATTTTTAGATATTTGGTAGAGGTGAGGATAACTGATAGGTTGGTTGTTTGTTTCATTGAATTTATGGGTGGTTTATCGAAAATGTCTTTGATTTTTTTATTTGATTGGAGGTTCTTGTAATCATTTTTTAAATTTTGAATAAGTGTGTGGGAATATTGATTGTGGTTAAAAACCATGGGAATTCGATTGTTGTTTTTTCTTTACTTGTATGTGAGAAGTTTGTTACGATTTATATATATATATATATATATATATATATATATATATATATATATTTGTTTTTGTATATGTATATATGAGTGCGTGTGTGTGTATTCATGATGTATGTGTATAATAGTCGTAAATTTATTGATCATTATATTTGTGTAGGTATAAATATGTATGTGTGTGTTTCCGTGTGTGTGTGTTTGAGTGTGTATGTTTCTATCTGTAATAATTAATTTAACAGTAATGAAGTTTCTATTTTGAAAAGATTTCCACATTTTTAATCTCTTTCTCTCTTTATCTTTCTCTCATTCGCTCTCTCTTCAATTTTAGTTTAGAAAAAAAGGGAATTTGTCCCTCTCTCATGGTTACTTGTCCTCCCTCTTGCTTCTCTTTTTCCCCACTCTTCCACCCACTTATAAACGCGTAAACAAAAACTCCAGTGACGTGTGATGTTTCGTCCAACCAAATGCCTTATGTCCAGTGACGTCATCCTTACGTCATTTGCGCTTTAACATTCGTTCTAGAAAATTCGACGAAGAAACTTGTTTTATTTTTGTCTCCCGTTTTTTTGACGAAAACAAATTTTCACCCAAATTGAAATCGAAATCAAGTGTAAGTAAGAATTTTCTCCATTTCCAAATCATCCAATCTTCTTAAATGTTTCCTTGGACATAACAAGACTCACCAAGATTTTTTTTTTCATCATTTCGCCCACAAGAAAAGCAAAGATAAAGCGACATATTTTATTTTTGTAAAAAAAAAAAAAAAAACCCGACCTATTTTTTTATTTTTTTGTCTGTTTTCATTTTTTATTTTTTCCTTGGAAAGTCAGAGAAGGATTAAAAATTACAATTTAGGTGCCATCTCTTTCAAATTCCAGTTGCAGTCATTGCATTCACTTACGCGCAAATACCCTTGGGAAAGGGTCTCTTCCTTCCAGTTATGGGTTAAATAACAAGTGAGATTGGGTTCTGTAGCCTTGGCTGGCAACCAGTCTACCGCAGAAAGCAATGGTAACCTACTGTCGGATAATCTTCTTTTTTTTTTTTTTTTTTTTAATCATCTCACCCCAAGCAAGGCATTCCACTGCCACTATTGCGCATGGGGCTACATAAGGGAAGGTAAAGAGAAGGAGTGGATAGACATAGGGAATGTCAGGAGAAAGGTGATAGATGAGTAAGGATAGCGAGGATGAGGGTCGGGCAGATGGGAAGAGTGCTTGATAGAATGGGAGCAGGTTAGTGTGTTAGGTGTCTATTGACCTTACATTTAAACTCCTGGAGATTGTAGCCGTCGGGGAAGCAATCGTTTGGAAGAGAATTCCACAGACGGGAAGTGCGAGGAAAGAAACTGTTCGAGTAGAAGTTACGGCTGCATTTTATCGGTTTCACTGTAAAAGGGTGGGATCTAGTTGCCAATCTAGTATCTCGTGCAAATTCGTATTTAGGGGGCACCAGTGATCTAAGTTCATCGGAGCAGAAGCCGTGAAAGTATTTATAGAAGAGACACAGGGAAGCCACGTCTCGCCGGTGGGAGAGAGACTGCAGGCGATCTGCCAAGTCGGTATCTATCACATTACAGACCCTCCTCTGAACCTTATCGAGAAGCCCGAGGAGAATAGCAGGGGCACCCGACCAGATATGGCAGCAGTATTCAATGCACGGGCGGATGGTAGATTTGTAAATGTGCAGGATAGATTTAGACGGAAAAAACTTCCGGGCCCTACACAGAGAACCGACTTTCATAGCAGCGGATTTAGCAATGGATTCGATATAGTCATTCCATTTGAGGTCCGCTGAAAGTGTGAGACCAAGGAGGCGTAGTGTTTTACTCTCTGGGAGGCAAGCCTGGTCCATGCTAATGGGAGGTAGGTGAGATTGTCGATGATGGTTAATTGACAGTAGCTTCGTTTTAGAAGCATTAAAATTTACTAGCCATTTCTTACCCCAGTCCAATATAGATTGGAGGTCTTTTTCAATCTCGGCTGCGAGTTTAGCTTTGACGCCTACACCAGATTTTTGTTGGAGGCGAGAGTAAACTGTGGTGTCATCGGCGTACAAACCTATTTGGGTTCTTATGGAATCAGGGAGATCATTAATATATATCAGGAAGAGTGTAGGACCTAAGATGGAGCCTTGGGGGACACCTGCGTTTGTATGGTAGTTCTGAGAGGCATGTCCGTTTAATACCACTTTCATTGTGCGGTTAGAGAGGAATGACTGGATTAGTTCAAACAAATGTCCAGTTATACCATAGCTCCGCAGTTTACATAGAAGGCCAGCATGCCAAACTCTGTCGAACGCCTTAGATATATCCAATGCAACGGTTCGAGCTTCGCCATTCCTGTCGAGTGCCTGGTATATGTACTCGGTGATGGTCGTTAGCATATCAGCAGTAGACCTGGTGAAGCGGAAACCATATTGCTTGTCCGAGAGGAGCCTGTGTGCTGTGAGATGCTGAACCACCTCGGCGTTGATAATGGCTTCGAACACTTTGCCAAAGATCGGAAGAAGGCTGATAGGGCGGTAATTTGCAGGGTCAGAGGGTTCTCCAGTGTTTTTAAATATAGGAACTATAGAGGAAGATTTCCAACAGGCAGGAAAGCAGGAAGCAGATAGGCAGAGGTTGTAGAGCTTAGAAAGGATAGAGGAGAGTTCAGGGGCACATTTCTTTAAGACTATGGTTGGGATTCCGTCACCACCGCTCGCTTTGTGAGGGTCAAGTTTTAAGATTATTTTAGAGACAAGCGAAGGTGTAATGTGGACATCATTCAGTTGTGCCTCGGTTCTAGGTGAGAAGTCGGGTGTAAAAACTCCAGATGAGTCCAGACTCGAATTGTTCGAGAATCTGCGGGCAAAACATTCAGCCTTATCTGCTGGGGAGGTGAGGACCTCAAATTTGTTGATTAGCGGGGGTATTGTGGACTTGCTCTTGTTAAGTACTCTTTTACAGAGTCGCCAGTAGTCTTTAGAGCCGAATTTAGAGCATGCTATGCGTTGCTTCATTCTGGCAGCAAACAACATCTTAGCTTCGTTAAGTATCCTTTTACACTTATTACGAGCTGAAGTGAAAAGGCGCCTGTTTTGTTCCGACGCATAGTTACGATAGACTCGGAAGAAATGATTCCGGTGGGCAATGGCAGCCGAGCAAGCGGGTGAGAACCATGGAGACGAATGAGATTTAAGCTGGAATTTCCTAGCAGGGATGAAGGCATCGATGCCAGCCTTAACCCAAGAGGAGACCTCGGATGCACATTCTTCGATGGGAAGACTAAAGACATTGTTCCAAGGGATGTCACAGAGGAAGTCTCGGAACGAATCCCAGTCTGCTCTTTGATAGCAGTAGGATATTCTACTTGTCTGTGTTTCATGGGTCGGGCGGGAGTGGAGTGAAATATTGACGGACACTACAGTGTGGTCAGAGTTTCCAAGTGGGCAGAGTTGTCTGGTAGTGCAAGAGTCTGGGATGGAAGTGAAGCAGAGGTCTAGAAGTGAGTCCCTTCCGTTAGGGTTGTCGGAGAAACGCGTGGGGAAGTCCACTATTTGCGTAAGGGATTGGGTGATTGAAAAGTTCATGGTGTGGACACCAGCAGCGTCAGTGACAGCGTTCTTCAGCCACTTGGTGTGGTGGGCGTTAAAGTCACCAAACACGAATACATGGGCAGAGGGATGGGTAGAAATGGCTTTGTCTATATTGTCGGAAATAATGTCAAGTAACGAACAGTCAGGGGAGGAAGGAGAGCGGTAGAGAAAGAAGAGATAGCTAATCGAGCTGAGAAGTGAGAGGCGGAAGCACATGAAAGAATGATCTGGGGATTCAAAAGATGACACCCTAGCTAAAGGAAGGTGTTCGCTGACATAGACACCAAGCCCATGCATATGAACATTGGAGTCCTTCCTGAAGAGAGGAAGGTAGCCAGGAACGCAGAACTCAGATGAGGGGATAAAAGGGTTAAGATTAGTTTCACATAGGGCTAATATATCAGGTGAGTTATTTTGGAGGAAAGAATCTACGCTGGGGAAGTTGGTGCGGATGCCGCGTATGTTAGTGAAAGAGATGCAGACAGGTTTAGGCGTTTTCAAATGAGCTGGTTTAGTTTTGTTATTATGTTTGCTTTTTTCCATAGTAATTCAGTTAAGGAGTGGTCTTAGAATAGAATCAGTCGGTCAATCATTTGCAACTTGTGAAGGATGGAAACTGGCGCGGCCTACAACATAATGTGGCCTCGGGGTTGCCCACCGAACGTTCATGCAGGGACGCTCGTCCATGCGCGATATGGCACTACAAGAACCCCGGTATTATTCAACTGTTGATCAGAGCAGCCTCTCAAGACGCTACGCAAGAGTTCGGGCTCCTACCTACCAGTCGGAAGCAGCAACCAGGAAACTGCCAACCCGGTACCCTCAGAATGTAAAGACGTTGCCACCATACTACGTAACTGCAAAGAGCTTCCAGCTGAACTAACACCAAGACCAGAGAAAGGGGATGGACCGGAAACCCCTTCCTAAACAAGAAACAAGGTGATCACCTCTAAACTCATTCAAAAGAAGGGGGTGGAGTGTGAGACCGGGCGATAGTAGAAACTATCTACTCCAATTTAAAAAAAAAAAAAAAAAAAAGAAACAAAGAAAAAGTGACTGAGGTTTACAAAGTTTTAACTTAGTAAAAGTCAAAAATACCCTTGAATAGCAAAATTATTTACACAAATTAACTGACGAAAAAAAAAAAAAAAAATCAAAGACGACCAAAAGACGAAAAAATAAATAATAATAAATAAAAATAATTTCCAAGAAATTTCACAAAAACAGACTGAAAAATGGACTGAATCCCGGTTGACTTACCACAAGCAGCTAACACTGTAAAGTTGATTTAATTCAATTTCTGAAGACAAAAATAGTAATTAAACCGCTTTTTACAGAATATAGTCGAGTTATGATGCTTGCGTTCGCTTGCCAAACCGTTAAGAATTCAATCTCTCGAAGCCAGAAATTTAAATCTTCTACAAGACAAAACTAATGGAAATAATTGAACTGTGATGCTATTTATCATTAGTCAAAAATACCCTTGATTAGCAAAATTATTTACACAAATTAACTGACGAAAAAAAAAAAAAAATCAAAGACGACCAAAAGACGAAAAAATAAATAATAATAAATAAAAATAATTTCCAAGAAATTTCACAAAAACAGACTGAAAAATGGACTGAATCCCATGACTGCCCAGTCAGTCATGTCTCTTTCGAGACATGATCGCCCAAGCGTGTATCACGTATGGCATTTAACTGACTGACTCTTTAATGATAACTACATTTTTCTGGATTTTTCTAACAAATTAAATTTCTAGAAGTTTTTCTCTTTCTTTTTATTTATTTATTCATCGAAATTGTTTTCTTTTCTTTCGTCGTTTTTATTTCGCTTGGACACAATTTGTAATAATTCGGAAAACTCGGTCGGTTTATCGATTTATTTATTTAAATGAAAAGAAATTCCCATTTCCCTGTTTTTTAAACGGAAATCTTTTTGTGAAAATAAAACATTTTATATCCGTTCGTCTGTCTGTATAAAAAAAATTGACTTTTTTCTATTTTCAAGTTCTTCATTCATGAAAATCTTTATGTATAAAAAAAAATGTTAAAAATAAAACAATTTGTATATCGGTCTGTCTATCTACCAATCTATCGGCCGGTCAAAGAAGGAAAAAAACCGCTCTCTTTTTCAAACAACTTTTTTTATCTGCCTGTCTAATAAGCAGATAACCGGCCACCATAAAAAAAATTATTTAACATCTGATAATATATAGTATGGCACAAGGCCAATGAAAATGATCCGTCTGTCTATTGCAAAGAAACTTTTTTTCAGACAAACTTTTCTGCATTAATAAAAATATCTTTTTGTAAAAATAAAACAATTTCTATCATTCACTTACGGTCTATTTATCTCTCAATCCATCATTGTCAAAAATATTTAAGAATTATAATTGGCTGTCTTTTACGGTTTGTCGATCAATTTATTGTTCTGTCTGTTTATTTAAAAGAAAAAAAATAATCTCCCTTTTCAATCTTTCAGTGAATCTTTTTTTTGCTTCATGAATGAAAAAAAATCTTTTGTTCAAAAAATCCAAAATAACAATTTATATCAGGCTGTCTATCGATCTATTTATCTGTCTGTCTAAATCCCTAGCGCTTAATTTTTAATAAAAAAAAGTCTTAATCAGCTAATAACAGCCGCCATATTCAGTTATTTGATGGACACGTAATATATAGTATGGCACAAGGACAGTAACAACGGGAAAGTTTGTTATATATATATGACGATCTTTGTTGCCTTTATTGGCCTTGTGCCATACTAAGCTGTGATTAATGAAGATAATTTTTAAAAATTATTTGAAGTACGTGTATTTTTCGAAGAAAGTAAAAATATCATCTGAAGAAATAGAAAAAAATAATTATTTTAATGGATAAAAGGAGAAAGTTAAAAGTGATTGTGAAAGCGTCAAATTGGAAATCCCTTCCCCCTTTCTCTATAGCTTTTACCCTTTCTTCCTTTTCTTTCTTTCTTTATTGATAATCGCTCTATCCTTCTTTTGACCTTTTTTTATTTTTCTTTCCAGATCTTCTGAAGGAATTTTTCAAATGGCATCAAGTTTTACTGAAGAAACGGTCGGGACATCCGGGGATTTACAGCTCCAAAAAGAATACCGTCTCCACGATTCGAACCTGGAGTGGATTGACTCGATTCTCGCCACCGACGAAGATGATCATGTCTTTGTCTGCGACTTGAACGGCTGTTTGGTGAAAGAATTCGATGATTTTGGGGAGTTGATTGGCCGATGTGAATTGACAGACGGAGATGAGAGATTCGTCCCCTGGGACATTTGTCGCATTTCACATGACATTTTCGTCGTCGTCTGTTGTCCTTGGGGTCCTTGGGGTAATGGGGGAAGAATTTTCTTTTTGGAGAGCAAAAAACGCCCCTCAGTTTTAGAAAAACAAAAAATAATTGACACAGAAAAAGAATTTTTTTCTTCGTGTCAATTTCAAAAACAAATTTTCACTTGTGACTTGGAATTTAAAGAAATTGTTTGCTTTTCGGAAACCGGAGCCGAAATAAAAAGCATTGACCTTGGGTACTGGCCGGGGAGGTTTGGTGGTCGTGGTGGTTACCCCCTCCTTCGTGCCGATCCGACGACTGGGAATTTGTGGGGGACGAGACGTTATATGTCGAAAATCTTCCTTTTTAGTCAAGAGGGAGGAATTCTTCAAAAAATAGACATTAAAGAAAAAATTATCAATTTCACTCCAAATAAATTTAAACATTTTTATCTTGCTACAAACGAAGGAATTTTTTCCGTTTTACCGGAAAAAGTTCTGTACAAATTCCCACAAAAATCAGAAAATATTGCAAATATTTTTCTTTCCCAACAAAAATTGTTTATTTATTTTCGAAACGATCAAAAAAATTTAATGAAAATTTTCAAAATTCGTTAAGACAAAATAATTTTAAAAATTGATATTTATTTTTGATTTTGCAAATAAAATTAATTTAATTTAATTTTTGTGTTCTTTTCATTTTTATTTCTGAAATTTTAAAAACTTTTTATGATTTCAAAATATGATTTGAGGTATAAATATTGAAAAAAAGTAATATTTCGTAATATGAATGAAGACAAAAAATCATGTCTACATTTCTGTGATGAGGAAGTATTTACATTATTCGGACGATTGTCCTCATCTTTGTTGTTATTTGTACGATGTTTCAGCCATTGTACTCTGCGGCCTTCTTCTGGGGCTAAGAATTTCGAACATGAGCCCCCACTTTTTTTTTTTGACAGCTTTTACTCCGACCATCAATGGTTGACAGAAGATATGCAAATAAATTTGGTTTTATTATACATTTTTTTTTCTGTCTGTTAATTTTTTTGTCTTAAATTTTTATTTTTTATTTTTTCGCCGTCAAAAACAGATTTTAAAAATTTCTTTGAAAGATATGTACACTTGATCAGAAATTGGAGAGAAAAAGCAAAGAAAAGTTTGGGATGATTGTATTTTGTGGCCAAAATTTCAGACGGAAATTCCAAGTAGGTTTTTCATGGTTGTGGTGATGGAAACTTTTGAAAGAAGTTTCCAGCAACAATTCGATATTTCATTCTATCTTTTTAAATTTAGGGGAAAAGTTCTAGAACTGATGACAATTAATAGCTTCTAAAAATCAATAAACCGAGTTTAAATTCAAGACCATGTCTGTATCGTCCGGTTTTTTACACTTTCTCTTACTCCTCACTCTTTCTGTCTTTCTGTCTCTCTTTCTCTCTCTGTCTTTTTCTATTAAAAAAAAAAGAAAAGAATGAAAAATATAAATTATTCCAAGGAAAATAACTCTGCTTATTTTTGGTGGGGGTTTCTTTCCCTTAAACGAAACATTCTTTTAACGATATTTAAAAAGAAAAACATTTACAGCTGATGAAAACATTGATGTGGTGGAATTTGGTAATAGAGGAAAATAACAATAAAAAATCATTTTAAAAGAATAAAACAAAATGAATTTCCATGTAAATTTTAGAAATAATTTTCATTTCACTTTTTCAAAATTGCTACATTTGTTGTTTCTATTGAATTGTCACAAAGAAAAAAAAGTTGATGTTATTCTTATGAAATAAAATCGCCATTTTCACATGTTCTACTCTCAAAAAACTCAGAAAATGAAGACGTTACTCCAGTCTCTGAACTTCAACCTCGTTTTTGTGATCTATTTTCTAAATTCGTATTCTACCCACAAACATCATCAAATGTAGAGTGTTGATGATACAATTGTCAATGACCTCCAACCCACCTCATTAACTGATTCCTTTTCTAAAGTCGTATATTACTTAGAAAAATCTAAGATATACACAGTTGATGTAATTACTGTCTACGAGCTCCATACTCCATCTATCAGGGACCCCTATTCTAAACTTGTATTTTACTGTCCAAAATGAATTTCCACCTTCATCTTTCACTGATCCCTATTCTACCATCGTCTTCTACTTTCAAAACTTTAAAATGTAGACAGTTGATTAATTCCTGTATATGACCTCCGACATCCCTTAAAGCTTCCATTGGACCTAAAGATGGGGATCGGTTCTCTATTGATATTCAGTAATAAACTGAATTAGTACACGTTAATATATTTTGAAACGAATACATTTAAAGCTTCTATTGGATTAAATAGTGGGGGATCGGTTTTCTATTATTATTCAGTAATAAAGAGACCCCCCCTAGAATTAGTACACGCTAATATATTTTAAAACGAATACAATTAAATCTTCTATTGTACCTAAAGGGAAGGAGATCGGTTTTCTATTGTTATTCAGTAAAAAAGTAATATCCCTAGAATTAGTACACATTAATATAATCAGAAACAAATACAATTAAAGCTTCTATGGTACCTAAAAGTGGGGGATCGGTTTTTTATTGTTATTCAGTAATAAAGTGATCCCCCTAGAATTAGTACACATTAATATAATTGGAAACGAATACAATCAAAGCTTCTATTGGGTATAAAATTGGGGATCGATTTTCGATTGTTATTCAGTAATAATTTGATCCCCTTAGAATCACAACACCTTTTTAAATATTTGGAAACGAATACAACCAAAGCTTCTATTGGACCAAAAGTGTGGGGGATCGGTTTTCTATTGTTATTCAGTAATAAAGTGATTCCCCTAGAATTAGTAAACATTAATATAATTGGAAACAAATACAATTAAAGCTTCTATTGGACCCAAATTGGGGGATCTGTTTTCAAATGTTACGCAGTAAGAAACTGATCTAAACGGAGCGTAAGACAAGGATGTGCCTTTTCACCGGATCTATTTAACTAAGCGTGCATCCCGTATGGCTCTTAACTGACTGTCTGAATCTTAACTAAGTATAATTAAACGCCAATAGAAGCAATAAAGATCGTAATATACGTGTGTGTTATATATATATATATATATATATATATATATATATATATATATATATAATCAAAAACTTGTCTGAACGAAAGCGGGGATGAGAAATTCAACCCCACGGACATTTGTCGCATTTCCAATAACATTTTCCTCGTTGTCGGTTGTTCTTGGGGTGGAGGAAGAATTTTATTTTTGGAGAGAAAAAACGCCCCCCCCCCATCTTTAGAAAAACAAAAAATAATTGACACAGAAAATGAAATTTATTCTTTGTGTCAATTTCAACAACAAATTTTCACTTGTGACTGGGAATTCAAAGAAATTGTTTGTTTTTCGGAAACCGGAGCCGAAACCAAAAGAATTGACCTTGGGGACTGGGAGGGGAGAGGGTGGGGTGGTTTTGGGGGTGACCCCCACCTTCGTGCCGATCCGACGACTGGGAATATGTAGGGGACGAGACGTGGAATATCAAAAATCTTCCTTTTTAGTCAAAGGGCAAAAATTATTCAAAAAATAGAAATTAAAGAAAAATTATGAATTTCACTCAAAATAAATTTCAACATTTTTATTTTGTTCCAAACGAAGGAATTTTTTCGGATTTGTCGGAAAATGTTCTGTGCAAATTTCCAGAAAAATCAGAAGAAGCAAATATTTTTCTTTCCCAACAAAAATTGCATATTCGTTTTCTAAACGATAAAAAACATTTTATGAAAATTTTCAAAATTCGTTGAAACAAAAGAATTTTAAAAATTGAAATTTATTTTTAATTTTGCAAATAAAATTAATTTAATTTCATTTTTGTGTTGTTTTAATTTTTTAATTTTAAAAACTTTGATTTCAAAATATCAGTTAAGGTATAAATATTGAAAAAAGTAATGTTTCGTAATATGAATGAAGACAAAAAATCATGTCTATATTTCTCAGTTGAGGAAGTATTTACATTATTCGGACGATTATCCTCATCTTTGTTGTCATTTGTACGACGTTTCGGCCGTTGTAGTTTGCCGTCTTCTTCAGGTGCTAAGAATTTCAAACAGAACCATTTAATTTTTTTTTTTTGACAGCTTTTTCTCCGACCATCAATGGTTGACAGAAGATGTGCAAATAAAGTTGATTCCATTTCGAAATGGCAATAAAAGCTGCAAATATATCGTTAATTATTGATCAACTCAAATGTTTTCTTTTTGTCATCTTTTCTCCGACCATCAATGGTTGACAGAGGATATGCAAATAAATTTCATTTCATTTCAAAATGTCACTCAAAACAGCAAGTAAATCGTTAATTATTGATCAACTCAAATGCTTAGGTTTAAAAAAATGGTTACAGATGTACAAGTGAAATTGATTTCATTTCGGAATGGAAATAAAAACAGAAAATGTATCAATAATTATTGATGGACTTTAAAATATTTTTACTTTTTTTTTTACAGCTTTTTCTCTGATCATCAATGGTTGGCTGAAGATGGGCAACTAAAATTGATTTCATTTCGAAATGGCAATAAAAACAACAAATAAATTAATAATTATTGACCGACTCAATTTTTTTTTACAGCTCCGATCATTAATTTAGAAATGCCAATCATAACGACTAAGAAATCAATAATTATTGATGAACTCAAAGGTTTTTTTTTATTTTGACAGTTTTTCTCCGATCATAAATAGTTGACAGAAGCAATAAAACAGCAATCAAGAATTATTGATCAACTCAAAATTGGGGAATTTTTTTTTTTTTACAGCTTTTATCCAACTGTCAATTGGGAACAGAAAATGTATAACTGAAATCGATTTCATTTTGAAATGAAAACAAAAAAGTAAATTGATACAAATTTATCGATTAAAAAGATTACATTTTCTTCTTTTTTTATTATCTTCTTTTTTTCATCCTTCACCAGTTGACAGAAGATGTGCAACTGAAATTAATTTCATATCGAAATGGCAATAGAAAACAGCAAATAAATCAATAATTATTGATCAATTCAAAAGATTAGAAGTTTTGATTTTTGTTTTGTTTCTCTGATCATCAATGGTTGACAGATGCGTAAGTGAAATTGATTTCATTTGAAAATTGCAATAAAACCCCAATTAAATTAAGAATTATTGAGCGACTCAATTTTTTTAAAATTTTTAACGACTTCTCCAACCATCAATGGTTGACAGATGTTGTGCAAGTGTAATTGATGTCCTTTCAAAATGGCAATAAAAACCGCAAATAAATCAATAATTATTGATCAACTCAAAATTTTGGATTTTTTTTTTTTTTGCATTCTTGCAAAAAATGTCTATGGTTCAACAATTCTTCGACCATCAATGGTTGACAGATTATATGCAACTAAAATTGATTTCATTTCGAATTGGTATTAAAAACAGCAAATAAGTAAAAAATTCTTGATCGACTCAAAAGATTTTTCCTTTTTTAATCGCTTTTTCTCCAACCATCAATGGTTGACAGAAGATGTGCAAGTGAAATTCATTTCATTCTGAATTGGCAATAAAAACAGCAAAGGAATCGATAATTATTGATCGACTCAGAATTTTGGAATTTTTTGGCATTCATTGCAACCAATTTCTATAGATGAAACATTTATTTTTATAGATGACAATTTTATTTTTTATTTATTTAATTTTTACATTGGTGATGTCTGTTAATTATGTTAAATTAATATGTTATTCGCTGTCAAGAAAAGATTAAAAAAAAACATTTAAAGACATTTTCAACCTGATATTGGTAAAAAATTGAAGACAAATAACAAAGAGGAGTTTTGGGATGTTAGTATTTGTATCTTGTTCCCAAAATTTCAGACTGAAATTCCAAGTAGATTTTTTATGGTTCTGGCAATACAAGCTTTTGAAGGAAGTTTCCATCAATAATTCAATATTTCATCCCTTTTTTTGAAATTTAGGGGAAAAATTCTAGTATTGATGAGAAGGAATGATTTATAAAAATCGATAAACTTAGTTTTAATAGAAGGCCATGTCTGCAAAGTCCTTTTATTAACTCTTTCTCTCACTCCTTTTCTCTCTTTCCCTGTCTTTTTCTTTCTTTTTTGTCTTTTTTTTTTCAATATCTGAAGGAAAGAAAAACAAAGAGAAAAATAGAATGTCTTCCAAGGGAGATAACTCTGCTTATTCTTTTGCTTTTCTCCCTTAAACGGTAAATTCTTTAACGATATTTAAAAAGAAAACCATTTCCAGCTGATGAAAAAATTGATGTGGTGGAATTTGGTAATAGAGGAAAATAACAATAAACATCATTTTAAAAGAATAAAGCAAAATGAATTTCCATGTAAATTTTAGAAATAATTTTTATTTCACTTTTTAACAAATGCTACATTTGTTGTTTTTATTGAATTGTCACAAAGAAAAAAATTGATGTGGTCAGAAGAATTATTTGCTTTAGTTTCATGAAAAAAAAAAAACAACCACGCCCTAATTTGTCTGTCTTCATGTTTTATTTACTTGTCTGGCTTTAAATTAAGGGAAGGATTCAAAATCACAATTAGGGGTCATCGTTTTATTAAATAGATCTTTTTTTTTTTTTTGCCTTTTTTTTTTCAAGCCAAAATAACAGAATTTGTATCTATCGATGTATTTTTTTGTTCGACTGTCTAATTTTTTATTTTTTGAATAAAAAAAAAAATACATTCAGTAAGCAGACGATAAATTCATCTCCAATTGTTTGACGGACACGTAAGATATATTATGGTACAAGGCCAGTAAAAACAGGAAATATTGTAATTTATATAATGAAAAAAAAAAAAAAAAGAACCACGCCCTAATTGTTTTTTCTTTCAGTTTATAATACTTCCTTTATCTATCTATCTATCTATCTGTCTATCTATCTGTCTCAGTAGTAGATTCTATTGACCTTGCGCCATACAAGCTATGATTAAAAAAGAAAGGTCTTCTTATATTTTACGTGTTTTGTTTTCGAAGAAGTCAGTTTATCTATCAATGACAAATATTATATACTTAATAAAAAACAGGAAATATATATGAGGATATTTTTAGCTTCTATTGACCTTGTGACATGATTAGTAACGAGAATTTTAAAAAAATGATTTTTCTTTCTCTTCTTTCTTTCCATTTATCTCCCTTCCTTTCTTCCTTGTTAAATAATTAAAAACAAAAAGATCGCTAAATATATATGGTTTTGTTTTTATTTAATTAAGACAGTTTTAAATAATTAAGATACGTACAATTTGGCCGGAATACATATATATATAGATACATATATACATATATGTATTATGCAATAGTCATCCGCTGACAGATCTGTTTCGCTGTATCACAGCTCATCAGTACGGTTAGACTCCGATCGCTTCCTAACCCAGGATTGAAACCAGATCGAATCGGCATCAGTCGGCGATTCTACCTCTGGGCCACGAGCGTCCGGAAGAAGGGAGACCTTTTAGCTAGTATATCATTAGACACGCCCAATAGCCAGAGTGCTCTAATTCATATTCCGTTCAAATTGTACGTGTCTTTCTTTCGGAGAAAGTAAAATAAAAATTATCTTAAAATAGAGAAAAAGAGTAAAGTATTCCATTGGATAAAAAAAGTAAAGTTAAAAGTGATTATGAAATTGACAAATTGGATCTACTCTCTCTCTCTATCTCTCCTCCTCTCTTTCCATTCATTTCTTCCTTGTAACCACTCTCTCCTCCCCACTCTTTCTTTCTTTTACCCTTTCTGTCTTTTTGATTATCGAATTGGTCTTCCTCCTCCTCCCTTGATATTCTCTCTCTCTCTCTCCTCTCTCTCTCTCTCTCTCTCGCTTTCAGATTTCCTTCCCCCATTTTCTCATTTATCTTCCTTCTTTTGCGATTTTACATGTCAACTTTTTTTCATGAAGAAATTTTTTATTCTTCAACTAAAATTTCGGGCCATTTTCTGTTTTTTTTTTATTTCTTTATTTTTTATTTTCAGATTTTGTGAAGAAAATTTCAAGATGGCGTCGATGAATGAAGAAAAATTCCTTTGTTCGAATGCGACGAATTTTTGGACTTGTCTTTATTCTTTGTGTCTGACATGTCTGAATAAGCAATTCCATGCAGCGACACAAGAGGACATGGGATGTCCCCAGTGCCACGCCCCCATGGGGACACGTGATCATTTGAGACTTTCACCATTTATGGTGCAGATTGTGACTCGCCAACGTCTGGAATCTACCGAATTGTGATGTGACTGGTGTTTCAAATTTTACGGCACCGAATCAACCGGCCAGATTTGGTGCCCAAATTGCCAGAAACTCTTGTGCAAGGTCTGCTGGAGAGCCCACAAGAATTTGCAACCGAAACACCAAACCATTGACCTAGGCAGCATGTCGTAGGTGGTGGCCGTGGAAGTCATGCCGTCGAGTGTCACCTGCACCGCCAACCGAGTGCAACGTGTACTTCCGTGACGCGTGTTACGTCGATCACGTGAATTCTTCCCCCCGTTGTCCGTAAGGAAGGAGGCGTCGAAGGAGAAACTAAGCGGCCCCACCCTGGAGGAGTCCGTTTCAGGAACATGAAGACGAAGGAATCTATGGCAAAACTACCAACAGATTGCGACACGAAATGTGGGACGAGTT
Source organism: Ascarosepion bandense (assembly GCA_037127315.1). Lineage (NCBI taxonomy): Eukaryota > Metazoa > Mollusca > Cephalopoda > Sepiida > Sepiidae > Ascarosepion > Ascarosepion bandense. The sequence continues at coordinate 84,946 of JBBBDQ010002029.1, read as the reverse complement.
TGAGGCGTTGTTTGAAGAGACACGTGACCGGCTTGGTGAGCTGTGCGATGATATGAGAGAGGCAACGTCCGTCCAATTAGACAAATGGCGCCTCTCCCTAAAAGAGGGAGACGACCTGTTGAAGAAGGTGAAGATTTGGGGCTATCAAGCGGGTCATCTTTCGAGAGAAGACGTCCAAGACAACGACGTCCTTTGTGGGTTGAGGCTGCTAGGAGCGGAGCTTAGACTGCGGCTCCCACAATCGTTTCTCACCCATGAGAAAGCGGAATTGACAGTGACATTCCCAAAATGGTGTCACGATTCCAGGGAGTCTTTGAAAAATGAAGTAATCGCATTAACGACATTCGGGTATTTCCAGCTCCAAAAAGAATACCGTCTCCACTATTCGAACCTGAAGAGAATTTTCTTGATTCTCGCCACCGACGAAGACAATCATGTCTTTGTAGGCGATCAGGACGACGGTCCGGTGAAAGAATTCGATGAGGTTCGGGAGTTGACTGGCCGATATGAATTGACGGACGAAAGAGAGAAATACGGCCCCAGGGACATTTGTCGCATTTCTAATGACATTTTCGTCGTCTGTTGTCCTTGGACTCCTTGGGGTAAGGGGAGAAGAATTTTCTTTTTGGAGAGAAAAAAAAACAAAAAAAAAAACGCCCTCCCCACCACTTTTAGAATAACAAAAAATAATTCACACAAATATAATTTTTATTCTTTTTATGTCAATTTCAACAACAAATTTTCACTTGTAATTTGAAGAAATTGTTTGTCAGAAACCGGACCCAAAATAAAAAGAATTGACCTTGGAAACTGGCCAGAGTGGAGGAGGTGGGGTGATGATGGTGACCCCCTTCTTCGTGCCGATCCGACGACTGGGAATTTGTGGGGGACGAGACGTGAAATGTCAGAAATCTTCCTTTTTAGTCAAAAGGGAGAAATTCTTAAAAAATAAAATTTTAGAAAAAAATTATCAGTTTCACCCCAAATAAATTAACATTTTTATTTTGCTACCAACGAAGGAATTTTTTCCGTTTTTTCGGAAAAAGTTTTGTACAAATTCCCACAAAAATCAGAAAATATTGCAAATATTTTTCTTTCCCAACAAAAATTGTTTATTTCTTTTCGAAACGATAAAATAAATTTAATAAAATTTTCAAATTCGTTAATACAAAAGAATTGTAAAAATTGAAATTTATTTTTAATTTTGCAAATTAAATTCATTTAATTTTTGTGTTTTTATTTTTTTTTTAATTTAAGCCAAATACATACAGATACAGTTTAAACTGATATTCCAACAGGAATTTTTGTCTGCTTTTTCCTCTGGATTGTGACTGAAATGATTCAAACTTTTCGTTTTCATTTAGATTTATCCCACATAGATTTTACATCTACATTTAAAATTGTTATAAGCTGAGAAGAAACTAACGTATATGTGTGATTAGGCATATATATGCATAAGCAGACACACACACACATGCACAATTAGTACGTGTGTGTGTGTGTGTGAGTGTTGAATTGTGATGATGATTAGTGCCAAGATTGTTGTTTTTTCAATGATTTATTGATAAAAAGACATTTTTGTTAAGCAGGTTTTTTGTCATAAAGTGCTTGGTATCGAAATAGGGATAGAGCGTCAATAGGATTAATGTGGAAAAGTTTGTCACTTAACTGAGCAGAGTCATGACAAACTTCACTATATATATATATATATATATACACACTATTCTTTTATTCTTCTCTCTTTTATAATGCTTTATTTTTCTCTCATTGACTCACTTGGTAACCCCCACCTATAATCTTAGTGGCTTTATTGCCTTGCTTAGGGCGAAATGCCATAAAAGAAAAACTGGTAAAAGAAAAGTTCAGAAGACTTATCTTTCCAACTGAAAGTTTTGTAGATACTCTGCTTGTCTATCATTGCTATAAATGTTAGTTTTACTGGATGCATATGTGCAAGTTCCTATAATTTTTTCTTATTTTAAGAAACAAAAAAAAAAAACGAAGATGTCAACTGAAACACCCACAAAAAATATAATGTCAGATTAAAAAAAAAATATATATATGTTATGCGTGTGTTTTTATTGTGATGGTGTTTAGCACCAAGGTTGTTTTTTGTGGTTCTGCTCATTAAATGTATTCAGGCAAGCAGGTTCTCTATCATAAAATGCTCGATATCAGGGTGGAGATGGAGTGATAAGCACAAAGAGTCTGTCACTTTAACTGAGCAGATTCATGCACACTTTGAAGTTTTATGAGGATACCATTATGATGTCAGGGGTCATTTGTCAAACAGCCCTGATGAGTGAGAACATCATAACGGTATTCTCACGAAACTTCCAAGTTGGCATGAACCTGCTCAGTTAAATAAATTCTTTGTGCAGACAGACACACACACACACACATACATACATATATGTGAATAGAATAAGTAAAGAACAGATAGCAAGTTCTTTAGAATGATATAAAAAATGTTTTTAAATATTTAAAAAACTTTTAATCATTTGTCCTTAAAAAAAAATTCTCTGAAAAAGCTTGTTAAAGTGAAACGTTATATTAAAGACTTTTTCTTACCTGTTCTTAATCTATTCATCTTGTCAAATTTCAATCCATATATTCAACTCTATGGACAACAGATTTTTTTTTATTACTTTAAACGTTATTAGTGGATATTCATATTTGAGTAGTATTTATTAAATAATGTATTTTTGTCTACCACACTGAATATTCAAGATATCTTATTAAAGAAAAATGGATGCTCACTGGCAGGATTAATAAAAATCCATTATTTTCTTTAAAAATTTTCTTTGGATACAAAAACTATGCAGATATGAAACATTTTGGGAGAAGTTTCATTTAAATTTTATATATATATATATATATATATATATATATGGAGGTAATTGTGTACATGCATATATACACATCAATATATAGATATTAATCAAGTGTGAATAAAACAGGACTCAATGCTGTATAACAGAGCAAAAGTATATACTAGTAAATGTATATATTATTCTACATTTTACACACAACTGAGTTTCATGCATAAATTGTAGGGTAATATATATATTTATATATATATATATATATATATATATATATATATATTTGCGTGTGAGAGAGGAAAAATGCTTATCTTTTTAACTTCAAGTTTCACGGATACACTGCTCACCTTCTAACACATTAAACTTCAGTAATTTCCTAAACTGCATCTAAAAGTTGTAATGATACCAGAATGAAAGACTAAAGTTTTTAATGATTCCAGTATCAAACAATTCAGAAGTACAAGCAACTGTATCAATGGATTTAATAATCCTAAGTTGAATGAAAGGATTAAACACTTTCTGCAAATATATTTGGGATTCTTACAGTAATTAATTTTTTTTTATAATAATTTTCAAAATTGTTTAATTATTTTTGAGAATGACATTCAGATCTGAAAATCACTATTTTAAACAGCAACTATTGCAACAATTATGTAAAAGGTTTTCGCCATTGCTAACCTTCCATCCCTAAAAGTTTTGTTTGAAGATAGGAACAGCTGAAGGAAGTCTAAACAAATTATTTTTTTCTTAAATTTCCTTGAAAAGAAAAGAAAAAGAATAATAAAAAATACTTAGATTAATATTATTATTATTAGGGGATATGATTTAAAACTTGTTTAATAAGATCCTGAAAAAAAAAAATCAATATTAAATAAATAATAATTCTTTCTACATTGTGATCACATTTAAACTATAGACACCAACCCCATCTTTTATGCTTTAATAATTCAATTACGATGAAAAATTATTTAAAAGTGTTTTTTTTCCTTCTTTCTGGTTGGCATTTCTAGTGGAACCATCATTAAAAAAAAAAAAAAAAAATCTAAATCACGGGAAACAAATCTTTAATTTGTTAAAAGGTTTTTGCTAAATCTTTTTTTTTAAATATTCCAATTGTGGCTAAATCATTTTCTGATTAATTTTTTTTTTCTCTTGTAAAATATTTCTAATCAGTTTCGATGTAAGAGACAAGAAGAAAACTAATATAAGGCGGAGAGGGGATGGCATTGGACAGGAAATTACAAAGGGAGAGGGGAAAAGCAAGAAGTTACTAGGGGGAAGGGTTTTTGCAAACAAAGTGAAATTTTTCTTTTGTTTTTATTTTTAGGGTTTTTTCTTAATTCTCTCACTTTTGTTTTATCAGATTGAAATATTTTAGTAACATCAAGCCATTTCAATTTAAAACAACGAGACCTAACTACCAATCATGTACTGCACTTAAATTTATAAGGTGAAGTACCAAAGAGATAAACTTATCACAATTATTACCATGAAAATATTTTAAAATGAAACAAAAAAAATTAGTTTTAACAGAATCATTGCCAGGTATGTGTGTATTTTAATTAAGATAACAACAAAGAAAGAATTTCACTTGACATCAGGCTTAGACCAGATAACGAAAATATTTTCCGTCGCCTGAAAAATGTCGGTGACTCAGAAATGGATATTAAAAACAAAGATGCGGAAAAATTCTTATCTAAGTAACAATGTCAATGGACCCTTGTCAACTTGTTTTGGGCGAAGCCAGTTCAAAAAGGTTAATAGCGATTGTTTAAGAAAAAAAATCCCCGAAAATGTTTCGTGAGAAAGAAAATTCTGAGAAAAAATTCGCCGGTTAAGTCCAGCCCAGAAAAGGGGTCATGGGAAGATGACAAACCATAGACTTTTTATGTCACACACACACACACACACACATGTATAACCATTTTTTTTTTATTGCAGATATAACCAGAAGTGAAAAACCTTTTTAAAAGAACTTTCATTGCATGAGTAAAGTTTGTGCATTAGAAATCGGTAGTTATAGTTTAAGAAAGAAAAAGAAAGAAAAACAGGAGACTTTTCTCGAATGATTTGCAGAAACTTATCAAAGAACTTTCCTAAATTTTATTTTTATTTTTCTGCATGCAAAATATTGTATTGGGAATTATATTGTCGATTTTTCTTTGAAAAATTAACAGTAGGGTAAAGGGTGACAATATTTTGGTGCGGAGCAGAGGTAATTAATTATTAACTATAACTGGGAAATCTAATTGCTATTATAGATAAGAAGAAAACGTACTAAAAGAAATTTCCTTTATTTTCCGAATGAGTGAAGGAAAACGGAGGTAATTAATTTTATTAATTCTTAACTATAACTGGAAAATCTTATAATTACTATTATAAGTCAGAGGAAAATGTACTAAAAGAAATTTTTCTTTATTCTCCGAATAGGAGCAAAGGAAAAGGAAACAAAACCAAAAAAATTAACAAATGGTATTTCTCTGTTATTTTAAACCGGAGAAAGGAGAGAAAGAAAGAAAAAAAAAATTGTTTTAATGCCAGAACAATAAATGTTAGTTTCGGCCCACCTATGAAGGCTAAACATTGTCATTCTAAACCTAAAAGAATGAAATACAATTGTTATTTTTTCTCTGGGCATTTGTAATAGCCGAAAAAAAAATTTCACTTTTGTTATGACATCCAATTGTCCTGCTAGCGTGAATTGTGAAAAGAATTAAGATAACAAATATCTGGTCCCGAGTTGAAGGAACTCAAAGAAACATTTTCACTTGACATCAGGCTTAGACCAGATAACGAAAATATTTTCATGAAAAATGTCAGTGACTCAGAAATGGATATTAAAAACAAAGGTGCGAAAAAATTCTTATCTAAATAACAATGTCAATGGACCCTTGTCAACTTGTTTTGGGCGAAGCCAGTTCAAAAAGGTTAATAGCGATTGTTTAAGAAAAAAAAATCACCGAAATTGTTTCGTGAGAAAGAAAATTCTGAGAAAAAAATTTGCCGGTTAAGTACAGTCCAGAAAAGGGGTTATGGGAAGACAGAGGAATTCCATTGGTCCTGTAAACAAGCGCCTAAAGCGAGAGACGACCCACAACGTCATGAAAAGAAGACTAATCCCAATGGGTAAACCAGAAACAACGAGTAGCAGCTAACCCAAGCATTCTATTGGTTGCAAAGATGAGGGGTTAGACACTCAGTGACCGTCAGCCCCAACACCATGGCATGGGCATAAATACAGGGTCCCGAGGAACCAAAATCAGTTGCAGTTTGGAGTAGGAGGTCCAGTGGCGGTTCGAGGCAGTTCGCAGTTTCAGTTCCCGGCCCAGGGATGTAACGACGAAGATAGGCGCCATGTTGTTGGGCGCCAACCGTAGAGAGGCCTGATGCTGGCCAACCAGATTTAAAGGCAAAGTTTTGAGTTGCAGTTGAGTTGCTGCTCGAGTGGCAGAGAGTTTGAGTTCTCGGTCCAGAGACGTAATGACAAAGAGATAATTGCCACACAGTTGGGTGCCAACCATAGAAAATCACCGCCTGCCAAAGAGTTCCCAGCTGAAGAAGTAAGAGAGAGAGATGATGGCCATGCCATTGGGTGCTGACCATAGAGAAACCTGTCGCCAATCAACCAACCAGAGTTAAGAGACAGACACGAACAGACTTTGCAGACAAAGTTTGAAATTGCCAAATGAAGAGAGTAACCCAGCACTTCGGCAATTTCCGCAACATTCCGGAAAACAAGAATCAAGTTGACTAAACTTATAACGAACTTAAAACTGTTCGGAGCATCGAGCTGCGGTCAGCCAGATTTGTCGTTATTGCTTAGGAGAATAATTCGATTTGCTTAAGAAATTTCTGTTCCGCTACCAGTTTGATAGAAGCAGGGATTGGGAATTACCCAAGAGACTTGTGTATATTGTGTATATTCACTGGAAATGCAACCACTCATTTTTCTAGGCGCAAGTTTCTTTCTTTCCCCAATTGTGGTGACAGTGTCCCGGTTTGGTTGACCGGCCGGGCAGGGTATATTTGGTGCCGTTTGCTATATTTCTTTCTTTTATTACTCAATTATGTGCACGCTTCCCAATTTGGTTTAACTCGGCAAAGAGACAGCTAGTGGAGAACTCATGTGACTACCTTGTGATTCATCAACACAACTTCAGACAAGGGAGATCACCGTGACAGAGTTAATCTACGACCATCTATCTGGATCGAAACCAACAGCGACTGGCCAGGTAGTGCCATATTATAATTTTCTTTTTCTAAAGAGAAGTGACTGCAAATGAAATCAAGCGACTTATTTACACATTGTGATAATGTTGGGAACTCGTATATATGTTCAGACGTATTTACGTTGCTTGAAATGCAGAAGCCAAAATGGAAATCAAAGATTTTCAGGAGCTTTTCTCGGAAATAATGCCGCTCAATCATGCGGAAATCCTTCACGGGTTTGTTGCCAACTACAAATTCAACGCTGGAAAAGAAAAATATAAATTTAAGGAAATTCAGGAAATCTCAACAGAAACTATAAATTGTTTTACTTAAGCAAGATTTCCGTTCATAAGAGAAAAAGGATTTTTTCCTTTTAAATAAATAAATGGATAAACCGACTGAGTTTTCTGAATTATTTCAAATTGTGTCCAAGCGAAATAAAGCAAACAATTTTGACGTATAAATAAAAAAAATTGACAAAAACTTCTAGAAATTTAATTTGCTTGTGGAATCAAAAAAAAAAAAAAAGGCGGGGGTAAATTTTGGTTTTAGGTCCTGAAGGCTTTTATCCTTTCAAATTTTCCAAAATTTGCATGCTGAACATCTATCAACAATTATATATTGAAGAAACCTTTTATGTTAACGACAAAAAAAAAAAAAAAAAAAAAAAAAACGAACGTCTCGCTCCTTTTGTCACCCACAATCACCTCAATCAGAAGACATTCTGTGCAGAACCACTTTAGGCGTAGGAAGCTAATTTCGGCCTATTTACATCCTTTAATACAGTCTATGAAGAAATTACTACGCAATTTGTTTTTTTCAGTACTCAATTTTAGCAGATAGTTGCGTGTATTTGAGTGTTCTTTTTTCTTTTGCTGGTAATTAATTTAAGAAAGTTGCGTGTACTTAATTTGAGAAGTTAACTTTCAAATATATAAAAATAAAGGAATTAATTGTAGTTTTACTTAATTTTTTTCCGACGAAAGTTAAAATGTATAAAAATAAGTGAAAAGTGTAGTTTTTTTAACCTTCAAATACATTGTATTTACGTGTTTTTTTCCTTTTTTTAATTTCAAAAGAAACTTAACCTTCAAATATATGGAAATAAGTGATAATTGTAGTTTTACTTAATTTTTCAGACAAAAGTTAACTTTGAAATACATGAAAATATAGTTCGTCTTTTTTTAAAGGAAAGTAACTTTATGGTTAAGTAAAACTCCACTTATCTTCATATATTTTAAAGTTAACTTTCTTCTGAAATTAAGTAAAAAAACACTGAATTTTTTAAAAAATTGTCAATGTCATTTTTTCAATTTTTTAACTTTTTCAATTGATGTAATTGTTTTATTTTCAATGTATTAAAAAAAAAATACTTACTGTACGACTTGTTTTTTCTTCATATATTTGAAGGTTAAATACAACTACACTTATCACTTATTTTCATATATTAGAAAATTAACTTTCTTCTGAAATTAAGTACAAAAAAAAATAGCGTAGTAATTTACTGTAAAGGAAGTAAAGGCCGAAATTAGCTTCCTACGCTTAAAGTGATTCTGCAGCGAATGTCTTCTGAGATGGTTGAAGGTGACAAAAAGAGCGAGAAAAAGTACGATTATTTTCTGGTCATTAACATAAAAAAAAAGGGAGGTTTCTAAAATATCTATTTGCTGATTAGAATTCAGCATATACATTTGCATGGAAATAAGGATGTTTTGGAAAAATTTGAAGGCATAAAACCCTTCGGGACCTAAAACCAAATTTAGCACCCGAAGGCTTTTATCCCTTCAAATTTTTCCAAAAAAAATGTTTATGCTGAACTCAAATCGGTAATTATTTTTTGAGGAAACCCACCTTTATTAATGTTAACGTCCAGATTTTAAAAAAATTGAACTTATTGCTCTTTATGATAAAGATAAAGACTTTATCTCACCCCAAACCACCATTCTCATATTTAATTCAGTGCTGAATGACTTTAGGCGTAGGAAGCTACTTTCGGTCAGTTTACTTCCTTTGTACAATTACTACGCAATGTTTGTTTCGAAACTCAAGTTCCGCCAAGTTCCGATGAAAGTTGCGTGTATTTGTGTTTTTTTCTTTGTTTTGGTGCTGTAGATTTTTTTTTAAGTTAACTATCAAATAGGTTGTATGAGAAACTGCCTCCCACCCACAACAAATCGTTTAAATATTTAAAGTTTTGCAAAAGTTTTGTCATTTGTAAAGTTTAAGGTGTTAAAGATAATATTGCACTGAAAGAAGTCCAAAAATTTTGATAATTAACAAGTCTACATTATTTTTTTTTGGTTTTTAACTAATAGTAAAACTTCAATTTCAGCACTTATATAAATTTTCACATTTTCTTGGACTGTACAATACATTTTTTTTTAATTATCATAAATTAGTTAAAATTAAAAAAATTGAGGAATTGAAAAAAATACTTTAAATATTGCAAAACAGGCTATTAAATTTTAGAAACGTAAAATATCTTAAGAATGAAAGTGCATTCTTCTGTTTTGCTATGTAAGGAGGAATAAACCAGAACACTTGTTAACTTATAAAATCAATTTGACCCATATGGAACACCGTACTTTATAAATTGGAACACCATACTTTATAAATTTGACGTATTTGCACAAATAATTTTTTTTTTACATATACGGGGAGAAAAATTATTAATTTTTTATTTTTTTTTTGATAGGCAGTATAATCAATTCTTAACTAATAAAAAAAATCAGTTCTTTAAATTTAAATTATATCAAAGTTTTATTTCATTTTTTATATTTCTCTATCTCTTTGGAGCAGATTTTCATACAGTGAATGATAATTTTAAATAAAAAACATGGGTGATTTATATTTCCCGATGAGTTCTGCGTTTTGCTAATAAAGTAAATTGCAGAAAATTAATTTATTAAAATTTCATGAATTTACGTGAAGGGCGGGGTAACAGTTAAAAAAAAAATTCTTCAATATTTTAAAAATGTAATAATTTCAAAAATAATTTTATTCATTTGTGAATGAGTACTGAATGTTTCATTAAAATCCGACAATTATTTGATTTTTGTGAGAATTCCCAAATTAATGTGTGTCACCGAAAAAGTGAGTTACATAATTTTTTACGTAATCGATTGTAAAACAGTCGTAACATTTTCTACCACGCGAACTCAAATCAAAACAATTTTTTCTGCCAAAATTTCGAACATGTCAAACTCAAAAGGGATTAAAAAAAATTTATAAAAATCAAAATTGCTTTGATCTTTCCTCTTAATTTTATAAACATTTCGATAGAAAAAAACGTTTTATCAAGTTTTGAACTTTTTTTTAAATCATACATACTATGCTGGATTTTTTTTATGTAATGGAGGTACCTTTAGTAAAACTGGCTGTCACAACTCATGCGACAGCACAAAATATCTATTAATTTTAGGAATGAGTTTATTACTCTTTTTATTGTACACATGAAGGGGGAAAATCTGGGTGATTAAATCTGTGTTGGAGGCAATAAGAGAAGAAATTAGTTTGAGAAACACTAAGTCTATGTATTAAAAGATTAGGTACCTCCACTTTTTCGGCCAAAATTTACGATACCTAATTTTAAAATTAAAATTTTAAAATAAAAAAACATTCTTCAAGATTTCATTTTAAATTTAAATGAAAGCTTAATGATTAAATTTATTATTTCCATTAATTAGATAATTCTGGTGTATTTCATATAGAAATTATTAAATTTGAATGTCACATATAATTTCAATTTCTTAAAATTTTCTTAAAAGCGGCCATTTTCTTAAAATTAAAGAATTTGTAAACAAACACAAATCATAAATTTTTAAAAATATTTCAAAAGATTTCTGACACTTTATTTTAGTCAAATTTGAAAATTGAAAGTTTAATTTATCTGAATTGAAACAAATATTACTTATTTATTGCATAAAAAAGTAATATGCAACGAATTATTAACGATTGATCGTGTTTATCAGATCGAATGTTTGACGAAGTGTTAATAGACAAGGTGTTGACAGCTGCTACGGATGGCCAGAAATGACAAATTTTCATAGACATCTATAATTAACAAAAATTAAAAATAACATAAATAAGCCAAAAAATTAACATCTTGATTTGGAATTTTTTAATAAATAAATTATTATTTAATCAGTAATCATTAATAAACTTTAATTAACATTAAGTAAAATAAAAAACTAGTTTTCTATTTCGAAAAAAAAAATGAACACAGTAGAAAAAAAAGTATTAATTTTTTTGTTGAATAGTTATTCAACAAAAAAATTAATAGAAAATGAAAAACCTAGGCTAATTTCAAATAAGCAGGAAATAAAGTTTAAAAATAATTCAAATTAATTAAACATAATTTTCAAAATTAATTTAAATGTTTCTTTTTTATCACAATTAAAATAACTGTCAGTGTCATGAAACTGAAAGCGAAACTAAGAAAATACGTTTTTCTATTTCTAGAAAAATTGTGAACACAGTTGAAAAGTCAAACTACTCAACAAACAATTAGAAAATGAAAAACCTAATTTCAAATATGCAGGAAATAAAGTTTAATAATAACTGAAATTAATTAAACATTATTTTCAAAATAAATTTAAATGTCTTTCTTTATTAAAATTATAACTGTCATTAAAATAAAAAAATACATTTTTAAACGTCTTTCTTTAACAAAATAAATGTCATTAAAAAAAAAAGTGCGAACGACAAAAAGAATTCAAGTTCAGTCAGTATAACTACGACCCTCGACCCTCGCTAATGCTTAGGAATTAAGGAATGTCTTTGATATATGATATTCCCTCCTTAGGTCAGTAAGTAGTTTTTGAGACAGTAAAAGATAAGAGGAGAGAGGTAAGGTAGGCGAACATAGTAAGCTGCTTGACTTGGGGTCAAGGGAGCTACTAATTACTCTTCTCCTGCCCATGCTTCTGTATCTATTTTTATATCTTTTTTGGAGAACCTCAGCTCATTTGGGATTTATTGTAACAATTATTGTTCGTTTGTTATTATTTCGAGGGTTACGGTATGACCCACACTTATGTAAATACATAAAAGAAAAATATTTAGTGAAGTAGTAAATGAAAAAAAGAAAAATTAACTTTACAGTTTAAATTTTATACAAAAGCTGAGCAAAAATATAACCAGTTGGTATGCAGACGAGATAAGAAACTAAAATCATTTTAGTAAAATGAAAATTTGACATAAGTAGAATAAAGGGACAAAACTCTTAGATCACGTGACCTGCTACATAATAATGGCACTTATAGTGTACCGTACATGAAAATAAGGAACCCAAAAAATACAAATAAAATTATTTAAAAAATCATTGAGACCCCCTAACAAATAATAATCTTTGCAATTTTGGATTCGTAATTTTTTTTTTCACTTAATTATTACATAATCTCATCGGAACAAACAAATACAGAAATTTACACGATTTTAAACTATTAAAATTTTTTAAAATTATTATAATTAAAATTGAAAAAAATTGAAAAAAAACATTCTTGTAAAAATTCATTATTTATCAAATTTTTAAAATTTTTTTCAGACAATATTGTCCTTAATATTATTTATTTACAAAAGCAATTAGGAGCTTTTTTAATTAAGTAATAATGTCATAAATTTATTGGAGTTATTATTTTTCAATTCAGAGCAGATTTGAAGTTCTTTGTTCGTCAACTTGGAAATCACCGACTTTGTTTTTTCTATCTCCAATGACTCCTACTTTTAAGTTAAAAAGATTGAAACAAAAAAAATCGTCCCTTTTAGCGGACCTGAAGCAAACTACCACCACGTTTAATTTCGTTGTTTTTTTTTGTTTTTTTTTTACTTTTTTTCAGCGCAGTCCTATCGATTACCCCCTTAGCTTTACGATTGACAAAAAAATGAAAAATTTCAATATTTACGCACTTTCTGTGGGGGATCAGTTTCTCATACAACGTTTGAAATAAAAAAAACTGGCTGGAGACATTGTTTCATCAACAGATATGATTTATAGAAAAACGAAAAACCGATACGTCTTAGAATATAAACAATAATTACAAATAAGAGAAGCAGTACATAAAGTTTAAGGTTACAGTCCCGTTAAGTAAAAAGGATGTAAGGAAAGAAGCTAAGGAGACAGTCAGACACAAATATCAATGAGACTTAAGAGAACAAAGAAATGAAGACAAAAAAATGTCACATTATAAGGTAAACAATAACGTAAAATGTAAATAAAATGTCTTTTTATAAAAATAGTGCAGAGAATAAATGTCCTTAATCGGAATGTTAAGCAAAAACCTACCGTTGATGGCACCTAATTGGCGAGATGTAGGAATCAAAAATAAGGGATGATACACGTTTCTACGGAACGGAAGTTAAACGAACCAGAAAACGGTGTTTGCCTAAACAAGTTCCTCCTGAAACAAAGGTCATCAAAGGGAGGCAAAAAAGGCCAAGTAGGGCAGAACAAACTTAGATTCAAACACTTTTCTTCCCTAATTGTCCCCAATACAGAATGTATTCACCTATATTTTCCCCTTCATGTATACAAAAAGAGTAATAAACTCATTACTAACATTATAATATATAATACATACTTAGACTAGAGGTTCAATTTTTTCTTCTCTTATTGCCAACACAGTTTAATCAGCCAGATTTCTCCCTTCATGTAAAAAAATATAGTCAAAAGAAACTGTTAAGTTCTACTAATTTAAACTAATAAACTCATTACTAAAATTATAATATTAGTCACATTGTACTTCTAAGAAACCAGTCTTGAGGTACAGAATCAATATTGGCCAAGTATGGGTATGTTGATGCTCCCGGTTAAATGTCTACTCATAACGTTGTGAGCCCGTGAGAGTAGCCCTCTACTACCTCCTCATCCTCTCATCAGAGCTCATGTTTGAATGTGAACCAAACCTGTTACACACAGTGCTGCCCGTCTACAATAAGCATACTCTTCCTCTCAGACATGAGAATATCTATTGCGGAACTTGTGGTTGAAGGAGTAAAGTTTAGTAAGGCTGTGTGTTTGTGTTCTTAACCAAGTTCACAACTATTTTTAATTGACTTTCACAGGAATTGACAAGACAAAATGTAGAATTGATTAACTCAAACAACTGCTTGTGCAAACAAAACAATTTTATATGAACGAAGAAAAAACAATTTAAACAGTTCAAGAAATACAATTAAATTCACATATGAAGACAAACCTGTGATGTCAAAATGACAAGTAATGTTAAGATGAGTTTTCACATGAAATAGTCAAGAATGAAGTATCGTAAATGATTGAGTGACGAACGTTCGATTCGTTACAAAGATCGTGTGGTGATACCGACTGAACAAAAGCGATGAACCGGATGTTTGCTCTCACAACAAAAAGGCAAATGAATAAAACTCGTCGCGAGCATCCGAGTATGTGCAGATGCTCCGATTGAAAAATAAATTAATCAAATATCAAATTTCGATTTCGCGAGCCGACCTGAATTTTATTTACAAGCCAATGGGAAGCCCGGAATCAAATACGAGGATGAAATTCGAAACGAGCTGCTTTTGATCCAAAAGGCAGATATAAAAAGCCGAGACAAAAAGCATCATCAGACAGAAGGACCGATAGGATAGAGTTACCTGTCTCCCCTTGACTTAAGTCGAGCGGCTACTATGCTGACCTCTTTCCTTCTCCCTGTCTCAAAAGTACTTACTGAAATCAGGGGTGACCTCTTCAAAGACATTCCACACAAACCAACTTACTGACTTTAGAAGCGGCAACTTCCACATACCTCCGCTCTCCACACTCCTAAGCATTTAATCTCTTTCAGCATTATTATTTTCCATGAACATTCTAACCTCCGTTGGACCTTTATTTCAAGTATTGCTTTCACTGTAAAACATTAATTGAAATGTATATATATAAATGTTATTTTATACTCAAATTGCCTTTCTTGATTTTATAATCATTTTATGAATTATACTGGGCTATCTTCCCACAAGGCCAAATTCCGTTAACATGCAACGGTATACAATTACCCTTCGCTAGAACGGAATCCTACTACAACTAGAAAAGAATAAATAAGACCCACTCGCTATAATACTACCGAAGTGTAGTGAGTGTTCATAGATTTGCACGTAGAGTGGGTTGTAGAAATAGAAATGAGATTTATGTACCTTGCCGAAAATATTTGAAGTAAACGAAATATCTTAATCTTTTTACAGTAAGAATATTCAATATTCATTTTTGAGTGTTACATAAAAGGTAATCAATATTAATATGAATACATGTCTGAATAAAACTTTTCACGGAGATTAAAGATATCGGTGGTCGAGAAATAGTCAATGAATATTTTTAAAGCAAGTGGGTAATGTCCTTGACGGTAGAGAGGAAGGTCTTTCAGTCTGTGAAGAATGAAGTGAGTGACCCCAGAATCCATTAGCACTTAGAAAGATAGCGCGCGAAAGTGAAGTGCGGCTGGTCGAGGGTGTTGACCGTGACCAGCATGAATTCAGATTGCACTTGGGAGAAATTATTATACAAATGCATAAATACGGCACTAGGCCTAAAATGGGGATTGGGGAGGGGGATGGTCATCATCTGTCCTATCGTTAACTTAACTAGCCTCTATCACTGACCCAATCGTTCTTATATTTTTATCACCAAAACAATCCAGTCACACAACACAATCTTACAAACACCACAATGCCACACTCTCTCTAGGACCTCCTACCTAAACTAATTATGTACAATTTGTAGGGGCTGGGATGATAAAATAACAATCCCCAATGTTCTTGATTCAAATATTTATAGAACTAAACAAAACTGATGTTAGTATGGAGAAGCCCTCAAAGTCTGAATGTGGCAGTGAAAACGGTTAATGGACGAAACTACTGCGGGATTATAAATAAATATGAATCATTCATACAATCTACAATTACATATCCACTCACACATTTAGACACGATAACAAATACGAAATCACACACTCGAAACGAAAAGGCATCCCACAGTTGCCAGAGAACCGCTATCACTGTCACCTAAATTGGGAGGGGATGGGGAATATTAACGAAAGATAAAGGGGACAAAAATAAAAGTGGTGAGGGGCTATGACCATTCATACCCTAGCTAAGTTAAAATTAATTGTTAAAAAAACTAAACGAAAAAGTGCCTTAAGCTAAACTAACACTGGGCTGGGCTGACCACGTTTAAAGCAGGTGACCAATCTCCTCTAGCCTAGGTCACCTCCAAGTGGAAATCTAATCTAGCCCCTTTCACGCTCACCAAACGCGAAGCAGTCACCCACCTTTCGCCAAATTTTAATGAAGAGAGCCGCCTCCTTTCCGCCCTGATTTTGATTTTAAGCTGATGCTTAAAAAACAAAACCAGTTGAGAAGAGGAAAACTTCTCACCTTCATAAAATTCCTTCTGTCGCGTTGTCCAAATCACGACTCTCATGATGCCGAGTAAACACAAGAACACATAATGTTCATCCTTTTTCAACTGGAGCACAACATTGCTACAAACGGCACTGGCTTCAAGGACAAAACCCTTTCCACCCAAGACGCGAACCATGTAGCCTTCAACTAACTCACACAACGGCCATACGACACTGCAGTGAAAGAATATGTGGTTCAAAGTCTCCACCCCCACACCACAGCGCACGCACTTTGGCGTAACTGCCAACGCCGCTGCATGGAGCCTCTTGCCGACCCAGAGAGCCTTCCGCAACACCAGCCAGGTAAGCGATGCCTCGTCGTTATTGAGACACCTCCACCCGGGCGCCCAAGGCCAGAGAGAGCGAAACTCCTCATTCGTCAAACCTAACTCTTCCCTCAGATCATATTTGGCGGCCCCCCGTACTAACACACGATATAATGCCTTAGGAGACAACAGTCGGGTGTCGGAGAGGCCTTCCTTGACCCGTGTGAAAAAGTCCAGAGCACGTCGACACTCGCGATAGAAAGAGCACTCGGCACGAGGATTGCGCAGGGCCTCCTCCTCTCCCTCATGCACACTTCTCAAAGCTGGAAAAGCTTTCTTAGCGTCTTCCTTCCAGAAGAGGCCGTTACCCTCGTCTTGCGAACACATTCGATCTAAGAATCTCAGCCGCAACGTATGTTGACGAATCTCAACGTTGGGCATTCCTAGACCGCCCTCAGTAGGATGGAGGCAACAGATCTCGCGACGCACCATAGGAGCTTTCTTGCGCCATAAGAAATGGAACGAGATTCTCACTAGTAAAGCTAGTTCGGTGGACAGGAGGGGAAGAACCGAGAGCCGGTAAAGTAGGAGCGAGTAGATGTGCGAAGCACAAACTTCCGCCCTCCCCTTCAAGGAAAGATTCCTCTGAGACCACAGACGAATGCAGCCTCAGCCTTTTCTCGGGCCTCCAACCAATTCATCTCCAACTGGAGGTCGGGGCCAAAAAAGACGCCGAGTATCTTAACAGGCCCGTCTGTCCAGCTGAAGGGCCCGGGAAGGAAAACTCCCTTCCACGAACCCAACGGCAAGTCCACAGACTTATCACGGTGGATCTTGGCTCCCGTTACCGTTTCATACCTGCTGATTTCCTTTCCGTCTTCGTGTATCTCGGCACTGCTTTGTACAAAAGCAGTCACGTCGTCGGCATAGGCAGAATACCTGGCCGAGGTGTTCGAACCAGAGAGGGTAATTCCTTGTAGGACCGGATTCGCCTTTAACTTGCGGAGGAATGGCTCCAACGCAAGAACGTACAGCATCGGCGACAAGGAGCAACCTTGACGAATAGATCTGGACCTTACTCCATTCACTTCGACCACAGCTCCGGGGGACCGATACAAGAGACGTATCCAGGCGCGAAAGTGCAGCCCGAAACCTGCCGCCTCGAGAACAGATCCGAGAAATTGATGGTCAACCCTATCGAAAACCTTGGACTGATCCAAACTGATCAGCGCGGCTTCTCCGTCGACTTTTTCTAAGATCAAGCGCACCGTATGAAGGTTGTTCTGGATAGTCCTACCCTTCACAGCACAAGTGTGCTCGGGTCCAATCAGACTAGGCAGGACAGCCTGCAAACGGTTGGCTAAGACCTTGGCCAAAATCTTTAACTCTGTATTTAACATAGTTAAGGACCGAAAATTACTAATCCCATCACCTCCGTGCTTATCCTTACGAAGCATCTTGATCACACCTCTGGTGAAGCGATCGGGAATACTCCCGTTTTTCATCCAGTGGTTGAACATCACTGCCAGCAGAAGGACAAGTACGTGCGACTGCCTCAAGTACAGTTCGTAGGGAAGACCATCAATACCCTGAGTCTTGTCACGACCGACCTGCTTCAGCGCGTCCCAGATTTCCGCCTCTGTTATCGGACCCTCGCACCCAGCCGCTTCAGCCGCCTCAAGGCGAGGAAAGGCAGCTGAATAGGTGGCGAACTGAGATTCGCTCAGACCAGGTTCCTTGGTGAAAAGATCCTGAAAATAAGACCTAAAAGCCTCACATATGCCATCGTTTGTAGTCACGGTCCGCCCATCCGGCAATGTGACGCTGTCGATGTATCGATTTGCGATATTTTGGATTTGTTCAGTCCACAGTTCAGCGGCCATATTTGTCGCCTCGGAAGACATTCTTTTTAACCTAGCTACCAGAGCTTGATCCTTCTTGATAAGCAAGGAGGCCAGCTCTGCCCTAGCTACGGCTATTTCCCCACTATCTCCCGATTTGATGGCCCTTTCTAATCTAGTTTCTTGTGCCGTCTGCGCTGCTAATCTATCTCGGTTGAGTTGCTTACTATATTCAGCGGCAAACGACCTAATGGTTGACTTAAGGTGTCCCCACTACTTATTCCCAACCACGGCCCCCGTCAATACTCGCTTTATGGTTAGTAGTAGCTGGTCCTGATAATCCTTCTCATCGAACAACGATGTGTTAAATTTCCAGTAGCCAGCCATTCTAACCCTAGCCTTATCTAAGTTTAGACGAACCCGGACGCGCCTATGGTCCGAATAAACTATACTATGAAAACTTGGACAGCCTAAGAGCCCTAAGTCGACTAACTAGTACTCGGTCGATGTAGCTTGTACGCAACACCGAAGCCGATCTGCCCCTATTAGTCCAAGTCCATGCTAATTCCTGGGGAAGCTCATTCCGGTACTTATCGACAAGATCAAGCCTGTCGATAAAGTCCCGAAATGGTTTTACATTCTGGCTTGTTAGTACCCAATCTATTACCCGTACGATCTATATCGGGATCGAGGACGGCATTCCAGTCACCCGCTAAAACTACCCGTCGAGATGTCGTTAGAAAGGGATCGATCCGCCGAAAAAAGTCGGTTCGCTCCCTACCGGCGTTGGGCGCATAAACCCCAATGAGACGGAAAGCCTGCTCGTTTATGGTAACATCCAAGACACAAAGCCTGCCTTCAGTATCCGCGAAGACAAGTGTACAGTCAGCATTCAAAGAACGTTTAACCAGCCAAGAAACTCCCCTAGAGCGGCCATCATAAGATGCTGTGAAGAGGTGAAACCCCTTTGACAGAATATCATCATGGTCACCAGAATGGAAACGAGTCTCTTGCAAAACACATCCACCCCCAGGCGCTGGAGGTCGCGAACGAGTTTCGCCCTGCGAGACTGATCTCAGCCCCAGGGCATTCAAACTGGCTAAAAAGAGATCCATTGTTAACAACTCTAGGGTTGGGCACCTCCTTTAAACATGACCGGGGAAAGGATACCGACGGCTCCGCCCATGGATCCTCCACCCATTTCAGTGTTAATACTGCCCTTTTGAGCGAGGCCGCCGATATTCCAGGGGAATGTTAACTTTAATGCTCTATAAAGGGAGGGGTGAACCATAACTGGGAGCCTCCCCGAGCAAAATGTTTTTGGTTTGTTCATTGTCCGTTATGATGATTGGTGGATTCATGTCTTTGTAGGTGTTCAGTGCCTCATCCACCATTTCCCAGGCCTGTCGGGAACCCGGACCAGTCCGGATTACCGACAGGATCCTTTGGGCAAAGGGGAAATTTTTTGGATTGTCTATTGCTTTGTCGCCAAGCTTCTGAAAGGATAGCAGGTATTTTAGCGCCTGTATCCGATTTCCATATTGCTTGGCTCTTTCGGATTGGTTGGGATTGATTTTACATACATTTTTGCCTGTATTATATGGCAGCTGCTGTCTCTTCTTTCCTCTCCATACTAGGGCTCCTCTGCCGTTTTTGATTCGTACTCCTAGCAGGAGATGGAGCCGGGGATGGATCAGGGGATATATCAGAGTATGAGGCAGGAGAGGGCTGTGATAATGAGGGAATGGGCACTTCAGTTAAGGAGGACACATTTCGGGGTGTAGGTGTGAGTGAACGTGTTCTTGTCCGGAGTTTAACTTTTTCCCGTGATGGAGATACAGGGGCTGAAGCTGAGGGACGAGGAAAGGTTTCAATGTTCTTTTTTTTTTATTGGAAAGCATTTTTTAAGGGGAGTCAGTTTAGTCGGGTTTATTGGCAGTGATTTAGTTATAGGGGGGAGGCGCTCTAATCTTAGGTGATGATGGGGTATTCTGTGCGGAGAATGAAATCCTTGGTGATTATATCACGGGAAGTCATCTCCACACAGTCATCGGGCGTGGGCAACAGAACGTCCCACATGAAATAGCCACTACTTTTAACAATCTGTTGAGGCTTAACCCCCAAAGAAATCAGTGATTTCATCACTGCCTTTTGTGCTACGACAAATTTTGCACGTGAGCTTGTCAAGCACAAAGACTGACTGTTCTTTTTTGCAATACGCTCTTTCGCCTCAAGGTCTACTAAGAGCCCGCCATCAGTGATCAGATGTACGAACTGCTTAGCTCTCTCAACGCCACATTGACAATGCATTTCGGAATGGAACTCCATATAGAGGGTGATTCCCCAGCCGCTACACCGGTTGTTTTCTTCGTCTTAGTTGTTTCTTTTTCGTCTTTATTCTGGTTCTTGTCGTCACTCTTTTCTTCTATCTTATTCTTGTAAGGACCCCCCACTTTAGAAATATTATCCTTATCCTGATCCGGGTAAGCATCATTTTTATCGGGGCGTGGGGGGGGGTCCTTCTTGCGGGGAAAATAGCTTTTTAACTCTGGTCGGCCATCTTGGTAACTCTTTTTTTTAGGCAAAAATAAATAAATGTGTGGTATAACAAAATACAAAAGGATATAAAAACAACTTTCAAAAGGAAACTAAAATACAAAAATGCAACACAAAATCTGAAATAAAAACTGAAAAAGAAAAAATTAAAACAAGAAAAGAAAAAACAAAAGAAAGACAATTAAAATAAAATAAACAACTGTCCAAAAACAGGCACCAAAATAAAGGTTTCGCAAAAAGGTCCAAAAATCTCTCAAAAAGGAAAACAAAATAAACCAAACCGTCCGGTCCGGACCGGTAAAACCCCCCCCCCGTCCTAAAACGACTAGCACTTGTGCGGAACACGAAAATTGATCTGAAAAGTGTGATTTATATATATTTCCAGAATCAAAAATTGGCTCAGATGAGCTTGTTGAATTTTTGGCGCTAAACTGGGTTTAGGCCAATGAGATTGTTAAAAACGCAATCCGTGACTGTGATTGATTGATTCGCTGATATTGGATCGTTCCAATATGTTTTGACCTGAAACTGGGGTGGATAGCTTATGTTATTCCCACACATCCATCTCAGAATTTTTTATTGCTATTAAGCAGTGTAATTATTACCCCTTTTCCACCCTGTTTAGTCTTTCTTTACTTTCATTTTATCCACATTGTTTTGGTTTCACAAGACCAAAATTTCACTGTTTCTAAAATAGATAATAAAAATCACCAAGCAAACGCTATATGATAGATAATACTTGAAAGCCTATCTCCTCTAAGCCAATTATTATACGTTTAACTAAATTCTCAGGTTTAAGACATTTAGTTGGCATAACATGCACAACATCCTTATATTGTGAGAATACACTGCTAACCATAAAGGCTAAATCACTTGTTGCAGCTTCATTGCTGTTGTCAGATAAGACAACAATATCACCAAACTTATAATCAAAATAAGGTTTTAGATGAATTTCATCAACAAGTAAAGATACTGTGGTGTCCTTCTGCACTAGTAACTTAAATTTATTTTTAATATAAACAAGAAAATTGTTTTCATGTTGCTCAATCAAAGGATTCATATATGTCGATAAGGTTAGTCTTTTAATGGTTGAATAGCTTGGTAAAATTATATTTTTGCTGTCTCTTCATAATCTGCACCCTTTTGGGGAGCAATTATATAACAATGAAGAAAATATCATTATTTCTGTTGAATAATCAAGCTTATTCAGTGTCGTTAAATTTATCTGCTCATAAATTTGATTGTACTAAAATATTTGTTTGATTCTTCATGCACCACTAGTAGCAATGACATTACCAATTTTAATATTTGGAGGTTTGGTTTGCTGCTGTTCTGCGTCAATTTTCTTCATGTTTTCTATCTGAATTTCAAGAATATTTTGATCAGTTACATCTTTAGGAAGTTTATAGTTCACTATTGTATTAATTTCCACATCTCTACAAAACACATGTAAAGTAAAATCAGATTCAATTACCAAAGACAGATTAATTATTGGATATGGGGATTTGGTGATGCTGCATATAAGTGTTTCTTGCTTCCTAACAACACTCCAGTAATTTCTATCAAAAAAATTCAATTTGCCTTCTACATCATCAATATTATGGAATTTCATCTGTTTTTTATATGCTAAGTCATCAATAATATTTAATATTTAAAGCATTTTAAGAGCAGAATTCTCCAGTCGAATTCTCCTTGAATCTGGCAACTCTCTAGAGGTGGTCAATGAAGATAAATATGAGGGACAGTTTGGGAGAATACTAGGAATAGCATCATCCTGAAGGTATGTTTTTTGAAGTCTAACTGCAATTTTGACGCCTGTTTTTTCGTCAAACACTGATGATTCTCTATCTCCTTCAGTCAAAAATGTGATTCACATATCTAAAAACAAAAATTTAAAAACCAAACCTATTTTAAATTCTTGTGAAAATCTAAGAAAAAAATCAGTCAGGAAAAATTTACAATATGAATAATTTTTCTTACAACTCTAAGAAAAGTGAATTGTTCTGATATTTTTAAGGAATATGATTTAATTTATAATTCAAGAAAATGATTGCGTGATGAAGCTAAGTACAAAAGAGAGAATTTTTATACATTTATAAACCAAAATAATAAATAAAAAACGTTTTTATGAATCATAAAACAATTCTAAAAATTGTTAGACGTCTTAATTATGCCTCTAAAAATATTCCTTTATAAATTGATATAAAAAAATCATTAAACGTTTTTTATGAGGTTTAAAGCTTTTAAAAACTTTCGCAATTTTCTTTTTAATGTGTTGCGAATTACAAAGATGAAATGAATTTAATCCTTAAAGTTTCTTTTATTTACGAATAAAATAATTCTCAAGAAATGTTAGAATTATATTTTATGTCTATAAAATATTCTTTTATGAATTTATATGGAAATTTTCTTTAAAGTTTATTTTTAAAAAATGAGGTTTTAGCTTGTAAAAACAACACGACCGATAAAGTCAAATCACGTTGAATGTTACTTTCTCGCTAGATTTATGTCTTAACTTTGTGTTGTCAATTACAAAGATATTAAATTAATTTAATCATAACATTTTCAGTTAAATATACTTATTTTTAATTCAAAAAAATCTTCTCACTGCTGAATCCTAATATAATTCTTTATCTTTCGGAAAAGAAAATACACAAATTTTTGGACCGTTTTTAATAATACCCTTTGCAATTTGGTACAACACATCTGTAAGGCATTGTTTTCGTAAGTTAATACAATATTTAAAAGAAAAGATAGACAATTTAAAACCACTGTGAAAAATCTAAATACACAAATGACGACATCCATTTATCTTGTTGCTTCTGCGGATGAAGCTTTGTCATTATTTCTCCTTATTAATAAATCCCATATGATATTTCTATGGTAGATTATATCAGCCTTTTCAGGTAGGCTTAGTATACAAATAAATATGATATGAGAGACACTAATTCTTATATTCTAATACTTATATTCAAATGTAAATAATGATAACTCCTCTATGCAGAGAATTTGACAAAAAATGTAGAACATTATTTATGATAATAAAAGAAAATGACTTTGCAGGTTCACTTTATGGAATTTAATGATTTCTAAAATTATTCATCTTTTGTTTGTCGTGTTGCTAACTTTGATTTAATGTTTCATATTTCAGAAGATAAAGATGATGTTATCCAGAAGACTCCAGAGCGAGAGGATGTACACCCAAATGCGGGAAGATTCGTTCGGTATCATTTTACCCCACAGTTCTTGAGACTGAAAACTGTAGGAGCAACGCACGTCATAAATTTTGACAACACTTTTTCAAAGTTCTGGCATGAATATCCCAAAAGTCACGTGACTTGTTTCCTGTTTAGGATTGGGTTTCCGGTTCCTTTCAAAATTTACTTCAGCACTACAATCCCAACGTCTCCACCTGAACTCCAAAATTTTAATCGCTAGTTATTTTTATTTATTTTCCTCTCAATAGGATTAGATAAGTTTGGCTATCATCCAGTTGACGTTCCTCCTTTGTCTTTTGGACAAGAATAATTTTATCCTTTGTTTTCTGGTTGGATTTTGAGTTCCCTCTAAACAATTTTCATTCTGTTGTGTTTTTCCAATCACAATCTTGACCTCTTCGAGTCTAGAGGAAGGTGTCATCTTTCCGTCATCTCCTCCAAGAACTTCACTTCTTGCTCTACTTTGAGTGGCTCTTAGGTCTTATATTGGGTACTTGTAGTTGGCTTAGGGTAGTATCCTAGTTGTCTGCTTAGCAGGAGTATCGGTGTCTGTGACTGTAAAAAGCAATGCGGGAGTAACAGTCTTTGTTGCAGAGGCTGCATTTATGTTTTTTTTTATCTGTCAGATCTGTCATTTTGCCTTCTGCGAACCCGCCTCTCAATGGCAACTTGTGTCAGTTGCTTCTCCCTTGATTTAAGTCATTTTGGTCGTCCGGTTGACTGCTACGTCCTCCCATGACTCTATGTCGATGCCCACAGCTTTCATATCGCAGCTGTTGCCGCCCATTAGGTCTTCTTCCAGAGGCCAGCCCTCCATACAGAAGATCTTTTGGAATGTGACCGTCTGGCATGCGGTGGACATGGCCTAGCCAGCAAAGTCTGCGCTGTTTAAGGAGTGTGAACATGGTAGGCAGAACCGCACAAGACAGGACCTCAGTGTTAGTAACATTGTGTTGCCATGAGATTCCCAATGTAAGTCGGAAACTTCTGAGGACCCAACCCTGTTTGACCTCGCTGCAGATGTTGAAGGGCTCCGACGTGTTGCCTTTGAAATACACAGTACCCCGTGTATTGTTATGGTAGGACTTGATCAAGCTCTGCAGCTTGGGTGGGCAGCAATACTTGGGCAAGATTCTGAAGAGGCCTACCCTACTAACGAGGTCGAATGCCTTGGTCAAACCAATGAAAGCGACGTACAGGGGCATCTGCTGTACTCTGCACTTCTCCTGGAGTTGACAAAGCGAGAAGATCATGTCTACTGTTGATCGTTCTAATAAACAGCCACATTGCGACTCTGGGTAAACATGTTCAACAAGTTTCTGCAGACGGAACAAGTTCACCCGAGCAAAGACTTTGCCAACAACGCAGAGTAGAGAAATGGCTCTGTAAATGTTGCAGTCAATTCGGGAGGATTCGAACCTGCCACCCCTATCCACATAAGGTAAGCTAACATTTGATCTGGCAACGTCTTAGACCTCTCGACCACGAAACCTGCCGAATGACACACATTTTCGTAATAAAAATTTATCATAAATAATCAGGTCGGTAGATATAAATTTATAATACAGTCTAATTAAAAAACAGAATATCTACTTAAATATGAATATTGATCAAAAATAATGTTCAAACAAATCATTTCATATATATATATTTATATATACATAATTTTATTCATTTCCAATTACATTATTGTGTACTTATTCTGGGGGATCAGTTTATTATTGAATAACCATAGAAAACAGATCCCCCGCATTTATTTGTAATAGAAGCTTTTAATATATTCGTTTCCAATTATATTAATATTGTTAAATATGAAATAATATTTTTTTTTTAAATTTACATGGAAATTCATTTTGTTTTATTCTTTTAAAATGATTTTTTATTGTTATTTTACTCTATTACCAAATTCCACCACATCAATTTTTTCATCTAAACTATTTAACTACTGCCTTTCTGCTTCCTGCTTTCCTGCATGCTGGAAATTCTCTTCAGTCGTTCCTGTATTTAAGAATTGTGGTGAAACCTCGGACCCATCCAATTATCGCCCTATCAGTCTTCTACCGATATTCGGGAAAGTATTCGAGGCTATAATCAATGCTGAAATAGTTCATCATCTCACCGCCCACAAACTGTTCTCCGACAGGCAATATGGATTCCGCTTTGCCAGGTCCACGGCCGACCTGCTAACAACCGTAACGGAGTACATGCTACAGGCCCTTGATGAATCTGACGAGGCTCGCGCGGTTGCTCTGGACATCTCCAAGGCTTTCGTCAGGGTTTGGCACTCTGGCCTCCTATGCAAACTACGCGGTTATGGTATTACCGGTCGCCTGCTTGACCTAATCCAATCTTTCTTAAATAACCGCAAAATGAAGTCTCGTTCTGAATGGGCGTGCCTCTTCGTCCTACAGCACGAATGATGGTGTCCCACAGGGCTCTATCCTGGGCTCAACGCTCTTCCTTATTTTCATCAACGACCTCCCAGATGAGATCAAGTCCCAAGTAGGCATCTAAGCAGATGACACTACAATATACTCCCGCACCAGTAAGAAACCTGTCGTGGCGGACAGACATAATCTCGCTGCTGACCTTGAGCGGGATCTACACTCTGTGGTGAACTGGGGCAAGAAGTGGCTTGTCAACTTCAATTCATCTAAGACCAAGCTGTTGTCTGTCAACCATTACAGGCAACTTCTCCTGCCTCCCATAAGCATGGACCAAGTGATTCTCCCTGAGAGTAATACACTACGCCTCCTCGGACTTACCCTGTCCTCAGACCTCAAATGGAACCACTGTATTGAATCCATAGTAAAATCTACTGCTAAGAAGGTTGGGTCTCTATGTCGATCCAGGATGTTTTTTCCACCTGAATCCATCCTGCATATATACAAGTCAACCATCCGTCCGTGCATGGAGTACTGCTGCCATTTATGGTTAGGTACCCCTGCCGTTCTCCTCAGTGTTCTTGACAAGCTCCAAAGGAGAGTCTGTAACGTGATAGATACTGATCTGGCGACTCGACTGCAGCCACTTCCCCATCGTCAAAATGTGGCCTCCCTTTGTCTGTTCTATAAATACTTTCATGGCTTCTGCTCGGACGAGCTTAAGTCACTGATGCCTCCTCAACAGGTGTTTACTCGTGAAACCAGACTGGCAACTGGGTCCCACCCATTGACAGTCAGGTTAGCCAAATGCAGACGACAATTCTACTCCTGCAGCTTCTTCTCTCGCACTTCCCGCCTGTGGAACTCGCTCCCGTATTCTTGCTTTCCTGACGGCTACAACCTCCAGAAATTTAAATGCAAAGTCAATACTCATCTACTAACCACTGGACTCTAGCACTCTCCCCACCCCTGTATAACCTTCCCTTTCTCTCCACCTATGTATCTGTCATCGCACCTGCTTTCTTTTGTTTCTTTCTAACTAGTTTGTACTCCTCACTCTTTTCTAATTAATCTTTTTACATTTATGTAACCCCCTGCACATCAGTGGCGTTTCCGCCTTGCTCGGAGTGAAATGATAAAAAAAAACAAAAAAAAAATCAGCTGTAAATGTTTTGTTTTTTTTTAAATATTGTTAAAAGAATGTTTCGTTTAAGGGAAAGAATCCAAGCCAGCAAAAAGAAAACAAGCAGAGTTACCTCCCTTGGAATACTTTATATTTTTTATTCTTTTATTTTCTCTTTCAGATGCTAAGAAAAAAAAACATATATATAGATATATATATATAGAGAGAGAGAGACAGAGGGAGAGGGAGAGAGAGAGAGGAGAGAGGGGGGGAGTGAGAGAAAGAGAAAGAGTTAAAAACCGGACGATACAGACATGGTCTTGAATTTAAACTCGGTTTATTGATTTTTAGAAGCTATTAATTGTCATCAATTCTCGAACATTTCCCCTAAATTTAAAAAATAGAATGAAATATCGAATTGTTGCTGGAAACTTCTTTCAAAAGTTTCCATCACTACAACCATGAAAAACCTACTTGGAATTTCCGTCTGAAATTTTGGCGACAAAATACAATCATCCCAAACTTTTCTTTGCTTTTTCTCTCCAATTTCTTCTCAATTATCAGAGTGGAAATATCTTTTTAAAATTTTTTAAAATCTATTTTGACAGCAAAATAAATAAATAAAAATTTAAGATAATTGACAGACATCACAAAAAAATTAACAGACAGAAAACAAGTAAATAAAACCAACTTTATTTGCAAATCTTCTGGTCGGAGTAAAAGATGTAAAAGAAAAATATTTTGTTCGAAATTCTTAGCCCCAAAAGAAAGCCGCAGAGTACAACGGCTGAGACGTCGTACAAATGACAACAAAGATGAGGATAATCGTCTGAATAATGTAAATACTTCTTCATCTCAGAAAAGTAGACATGATTTTTTGCCTTTATTCATATTACGAAACATTACTTTTTTTTCAATATTTGTACCTCGACTCATATTTTGTAATCATAAAAAGTTTTTTTAAAATTTCAGAATTAATAAATGAAAACAACAAAAATTAATTTTTTTTGCAAAATTAAAAATCAATTTCAATTTGTAAAATTCTTTTGTCTTAACGAATTTTGAAATTTTTCATTAAAATCCTTTCATCCTTTTGAAAATAAGTAAACAGCTGTTGTTGGGAAAGAATAATTTTCTTATTGAATTTTCTGGGAATTTGTACAGAACTTTTTTCGACAAAACGGAAAAAATTCCTTCGCAGGGAGCAAAATAAAAATGTTGAAATTTATCTGGAGTGAAATTCATAATTTCTTCTTCAATTTCTATTTTTTGAAGAATTTCGCCCTCTTGACTAAAAAGGAAGATTTTCGACATATTATATCTCGTCCCCCACAAATTCCCAGTCGTCGGATCGGTACGAATGAGGGGGTAACCATCACCACAACCACCCTTCCTCTCCGGCCAGGTCCCAAGGTCAATTCTTTTTATTTCGGCTCCGGTTTCCGAAAAACAAACAATTTCTTTAAATTTCCAGTAACAAGTGAAAATATGTTGTTGAAATTGACACAAAGAAAAAAATTCCTTTTCTGTGTAAATTATTTTTCGTTTTTGGAAAAATGGGGGGCGTTTTTTTCTCTCCAAAAAGAAAATTCTTCCCCACTCACCACTCCCCCAAGGACAACAGACGACGAAAGTGCCATCGGAAGTGGGACAAATGTCCGAGGGCCGGAATCTTCCTCCTCCGTCCGTCAATTCACATCGGCCAATCAACTCCCCAAACTCATCGAATTCTTTCACCGAACAGTCGTCCGAATCGCAGACAAAGACATGATCGTCTTCGTCGGTGGCGAGAATCGAGCGAATCCTCCCCAGGTTCGAATCGTGGAGACGTTATTCTTTTTGGAGCTGTAAATCCCCGGATGTCCCGACTCTCGTAAACTCTATTATTTCTTTTCTTAGTGACTCCAGGGATCCGTGACACCATTTTGAAAATGGAAATGTCACCGTCAATTCCGATTTTTTTGTGGGAGCCGCGATCTAAGCTCCGCTCCCACCAACCGTAATCCGCAAATGACGTCCCCGTCTTCTGCGTCGTCCCCCAACAACTCGCCAAGGTTATGGCGCCAAATCTTGACCTTTTTCAAAAGGTCTTCTCCCTCCTTTAGGGTGAGGCGCTATTTTTCTAACGGTCCGGAGATCGCCTCTCTCATATTGTCGGACAGCTCTTTCAAACTCCGACGTGTCTCTTCCACAAATGTCTCGAACTCTTCCCACATTTCGGAACTTTTCGACTCGCAATCCATTGGCAATTGGTCAATGGATCGCCTCGGCTGTTCGTTCATTTTAAGGATCTGGATTTCCAACTGACGGAGTTCTTGCTCCAGGGTGGGACCGACCGTTTTCTCCTTCAACGCCTCCTACCTTACGGAGAGCGGCCGAATTGGACACTGGGGAGAAACGGTCACGTGTTCCACGTAACACGCGTCACACAGGCAAAGGTTGCACCGGTCGCAGAAGGCGTCCTTCCATTTGCGCTGCAGGCGATACTCATCCGTCATGAAGACCCCCACGGCCTCACCCCTCGACATGCCGCTCAGGTCCCTTGTTTCATGTGTTGGGTGGAATCGCCTGTGGAATTTCGCACAATTCTGGCACAAGAGTTTTTCACAATCCGGGCACCAAATCTTGACGGTCGATTCGGTGCCGTCTTCTTCAAAACATACGTCGCATCTCCATTCTTTTAATTCCAGGTTTTGGCGTGTCATAATCTTCATCAAATATGGTGAAAGTCTCAAACTGTCACGTGTCCTCACCGAGGCGTGACACTGGGGACATTTGACGTCGTCCTGTGTCGCTGCTTCGTATTGGACATCGAGGCATGACCGACACAAAGAATGAAGACATGCCAATATCTTCGAGGAGAAATCCAAATTTTGGTCACAGTTCGAACACAAAAATCTTTCTTCGTTAAAACTGGCCGCCATTTGTAAAATTCATTCAAGAAATCTGGAAAGAAAAATAAAAAAAAGTGTCAAAAGAAGGATAGAGTGATTATCAAGAAAGAAAGGGAGGAAGGAAAGAAAGATTAAAAGAAACAGAAAGAGAGAAAGGGGGAAGGGATTTCCAATTTGACGCCTTCACAATCACTTTTAACTTTCTCCTTTCATCCATTAAAATAATTTTTTTTCTATTTCGTCAGATGATTTTTTTACTTTCTTCGAAAAATTATTGACCTTGTGCCATACTATATATTATCAGATAAAAATTTATTATGGCGGCCGGTTATCGTCTGCTTATTAGACAGACAGATAAAAAAATTGTCTGAAAGAGAGAGCGGGTTTTTGTTTTCTTTTAATAGACAGACAGGCCGATAGATTGATAGATAGACAGACTGATATATAAATTGTTTCATTTTGACATTTTATTGATTTAGATAAAAAGATTTTCATGAATGAAGAAAACTATGAAAGAGAAAAAGAGGGATTTTTTTCATATTTTGCATAGACAGACAGACAGACAGACAGACAGATAGACAGATAGACAGACAGACTAATAAAAAAGGGAAATGGGAATTTCTTTTCTTTTATAGACAAAGCGACCGTTTTTTCCGAATTATTACAAATATACGTCACTCCTAATCAATTTTGTGAAATCCATGAACTGAGACTCTCTAGATGGGTTACGCTTTCCTCTATTTTCTGCCTCCCGTCTTTTGGTCAGTTTTCTGCGTAACTAATAAACAAGAAAGGCAAGCCGGTCATGTCTCTCCACAACGATCTTCATTTTTTGATATCATACAGGGTCATATCTCTCCGATCGTCCATTCGTAGTCTCAAACATGTTCACAGTGCTCCACATCTTCCTATTTTAAATTGTCGCATCCTTTCTGTTTCCATGGCATCGCAGTGTGCCATTAATATATTGCCGCGTTCCTTCTGTTTACGCGACAACTCATAAATTGTCGCATTCATTGTATCCATGACAACGATTTCTTTAGTTGTCTTGTTTTTAATAGCCTGGTGCCATACTATATTTTACGTGACTTTGGGAGATTGTGTCAAATATCTGATGTCAAACAGGAGTTAATCAGTTTAAACAGATATCTAATCTATCTAAACTTATTTATAAATGGAACTTTGTGTGTGTGTGTGTGTGTGTCTGTTACCTATAGACTCCGAAACGGCTGAACCGATTTTCTTGAAAATTTACACAATTGTACTATAAGCGTCTGCGAGCGAGTGTTCTTAGCTAGGTTTTGTGTCGAGGTACCCCCGATAAATATAGAAAATCGATAATCGAATAAATGGGGTTATAGAAGGAGTGGCCCGATTTTAATCAAATTTGATACACTCGTAGACAAAGACATAAGAAACGATATTCAGAAGTTTCAAGGATGCAGTTCTTACAATAGTGCAGAAAATCGATAATATATATATATATATATATATATATATATATAGATATATATATATCAGGCAAGATGCTTGTGTGTGTGTCTGTATATCTGTCTGTATGTCCTTTATACAAATCCACAATTTTTATGCGATTCTCACCAAACTTCACACAAATATTCTTTAGGCAGAGTCTGAGCTCCAAGACCATGGATTAGTTTTAAAGTTTTCATTACACCCGAGCAACTCCGGGCTATACTGCAAGTGTCGAATATAAAAGTTTTCTTAATTTAATTCCTTAATCTTTGCTTAGTACGGCACAAGTGTGTGTCTTTCTTGGTCGCGTGCGGTGAGGATGGATGGGAGTGACAGACCCCCCACCCACCATTGAAAAGCGTCGTACGTTTTAAAATATATAGCATGGTACAAGGCCAATGTAATGAAAGATATATATGTTTATTTATTTTTAAATTTTATCCTTAGTTTTTAAACATTAACTCCCGTTCCAACATAATTTCGTGAAATTATGTAGTTGTAAAAAACAAAAAAATGGTCAGTAGTTAAAAATTGTAAATCATGTTTTATTTTTATTTTTTTTCACTTACTATTCATGTGTCGAACATTGTCATCAATACTTAGTGTTTCAACACTACAAGCTGCCCAGTCATCTATCGACATATGGAAGTAAAACAAGACCTCCGTATTGTAGAAATGCTTCTATACTACGCAAAATGCTATAAGCAATCAATCTGACTTGTTTCTAGTCGGGTTATTTTTAATTTTCTATTTTTCCACAAAGAACCTGTCACAGATTTCCATTTTGTTTTCGGAAAAGACCTTTTATTCTTCTTGCCTCTTTATAGGCTAGTGCCATACTGAGCTTCGATGCCTGAAGAAAATATAGAAACGTCTTCATATTGTACGCGCTTGTTCAATCAGACAATTAAGTGATACATGCTTGGGTAATCGTGTCTCTTTCGAGACATGACTAACTGGGCTGAAGTATTTTCAATTAACAGGTTGCCATTACTTTCTACGGTCGACTGTCTGATTGCCAACAAAGAACATCAAACCGAGACTGGTTGCCAACCGTGTGAACCAAGTATGTCTTGCTATTTAACCCATAATTGGTGGGATAAGAGATGGATTAGTAATTTTCCGAAAGGCTACAAATGCAAGGAATTTGAACTGGAATTGGAACACGGCTCTCCAATTTTCCTTTTCCGAGTTGATATCCACTGCACCACAATGTAAACTTCCACCATCTTTATCTGACATCTCACGCACAAAGTTCTATGGCACAAGGACAATAAAAAGAAGGTCGAAACATATGTATTCCGTATATTACTATGTATAAATACATTCATATAATACAATAATTCCTTTTTTGTTGGCCTTGTGCCTTACTAAGCAATGATTAATGAATCAAATTAAGAAAGTCTTTATACTCTACATATCTGTTTAAGCTGATTAACTACTATTTGAGACAATCTCACACAGTCGCGTAAAATATAGTATGGCACAAGGCGTTAGGGTTAGGGGTTAGGCTTATGGTTAGGGTTAGGTTATTTGTTTAGGATCAGGGTTAGTGTTAGGGGTTAGGGCTTAGTGTTAGGGTTAGTGTTTAGGGTTAGGGTTCGGGTTAGGTGTTAGGGTTAGGTTTATGTTTAGGGTTATTGGTTAGGGTTAGGGTTAGAGGTTAGGGGTTAGGGGTTAGACAACAATTTCTTCATTAATGAATAATGGCCCAAATTAAAAACAAAGTATGTCTAGATTCGTCGGGTTTAATTTTAAGAAAAAGCCTTGGTGGAAAGAGGATCAAGTTCGCGGTGTTTATTCGATCTCGTCTGACACAACGAATTTGTGTCCGACGTTCGTCCAACGACGGCAACGAGATCGACCCAGGTCCTAATGGTGACAACTCGATCGCGTGGTGCGACACACGGCAAAACGGTTTCTCGATATCGGTCAAAGTTTCATTCATGGATTTTTTCATAATTTCTTTTGAAGTCGACCAAATGATTTGAAATAGATTTGTAAGATCGAGTGCGCCAGTGACTCTTTTCGGCCAGGTGTGTACGGCTAACTACAGTGAATTAAAACACAATATATAGTATGGCACAAGGCCAATACACAAAAATAAAGTCTATCTATCTATCTAGCTAGCTAGCTATCTGTCGGTCTGTCTGTCTGTCTAAATATTAGTGCTTAATATTTTTAATCAGATCAAGTTTTAGTAATCAGAGTTTCTCTGCCGCCATGATCCGTTGTTTGAAACACAAAATATAGTATGGCTCAAGGCCAATATATATTTAAAAATAATCTCCGCTCTCGTTCGGACAAGCTTTTTCTTGAATATTGAATATGCCTTTGTGAAATTGAAACAATATATATCAATCTATCTCTGGCTATCTCCATGTCTGTCTAGATCGATAGTGCTGAACATTTTGAACTGAAAACATTTACGAAGCATACGATAAATATCTTCTGTTATTAGAAACACAATGTACAATATGGCACAAGGACAACAAAAATAGAAATCGTAAATTACTGAATAACTTTAGTTGCAATAGAAGCTTTCATTGTATACGTTTCGAATTATATGAAGGTTTAATACTTTTAGGGGGACCACTTTATTACTTAATAACAATAGAAAACTGATCCCCCGCGTTTAGACGTAGTAGAAGTTTTAATAGTATTCGATTCCAATTATATTATTGTGTACTAATTCTAGGGGGATCACTCTGTTACTTAACTATAATAGAAAACTGATCCCCCGTCTTCAGTCGTAATAGAAAAGGTAATTTTTTTTTTGGTACAAGACAACGGTCCGTGGATTAGAACAAAAAAATGAATACGACAATTTATGTATCGCACTCCGGACTTTCGTGAAACACATGAAATAAGAAAAATCGAAAGAAATATGCGACTGGCACAAGGCAACAGTCCGTGGAAACGAACAAGAAAATAGAAAGAAATATTTACGACAATTTGTTTATCGCTCTCTTGACTTTCACTTGAAAAGAAATAACTGCGACATTTTATCTGTCGCAATATACATTATAAAAGGAAGATGGGGGCACCATGTACATGTTTCAAAATGAAAATAGACGATTGGGAGAGCCATGAGCATGAATGTTATTAATAAAAATAGATGACGCCGAGAACCATGACCGCCTCAGTTTTCGCGAATCTTCACACTGACCGAAAACGTGAGAGGCAGAATTGAGGAATGTGTAACCCAGTTAGAGAGTCTCAGTTGATGGATTGCACAAAGGGGATTAAGAGAGATATATAAGGAAAACATTTGAGAAGCTAAGAAATGGAAGATGGGGAGAAGCAAGAATTTTTAGATGTTGCTATTTAACAACTCGGATATTCGCCACTTTAAATCGTCATTGTTTTAGCCATGGTTGGGGAGAAAACATTTGTCGAGTAAGAAGCTTAGTGGGGTTTTAAAAATGTATCAATCACTTGGAATGGAACAAGCTATCAGTCTGAGGTGCAGGAATAAGTTAACGCCTAATGTGACAGGCATAAGCTAACAGTCTAAGGTGTTGGTACAAGCTAACGCCTAATGGGACAGGCATAAGCTAACAGTCTAAGGTGTTGGTACAAGCTAACGCCTAATGGGAAAGGCACAAGCTAACAGTCTTGTTGAGTTGCTGTCATTATGTAGTCATTAATAAACAGTTCACTCTATAAGGATAGGATTTCAACATGAAAGCAATACCATAGACATTTATTAGTTACTTTTTAGATATAATATTATTGGTGTCACCGAAATGAAAGTCAAAATCGCTACTCCTGTTCGAAAAAAGTCGTTAAAGATCAGAAATTATCGGATTGAAAAGAAAATTCCAATAATTTCGGATCTGTTATTAAAAAAACAAATTTGCAGACTGAAAATTCGTCCCGTTCCGAAAATAATTCGATAAAAATAACTGAAAAATTGATATTTTTTGTAAATTGTTGCTGAGATAATTTAATAAAATATTTTATTTATAAATGGGAATTATTAAGGACACCATTGTCGTCAGAAAAATACCAATTATATTGAGGGGTGTTAATGCTAGGGGGGATCAGTTTATTACTTAACAACAATAGAAAACTGATCCCCGTCTTTAGTCGTAATAGAAGCTTTAATTGTATTAGTTTACAATGATATTATTGTGTACTAATTCTAGGGGGATCAGTTTATTACTTAACAACAATAGAAAACTGATTCCCCATCTTTAGTCGTAATAGAAGCGTTAATTGTATTAGTTTCCAATGATATTATTGTGTACTAATTTTAGGGGGATCAGTTTATTACTTACCAACAATGGAAAACTGATCCCCGTCTTTAGTTGGAATAGAAGCTTTAATAGTATTCGATTCCAATGATATCATTGTGTCATCATTCTAGGGGGATCAGTTTATTACTTAACAACAATAGAAAATTGATCCCCGTCTTTAGTCGTAATAGATGCTTTAATTGAATTCGATTCCAAAGATATTATTGTGTACTAATTCTAGGGGGATCAGTATATTACTTATCAACAATAGAAAACTGATCCCCGTCTTTAGTTGTAATAGAAGCTTTAATTGTATTCGATTCCAATGATATTATTGTGTACTAATTCTCGGGTGATCAGTTTATTACTTAACAACAATAGAAAACTGAACCCCGACTTAGTCGTAATAGAAGCTATAATTGTATTAGTTTCCAATGATATTATTGTGTACTAATTCTAGGGGGATCAGTTTATTAATTAACAAAAATAGAAAACTGATCCCCGTCTTTCGTCGTAATAGAAGCTTTAATTGTATAATTTTCCAATGATATTATTGTGTAGTAATACTAGGGGGATCAGTTTATTACTTAACAAAAATAGAAAACTGATCCCCGTCTTTAGTCGTAATAGAAGTTTTAGTTGTATTCGATTCCAATGATATTATTGTGTACTAATTCAAGGGGAATCAGTTTATTACTTACCAACAATGGAAAACTGATCCCCGTTTTTATTCGGAATAGAAACTTTAATAGTATTCGATTCCAATGATATCATTGTGTCCTAATTCTAGGGGGATCAGTTTATTACTTAACAACAATAGAAAACTGATCCCCGTCTTTAGTCGTAATAGATGCTTTAATTGTATTCGATTCCAAAGATATTGTTGTATACTAATTCTAGGGGGATCAGTTTATTACTTAACAACAATAGAAAACTAATCCCCGTCTTTAATCGTAATGGAAGCCTTAATTATATTCGATTCTAATGATATTATTGTGTACTAATTCTAGGGGGATCAGTTTATTACTTACCAACAATGGAAAACTGATCCCCGTCTTTAGTCGTAATAGAAGCTTTAATTGTATTAGTTTCCAATGATATTATTGTGTACTAATTCTAGGGGGATCAGTTTATTACTTAACAACATAGAAAACTGATCCCCGTCTTTAGTCGTAATAGAAGCGTTAATTGTATTAGTTTCCAATGATATTATTGTGTACTAATTTTAGGGGGATCAGTTTATTACTTACCAACAATGGAAAACAGATCCCCGTTTTTATTCGGAATAGAAACTTTAATAGTATTCGATTCCAATGATACGATTGTGTCCTACTTCTAGGGGGATCAGTTTATTACTTAACAACAATAGAAAACTGATCCCCGTCTTTAGTCGTAATAGATGCTTTAATTGAATTCGATTCCAAAGATATTATTGTGTACTAATTCTAGGGGGATCAGTTTATTACTTAACAAAAATAGAAAACTGATCCCCGTCTTTCGTCGTAATAGAAGCTTTAATTGTATAATTTTCCAATGATATTATTGTGTACTAATTCTAGGGGGATCAGTTTATTGCTTAAAAAAAATAGAAAACTGACCCCGTCTTTAGTCGTAATAGAAGCTTCAATTGTATTCGATGCAAATGATATTATTGTCAACTAATTCAAGGGGGATCAGTTTATTACTTACCAACAATGGAAAACTGATCCCCGTTTTTATTCGGAATAGAAACTTTAATAGTATTCGATTGCAATGATATCATTGTGTCCTAATTCTAGGGGAATCAGTTTATTACTTAACAACAATTGAAAACTGATCCCCGTCTTTAGTCGTAATAGATGCTTTAATTGTATTCGATTCCAAAGATATTATTGTGTAGTAATTCTAGGGGGATCAGTTTATTATTTAACAACAATAGAAAACTAATCCCCGTCTTTAATCGTAATGGAAGCCTTAATTATATTCGATTCTAATGATATTATTATGTACTAATTCTAGGGGGATCAGTTTATTACTTAACAACAATAGAAAACTGAACCCCGACTTTAGTCGTAATAGAAGCTTTAATTGTATTAGTTTCCAATGATATATAGTGTACTAATTAAAGGGGTATCAGTTTATTACTTAACAACAATAGAAAACTGAACCCCGTCTTTAGTCGTAATAGAAGCTTTAATTGTATTAGTATACAATGATATTAGTGTGTACTAATTCTAGGGAGATCAGTTTATTACTTAACAGCAATAGAAAACTGATCCCCGTCTTTAGTCGTAATAGAAGCGTTAATTGTATTAGTTTCCAATGATATTATTGTGTTTTAATTCTAGGAGGATCAGTTTATTACTTACCAACAATGGAAAACTGATCCCCGTCTTTAGTCGTAATACAAGCTTTAATTGTATTAGTTTCCAATGATATTATTGTGTGCTAATTCTAGGGGGATCAGTTTATTACTTAACAACAATAGAAAACTGATCCCCGTCTTTAGTCGTAAGAGAAGCGTTAATTGTATTAGTTTCCAATGATATTATTGTGTACTAATACTAGGGGGATCAGTTTATTACTTACCAACAATGGAAAACTGATCCCCGTCTTTAGTTGGAATAGAAGCTTTAATAGTATCCGATTCCAATGATATCATTGTGTCATCATTCTAGGGGATCAGTTTATTACTTAACAACAATAGAAAACTGATCCCCGTCTTTAGTAGTAATAGATGCTTTAATTGAATTCGATTCCAATGATATTATTGTGTACTAATTCTAGAGGGATCAGTTTATTACTTAAAAAAAATAGAAAACTGACCCCGTCTTTAGTGGTAATAGAAGTTTTAATTGTATTCGATTCCAATGATATTATTGTGTACTAATTCAAGGGGGATCAGTTTATTACTTAGCAACAATGGAAAACAGATCCCCGTTTTTATTCGGAATAGAAACTTTAATAGTATTCGATTCCAATGATATCATTGTGTCCTAATTCTAGGGGGATCAGTTTATTACTTAACAACAATAGAAAACTGATCCCCGTCTTTAGTCGTAATAGATGCTTTAATTGTATTCGATTCCAAAGATATTATTGTGTACTAATTCTAGGGGGATCAGTTTATTACTTAACAAAAATAGAAAACTAATCCCCGTCTTTAGTCGTAATAGAAGCTAATTGTATTAGTTTCCAATGTTATTATTGTGTTCTAATTCTAGGGGGATCAGTTTATTACTTAACAAGAATAGAAAACTGATCCCCGTCTTTAGTCGGAATAGAAGCGTTAATTGTATTAGTTTCCAATGATATTATTGTGTACTAATTTTAGGGGGATCAGTTTATTACTTACCAACAATTGAAAACAGATCCCCGTTTTTATTCGGAATAGAAACTTTAATAGTATTCGATTCCAATGATATCATTGTGTCCTAAATCTAGGGGGATCAGTTTATTACTTAACAACAATAGAAAACTGGTCCCCGTCTTTAGTCGTAATAGATGCTTTAATTGTATTCGATTCCAAAGATATTATTGTGTACTAATTCTAGGGGGATCAGTTTATTACTTAACAACAATAGAAAACTAATCCCCGTCTTTAATCGTAATGGAAGCCTTAATTATATTCGATTCTAATGATATTATTGTGTACTAATTCTAGGGGGATCAGTTTATTACTTAACAACAATAGAAAACTGAACCCCGACTTTAGTCGTAATAGAAGCTTTAAATGTATTTGTTTTCAATGATATATAGTGTACTAATTAAAGGGGTATCAGTTTATTACTTAACAACAATAGAAAACTGAACCCCGTCTTTAGTCGTAATAGAAGCTTTAATTGTATTAGTTTCCAATGATATTATTGTGTTTTAATTCTAGGGGGATCAGTTTATTACTTACCAACAATGGAAAACTGATCCTCGTCTTTAGTTGGAATAGAAGCTTTAATTGAATTCGATTCTAAAGATATTATTGTGTACTAATTCTAGGGGGATCAGTTTATTACTTAACAACAATAGAAAACTGATCCCCGGCTTTAGTCGTAATAGAAGCGTTAATTGTATTAGTTTCCAATGATATTATTGTGTTTTAATTCTAGGGGGATCAGTTTATTACTTACCAACAATGGAAAACTGATCCCCGTCTTTAGTCGTAATAGAAGCTTTAATTGTATTAGTTTCCAATGATATTATTGTGTACTAATTCTAGGGGGATCAGTTTATTACTTAACAACAATAGAAAACTGATCCCCGTCTTTAGTCGTAATAGAAGCGTTAATTGTATTAGTTTCCAATGATATTATTGTGTACTAATTTTAGGGGGATCAGTTTATTACTTAACAACAATAGAAAACTGATCTCCGTCTTTAGTCGTAATAGATGCTCTAAGTGAATTCGATTCCAAAGATATTATTGTGTACTAATTCTAGGGGGATCAGTTTATTACTTATCAACAATAGAAAACTGATCCCCGTCTTTAGTTGTAATAGAAGCTTTAATTGTATTCGATTCCAATGATATTATTATGTAGTAATTCTCGGGTGATCAGTTTATTACTTAACAACATTAGAAAACTGAACCCCGATTTAGTCGTAATAGAAGCTTTAATTGTATTAGTTTCCAATGATATTATTGTGTACTAATTCTCGGGGGATCAGTTAATTACTTAACAACGATAGAAAACTGATCCCCGTCTTTAGCCGTAATAGAAGCTTTAATTGTATTAGTTTCCAATGATATTATGATTTACTAATTCTAGGGGGATCAGTTTATTACTTAACAAAAATAGAAAACTAATCCCCGTCTTTAGACGTAATAGAAGCTTCAATTGTATTCGATTCCAATGATATTATTGTGTACTAATTCGAGGGGGATCATTTTATTACTTTACAAGAATAGAAAACTGATCCCCTTCTTAATCGTAATAGAAGCTTGAATTGTATTAGTTTACAATGATATTATTGTGTTCTAATTCTAGGGGGATCATTTTATTACTTAACAACAATAGAAAACTAATCCCCCTCTTTATACGTTATAGCAGTTTTGATTGTATTCGATGCAAATGATATTATTGTGTATTAATTCTAAGGGGATCAGTTTATTACTTAACAACTATAGAAAACTGATCCCCTTCTTTAATCGTCATGAAGCTGTAATTTTATTACTTTCCAATGATATTATTGTGTACTAATTCTAGGGGTATCAGTTTATTACTTTACAACGATAGAAAACTGATCCCCGTCTTTAGTCGTAATAGAAGCTTTAATTGTATTCGATTCCAATGATATTATTGTGTACTAATTCTAGGGGGATCTGTTTATTACTTAACTACGATAGAAAACTAATCCCCGTCTTTATTCATAATAGAAGCTTTAATTGTATTTAAATTACATTTTAATTTAGTTTCCAATGATATTATTGTGTACTAATTCTAGGGGGATCAGTTTATTACTTAACAACAATAGAAAACTAATCCCCGTCTTTAATCGTAAAGTAAGCCTTAATTATATTCGTTTGTAATGATATGATTGTGTACTAATTCTAGGGGGATCAGATTATTACTTAACAACAATAGAAAACTGATCCCCGTCTTTAGTCGTAATAGAAGCTTTAATTGTATAGGTTGCAATGATATTATTGTGTACTAATTCTAGGGGGATCAGTTTATTACTTAACAAAAATAGAAAACTAATCCCCGTCTTTAGTCGGAATAGAAGCTTTAATTGTATTCGATTCCAATGATATTATTGTGTACTAATTCTAGGGGGATCAGTTTATTACTTAACAACAATAGAAAACTAATCCCCGTCTTTTGTCGTAATAGAAGCTTTAATTGTATTCGATTGAGGCAGAGTTGAGGAATGCGTAACCCAGTTAGAGAGTCTCAGTTGATGGATTACACCAAGGGGATTAAGAGAGATATATAAGGAAAATATTTGAGAAGCTAAGAAATGGAAGATGGGGGGAACCAAGAATTCATATGTGTTATTATTTAAGAACTGGTTATATGTGCCAGTTTAAATCGTCACTGTTTTACCCATGGTTGGGGAGAAAACATTTGTCGAGTAAGACGCTTAGGTGGGTTTCAAAAATGTATCAATCAGTTGGAATGGAACAAGCTATCAGTCTAAGGTGTTGGTAGAAGCTAACGCCTAATGGGACAGGCATAAACTAACAGTCTAAGGTGTTGGTACAAGCTAACGCCTAATGGGACAGGAACAAGCTAACAGTCTAAGTTGTTGGTACAAGCTAACGCCTAACGGGACAGGCATAAGCTAACAGTCTAAGGTGTTGGTACAAGCTAACGCCTAACGGGACAGACATAAGCTAACAGTCTTGTTGAGTTGCTGTCATTATGTAGTCATTAATAAACAGTTCACTCTATAAGGATAGGATTTCAACATGAAAGCAATACCATAGACATTTATTAGTTACTTTTTAGATATAATATTATTGGTGTCACCGAAATGAAAGTCAAAATCGCTACTCCTGTTCGAAAAAAGTCGTTAAAGATCAGAAATTATCGGATTGAAAAGAAAATTCCAATAATTTCGGATCTGTTATTAAAAAAACAAATTTGCAGACTGAAAATTCATCCCGTTCCGAAAATAATTCGATAAAAATAACTGAAAAATTGATATTTTTCGTGAATTGTTGCTGAGATAATTTAATAAAATATTTTATTTATAAATGGGAATTATTAAGGACACCATTGTCGTCAGAAAAATACCAATTATATTGAGGGGTGTTAATGCTAGGGGGGATCAGTTTATTACTTAACAAAAATAGAAAACTGATCCCCCACATTGAGGCGTAATAGAAGCTTTAATTGTATTCGATTCCAATAGAATTATTGTCTACTAATTCTAGGGGGATCAGTTTATTACTTAACAACAATAGAAAACTGATCCCCGTCTTTAGTCGTAACAGAAGCTTTAATTGTATTCGATTCCAATGATATTATTGTTCTAATTCTAGGGGGATCAGTTTATTACTTAACAACAATAGAAAAACGATCCCCGTCCTTATTATTGTGTCCTAATTCTAATGCGACTTTTACAAACTAACAGTCTGTGGAAAAGAGAAAAGAAAAATAATAAATACGACAATTCATTTATCGCACTCTCGATTTTCTTTTACGGGAAATAATTGCGGCAATTTATTGATCGCATCGAGGATTGTCATGAAACACATGAAGTTAGAAAAATCGAAAGAACAATGCGACTGGCACAAGGCAACATTCCGTGGAAACGAACAGGAAAATGAAAATTTAATACTTGCGACAATTTATTTATCGCACACTATATTTTCAAGTGAAAATAAACAATTGCGACATTTTATCTATCGCACGATACATTATAAGGGGAAGTTGTGGGGAACTGTGTACATGTTTGAGACGAAAAATAGACGATTGGGAGAGCCATGACCATGTATGTAATTAATAAAAAAGAGATGTCCTCGAGAGCCATGACCGCCTCATTTTTCGCGAATCTTCACACAGAAGACTGACCGAAAACGTGAGAGGCAGAATTGAGGAATGCGTAACCCAGATAGAGAGTCTCAGTTGATGCATTGCAGAAAGGGGATTAAGAGAGATATATAAGGAAAACATTTGAGAAGCTAAGAAATGGAAGCTGGGGAGAGCCACGACTACTTAGAAGGAGATATTATTTAACAACTCGGATATTCGCCAGTTTAAATCGTCACT
Source organism: Ascarosepion bandense (assembly GCA_037127315.1). NCBI lineage: Eukaryota > Metazoa > Mollusca > Cephalopoda > Sepiida > Sepiidae > Ascarosepion > Ascarosepion bandense. The sequence continues at coordinate 40,816 of JBBBDQ010002029.1, read as the reverse complement.
GTTTTACCCATGTTAGGGGTAAAAGATGTTAAAAAAAATAATTTTGTTCGAAATTCTTAGCCCCTGAAGAAGGCCGCAGTGTCGAACGGCTGAAACGTCGTACAAATAACAACAAAGATGAGGATAATCGTCCGAATAATGTAAATATTTCCTCATCTCAGAAAAGTAGACATGATTTTTTGTCTTCATTCATATTACGAAACATTACATTTTTCTTCAATATTTTTACCTTTTTTTTTTTTTTTTTTTTCATCATATCACCTCAAGCAAGGCGATAACGCCACTGATGCGCAGGGGGCTACGTAAGGGTAAAAAGAGTGGAAAAGAGAAAGCCGGAAACCTCATCCTAAACAGGAAACAAGGGATGAACCGCTTCACCTGTTCAATAGATGTGGGTGGAGTGTGAACCGGGCGATCGTTTAGTCTATCTACTCCAATTGGAAAAAAATAAAAAATAAAAGAGTGAAAAGACTTGAAAAGGGAAAACCGGAAACCGCATCCTAAACAGGAAACAAGGGATGAGCCTCTTCATCTGTTCAATAGATGTGGGTGGAGTGTGAACCGGGCGATAGTTTTGTCTATCTACTCCATATTACGAAACATTACATTTTTCTTCAATATTTTTACCTTTTTTTTTTTTTTTTTTTTCATCATATCACCTCAAGCAAGGCGATAACGCCACTGATGCGCAGGGGGCTACGTAAGGGTAAAAAGAGTGGAAAAGAGAAAGCCGGAAACCGCATCCTAAACAGGAAACAAGGGATGAGCCGCTTCACCTGTTCAATAGATGTGGGTGGAGTGTGAACCGGGCGATCGTTTAGTCTATCTACTCCAATTGGAAAAAAATAAAAAATAAAAGAGTGAAAAGACTTGAAAAGGGAAAACCGGAAACCGCATCCTAAACAGGAAACAAGGGATGAGCCTCTTCATCTGTTCAATAGATGTGGGTGGAGTGTGAACCGGGCGATAGTTTTGTCTATCTACTCCAATTGGAAAAAAAAAGAGTGAAAAGACTTGAAAAGGGAAAACCGGAAACCGCATCCTAAACAGGAAACAAGGGATGAGCCTCTTCACCTGTTCGACTCATATTGTGAAATCATAAAAAAGTTTTTAAAATTTCAGAAATAAAAAATGAAAACAACACAAAAATTAAATTAAATTCATTTTATTTGCAAAATTAAAAATAAATTTCAATTTTTTAAATTCTTTTTTCTTAAATTTTGAAAATTTTTATGAAATGTTTTTTATCGTTTTGAAAATAAATAAACAATTTTTGTTGGGAAAGAAAAATATTTGCATAATATTGTGATTTTTGTGGGAATTTGTACAGAACTTTTTCCGGTAAAGCGGAAAAAATTCCTTCGTTTGTAGCAAAATAAAAAAGTTGAAATTTATTTGGAGTGAAATTCATAATTTCTTCTTTAAATTTTATTCTTTGAAGAATTTCTCCCTTTTGACTAAAAAGGAAGATTTTCGACATTTCACGTCTCGACCCCCACAAATTGCCAGTCGTCGGATCGGCGCGAAGGAGGGGGTCACCACCACCACCACCACCACCACCCCACCTCCCCTCCCACCCCCCAAGGTCAATTCTTTTGATTTCGGCTCCGTTTTCCGAAAAACAAACAATTTCTTTAAATTCCAAGTCACAAGTGAAAATTTGTTGTTGAAATTGACACAAAGAATAAAAATTATTTTTTGTGTGAATTGTTTTTTGTTTTTCTAAAAATGGGGGGGCGTTTTTTTCTCTCCAAAAAGAAAATTCTTCTCCCCCAAGGACAACAGACGACGAAAATGTCTTGGGAAAGGCGACAAATGTCCGACGGGTGGAATCTCACTCCTCCGTCCGTCAATTCACATCGGCCAATCAACTCCCCAAACTCATCGAATTCTTTCACCGAAAAGTCGAACCAATCGCAGACAAAGACATGATCGTCTTCGTCGGTGGCGAGAATCGAGAGAATCCTCCTCAGGTTCGAATCGTGGAGACGGTATTCTTTTTGGAGCTCTAAATCCCCGGATGTCCCGACCCTCGTAAACTCTATTATTTCTTTTCTAAGTGACTCCAAAGATTCGTGACACCATTTTGAAAATGGAAATGTCACCGTCAATTCCGATGTTTGGTGGAGGGGGGCAAACGATTGTGGGAGCCGCGATCTAAGCTCCGCTCCCACCAACCGTAAACCGCAAACAACATCCCCGTCTTCGGCGTCGTCCCCCAACAATTGGCCAACATTATGGCGCCAAATCTTGACCTTTTCCAAAAGGTCTTCTCCCTCCTTTAGGGAGAGGCGCCATTTTTCTAACGGCTTTCTCATATTGTCGGACAGCTCTTTCAAACACCGACGTGTCTCTTCCACGAACGTCTCGAAATCTTCCCACATTTTGGAACATTTCAAGTCGCAATCCATTGACAGTTGGTCAATGGATCGCCTCGTCTGTTCGTTCATTGCAAGGATCTGGGTTTCCATCTGGCGGAGTTCTTGCTCCAGGGTGGGGCCGGCCGTCTTCTCCCTCGACGCCTCCTCCCTCACGGACAGCGGCCGAGGCGGACACTGGGGGGAAGAGGTCAAGTGATAACTGTAACACGCGTCACATACGCAAAGGTTGCATCGGGCGCAGAAGGCGTCCTTCCGTTTGCGGTGCAGGCGACACTCGTCTGTCATGAGGACCCCCACGGCCTCACCCCTCGACATGCCGCTCAGGTCCCTGGTTTCGTGTGTTGTTTGAAATTTCTCGTGGAATCTCGCACAATTCTGGCACAATAGTTTTTGACAATCCGGGCACCAAATCTTGACGGTCGATTCGGTGCCGTCGTTTTCAAAACACACCTCGCATCTCCATTCTTTTAATTCCAGGTTTTGGCGCGTCATAATCTTCACCAAAAATGGTGAAAGTCTTAAACTGTCACGTGACCCCACCGGGGTGTGACACTGGGGACATTTGACGACGTCCTTTGTCGCTGCTTCGAATTGGACATCAAGGCATGGCCGACACAAAGAATGAAGACATGCCAATGTCTTCGAGGAGAGATCTAAATTTTGGTCACAGTTCGAACACGGGAATCTTTCAGTAAAACTGGCCGCCATTTGTAAAAATTCCTTCAGAAAATCTGGAAAGAAAAATAAAAAAATGGTCAAAAGAAGGATAGAGTGATTATCAAGAAAGAAAGAAAGGAAGAAAGGGTAAAAGCTATAGAGAAAGGGGGAAGGGATTTCCAATTTGACGCCTTCACAATCACTTTTAACTTTTTCCTTTTATCCATTAAAACAATTATTTTTTTTTCTTTTTCTTCAGATCATTTTTTTTTTTACTTTCTTCGAAAAATACACGGACTTCAAATAATTTTTAAAAATATCTTCATTTATCACAGCTTAGTATGGCACAAGGCCAATAAAAGTAACAAAGGTCGTCATATATATATATATATCTTCCCAGTTTTTATTGTCCTTGTGCCATACTATATATTACTTGTCTATCAAATGGCGGCTATTATTAGCTTCTTAAACCTTTTTTAATTAAAAATTTAGTGCTAGGGATTTAGACAGACAGACAAATAAATAAATAGATCGGCAGACAGACTGATATAAATTGTTTTTTTGGATTTGATTTTATTAATGAAGAAAAAAGATTCTCTGAAAGAGATTGATGGAGGGAATTATTTTTCTTTTCTTTTAAATAAACAGACAGACTAATAAATTGATCGACAAACCGTTACAGACAGACAATTATAATTCTTAAATATTTTTGACAATGATGGATTGAGAGATAAATAAATAAACTGTAAATGAATTATAGAAATTGTTTGATTTTTACCAAAAAAATATTTTTTATTCATGCAGAAAAGATTATCTGAAAAAAAATTCTTTGAAATAGACAGACGGATCTTTTTGTTGACCTTGTGCCATACTATATATTATCAGATGTTAAATAATTTATTATGGCGGCCGGTTATCCTCTGCTTATTAGACAGACAGATAAAAAAATTGTCTGAAAGAGAAAGCGGTTTTTTTTTTCTTTTAATAGACAGACAGGACGATAGATTGATAGATAGACAGACTGATATAAATTATTTTATTTTGATAGATAGACAGACTGAACTAATTTTTTTATTTTTCATGAATGAAGAAAATTTTCAAAGAGAAAAGGCGGGATTTTTTTTTATGTTATACAAATAAACAGACAAAAAATGTCCGTCAATAAAAAAAGGGAAAAAGGAATTTCTTTTCTTTTAAATAAATAAATGGATAAACGGACCGAATTTTCCGAATTCTTACAAATTTTGTCCAAGCGAAATAAAAACGACGAAAGAAAAGAAAACAATTTCGACGAATAAATAAAAAAAAAGAAGAGAATAACTTCTAGAAATTTAATTTGTTTGAAGAGTCAAAAATAATGCCGTTTTAATTAAAGAGATGACCCCTAAATTGTGATTTTGAATCCTTCCCTGATTTTCCAACGAAAAAAGTAGAAAATGAAGACAGACAAAAAAAAATAGGGCGGGGTTCCTTTTTTTCTTTCACAAAAATAAAAAATGTCGCTTTATCTTTGCTTTTCTTGTGGGCGAAATGATTAAAAAAAATCTTGGTGAGTCTTGTTATGTCCAAGGAAACATTTAAGAAGATTGGATGATTTGGAAATGGAGAAAATTCTTACTTACACTTGATTTCGATTTCAATTTGGGTGAAAATTGGTTTTCGTCAAAAAAAAAAAAACGGGAGACAAAAACAAAACAACTTTTTCCGTCAAGTTTCTTTGCCGAATTTTCTGGAACGAATGTTAAAGCGCAAATGACGTACGGATGACGTCACTGGAATATAAGGCATTTGATTGGACGAAACATAACACGCCACTGGAGTTTTGGTTTAAGTGATATGGGTGGGAGGAAGAGTGCGGAAAGGGAGGAAATAAGAACAATGAGAACAATTCTTTTATTTTTTCTAACCTAAATTTGAAGAGAGTGTGAGAGAGAGAGAGAGAGAGAGAGAGAGAGAGAGTAAAAATGTGGAGCACATCTTTTCAGAACAGGATTTAATTTCTGTTAAATTAAATATTACATAGAAACATACACACGGAAACACACACACACACGGAAACACACACACATATACTTACACAAATTTAATGATCAATTAATTTACAACTATTATAGACATACATACACACACAAATAAAATTATATTTCTGTATACATATACTTAAATACATATGTATGTTCATACACGCTCACACACATATAGATACACTCACACATAAATGAAACAATAGATTTACAACTATACACACATTTAGACGAGGGGAAGAGAGAAGCAAGGGAGAGAGAACATCTATCGATTAAAGAGGGGAACATTTTTATTTTCTAGTAAACTATTTATTTTAAAAAATCAAATAAATTAATAATTTGAAAAATAATTTCTACAACAAAAAGAAGAGTGGGGAAAGAGAGAAGCAAGAGGGGGGACAAGTAACCATGAGAGGGGGGCGAATTCCCTTATTTTTCTAACCTAAATTGAAGAGAAAAATTGTTTTGGTATATGTGACACAGAGAGAGTGAGAGAGAGGAGGGAGAGAAAGAGAGAAAAACATACATACTCAAACAGAAGCATGAAAACACACACACACACACACACACACACACACACACACACACATATATATATATATATATATGCATACACAAATATACGGATCAATAAATTTACATCCATCATATAGGCGTACGTACAAACATGCACTCATATATACATATATAATGATATATATATATATATATATATATATATATATATATATATATATATATATACTTAGATACATATGTATGTCAATACATACACGCTCACACTCATATAGATAAACTCACACATCAATAAATTGTCTATTTTGATATTTTTGGACAATATGATTGTCATTAATGAAGAAAAAATAGATAGATAGATAGATAGATAGATAGATAGATAGATAGATAGATAGATAGATAGAAAATGAACAAACTGAGATAGATAGATAGATAGATAGATAGATAGATAGATAGATAGATAGATAGATAGATAGATAGATAGATGGATGATCAGACAGATGAGATAGATAGATAGATAGATAGATAGATAGATAGATAGATAGATAGATAGAAAATAGAATAGACTGAGATAGATAGATAGATAGATAGATAGATAGATAGATAGATAGATAGATAGATAGATAGAAAATGAACAGACTGAGATAGATAGATATATAGATAAATAGATCGATAGATAGATAGATAGATAGATAGATAGATAGATAGAAAATGAACAAACTGAGATAGATAGATAGATAGATAGATAGATAGATAGATAGATAGATAGATAGATAGACAGACTGAGATAGATAGATAGATAGATAGATAGATAGATAGATAGATAGATAGATAGATAGATAGAAAATGAACAGACTGAGATAGATAGATAGATAGATAGATAGATAGATAGATAGATAGATAGATAGATAGATAGATAGATAGATAGATAGAGTAAGTATTATATTAAACTGAAAGAAAAAACAATGAGGGCGTGGTTCTTTTTTTTTCATTCCATAAATTACAATCTTTCCTGTTTTTACTGGCCTTGTGCCAGAATATATTTTACGTGTCCATTAAATCATTAGAAATGAATTTATTGTCTGCTTAATGAACGTATTTTTTTCATTAAAAATTAGACAGACAGACAAATAAAAAGATCAAAAGATAAAAATTCTGCTTTTTTCGACTGAAAAAAAGGCAAAAAAATAAATAAATAAAGGATCTATTTAATAAAAAGATGACCCCTAATTGTGATTTTGAATCCTTCCCTTAATTTAAAGCCAGACAAGTAAATAAAAAATGAAGACAGACAGACAAATTAGGGCGTGGTTGTTTTTTCATGAAACTAAAGTAAGGACGTACAAAATATCGCTAAAAAACAGCGTGAAACAGCATAGTATGAATAAAAAAGTTCATAAACTTAATAAAACAAACTTTTTCCATCAAAATATTTATATTTTTATTAAGAGGAAAGATCAAAGCAATTTTTAATTATTTTTAAAATTTTTTGAATCCCTGCTAACATTTTCGAAATTTTGATAGAAAATGTTGTTTTGTTTGAGTTAGCGGCTAAAAAAAATATTACGCCTTTATTACAATAGGTTACGTGGTAATGATGACAGAACCCACTTTTTTCACGGTAACAAACACATTAATTTGAAAATTCTCGCAAAAATCAAATAATTGTCAGATTTGAATGAAACTTTCAGTACTCATTCACAAATGAATGAAATTATTTTTTAAATTATTATTTTTGAAATATCTTGATGAAAATATTTTTTTTTTAAGTATGTTACCCCCCCCTACGTAAATCCATGAAATTTTAGTAAATTTAAATATCTGTATAAATTTTTTTTATTAAATAAACGCAGGACTCATTGGGGCATATAAATCATCTATGCTTTTTATTTTAAAATGGACAACCCGACCGTAAATCTGCCCCGAAGCGTAAAATAAAACATACAATAAAACTCTGATATAATTTAATTTGATAAACTTTTAATTGCTGGAATTAATAATAATTATGAAGGACATTATAGTCTGAAGAAAAAAAAATTTTTCGTTTACTAATAAAATTTTGAAAGAATTGATTTTATTTTTTTATTTTTTACTATAATAATTCATAAAAGTGTTTCTAATATTTTAAAAACCTTTTATGAAAACGTTGTTTAATGCCATTTTTACTTAAGAATTGGTGATTATATTACCTATCGAAAATTGAAAAGTTTGATAAAAATCGTTCACCCATTTCAATTTTAAAATAATTTTTAAAAAAATAAATTTGTTAATTTTTATTAAGTACGGTGTTCCATATGAGTCATAATACGTTTCCGTAGGGGTCGTATTGTTTTTAGAAGTTAACAAGTGTTTGGATTAACTGCCCTTACATCGGAAACGAGACAAACCTCACTTCAATTCTGATTCTAGTCTCTTCAAGACGTTTATTTATCTCAATGATTTGGTTGACAACTGTCAATTGAACCAATATGAAGTTGGTGCTGACTATGTTATGCAGGACCTTTTTCTTGAAGATGAGCAGAGTTGAACAGGCAAGAGAAGAAAAAAAAAGGCCCTTTTCAGGGCCACAAAATATTCCAAAAAGTCTTTTCTCTGAACACAAAATATTGCGTAAAAATGATGGAACCAAATATATATTAACATCTGCAGTACTATAAAAATTAAATTACATATTATTACCATGTCTTAAACTTAATGATAACTTATTAATAATATGAAAAATATATAATATAATTATTAATAAATAACCAAATAAAATTATTAATAAATAACCTAGATCTATCTATCGCCCAGTTCACATTCCACCCACGTCCACTGAACAGGTCAAGAGGCCCATCCCCCGTTCCCTGTCTAGGATGTGGTTTCCGGCTTTCTCCTTTCTGATCCTTTCACTATTACACAGCCCCCTGCACATCAGTGGCGTTACCGCCTTTCTCGGGGTGATATGATCAAAAAAAAAAATTATTAATAAATAACCTAAGAAAATTATTAGTAAATAGCATAATAAAATTATTAGTAAATAGCATAATAAACTTATTAGTAAATAGCATAATAAAATTATTAGTAACTAACATAATAAAATTATTAGTAACTAACATAATATAACTTAGTTTGGTTATTTTAAAATAAATTAATAATAAATATCATAATATAACTAAAACTTAGTTTGGATATTTTAATTTCATTAAATTAAAAATTATTCTAAAAGAAATTTAATTTTTTTAATTTTTCAGAAAGCATATTAATAGTTTCAGAAAAATATGTAATATTTAAACAAAAATATTTAATATTTCAGAAAAATATTAATAAATAACATTAACAATATAACTTAGTTTGGTTATTTTAACTTCTGTTTTATTAAATTATTTTAAAAGAAAAGTAAATTTTTATTTATTCAGATAAAAGCATAGTCTGGCTATAAAATTCTATAAAATATTATACTTGCTGAATATATGTTAAATTTTCAATTTTACTATTTAGTTAAAAAACAACAAAAAAAAATTAAATTTCGAAATGTTACATTTTAAGCAACATGAATTTTTTGTCACTTACGGCCGCCATCCAAACGTCATTCACACCTGCTACTTGTCAACACGTCATTTATCGCCTAGATAAGCGCTGACAAGAGGGCTACTGTTTTTAAAGAGTGATTTATTTCGCAAATATCAAGTTAGTAAGCACTTAATGCTTGTTTGAAATCAGATAAAGGTAGGTTTCAATTATAAAAATCGACTTAAATAACGTGTCAAGGAGGTATATTTTTTTTTTTGCAAGATTTTTAAATCAGAAATTTAGCTACTGTTTACAAAATCTGTCGATTCGTCAATAATGGCGGTAAATTTAAAAAAAAATTTTTTCTGCAGTTAAATTTTTGATTCCGAGCAATATAATTTCGGTTTGAACTAAACCAGGGTATTTTGCTTATGGTAATTAGTAAATTTAATCTCTTGGCTTTCAATTAAAGGTAAAATTAAAGCTTCAAGAAAATGTTTTTATTTTTAAAAATTAAATTTAAATTGAGGTATCGAAAATGCGCAGTGATTTTTTGTACATCCCTAAACTAAAGCCAATAATTGTTATTAATTGTCTTTTCTGTCGGGGATGAAATGATTGAAAAATAAGAAGGGAAAGAAGATTGGATGATTTGGAAATGGAGAAAATTCTTACTTACATTTGATTTGGATTTTTTCAATTTGGCTGAAAATTGGTTTTCGGCAAAAAAATGGGAGACAAAAATAAAACAAGTTTCTTTGTCGAATTTTCTTGAACGAATGTTAAAGCGCAAATGACGTACGGATGACGTCACTGGAATATAAGGCATTTGATTGGACGAAACATAATAGGCGACTGGAGTTTTGAATTACGTGTTTATAAGTGGGAGGAAGAGTGGGGAAAGAGAGAAACAAGAGGGAGGACAAGTAACCATGAGAGAGGGGCGAATTCCTTTACTCTTTCTCACCTAAACTGAAGAGAAAAAGTGTGTTTGTAGATGTGACACACACACACACACACACACACACACACACACACACACACACACATACAGAGTGAACGAGAGACAGGAGGGAGAGAGAGAGCAAAACATACACACTCAAACACACGCACGAAAACACACACACGCACAAACATATATATACTTACACAAATATAAGGATCAATAAATTTACATCTATTATACAAGCATACGTACACACACGCACTCATATATACATATAAAATTATGTATACGTATATACATATACTTAAATTCATATGTATGTTTATACACGCTCACACACATATAGATACACTCACACATAAAAACATGGTTTATTTTGATATCTTTTAGACAAAATGATTGTCAATGATGAAAAAAGATAGATAGATAGATAGATAGATAGATAGATAGAAAATGAACAGACTGAGATAGATAGATAGATAGATAGATAGATAGATAGATAGATAGATAGATAGATAGAAAATGAACAGACATAGATAGATAGATAGATAGATAGATAGATAGATAGATAGATAGATAGATAGATAGATAGATAGAAAATGAACAGACTGAGATAGATAGATAGATAGATAGATAGATAGATAGATAGATAGATAGATAGATAGATAGATAGATAGATAGAGCAAGTATTATAAACTGAAAGAAAAACAATGTGGGCGTGGTTCTTTTTTTTTTTCATTCCATATATTACAATCTTTCCTGTTTTTACTGGCCTTGTGCCAGAATATATTTTACGTGTCCATTAAATCATTAGAAATGAATTTATTGTCTGCTTACTGAACGTATTTTTTTCATTAAAAATTAGACAGACAGATAAATAAAAAGATCAAAAGATAAAAATTCTGCTTTTTTCGACTGAAAAAAAGGCAAAAAAATAAATAAATAAAGGATCTATTTAATAAAAAGATGACCCCTAATTGTGATTTTGAATCCTTCCCTTAATTTAAAGCCAGACAAGTAAATAAAAAATGAAGACAGACAGACAAATTAGGGCGTGGTTGTTTTTTCATGAAACTAAAGCCAATAATTCTTATTAATTGTCTTTTCTGTCGGGGATGAAATGATTGAAAAATAAGAAGGGAAAGAAGATTGGATGATTTGGAAATGGAGAAAATTCTTACTTACATTTGATTTGGATTTTTTCAATTTGGCTGAAAATTGGTTTTCGGCAAAAAAATGGGAGACAAAAATAAAACAAGTTTCTTTGTCGAATTTTCTTGAACGAATGTTAAAGCGCAAATGACGTACGGATGACGTCACTGGAATATAAGGCATTTGATTGGACGAAACATAACAGGCGACTGGAGTTTTGAATTACGTGTTTATAAGTGGGAGGAAGAGTGGGGAAAGAGAGAAACAGGAGGGAGGACAAGTAACCATGAGAGAGGGGCGAATTCATTAACTCTTTCTCACCTAAACTGAAGAGAAAATGTGTGTTTGTAGATGTGACACACACACACACACACACACACACACTCACAAATACAGATTGAACGAGAGACAGGAGGGAGAGAGAGAGCAAAACATACACACTCAAACACACACACTCAAACATACACACGCACAAACAGATATATACTTACACAAATATAAGGATCAAGAAATTTACATCTATTACACAGGCATAAGTACACACACGCACTCATATATACATATAAAATTAGGTATATGTATATACATATACTTAAATTCATATGTATGTTTATACACGCTCACACACATATAGATACACTCACACATAAAAACATGGTTTATTTAGACATTTTTTAGACAAAATGATTGTCAATGATGAAAAAAAGATAGATAGATAGATAGATAGATAGATAGATAGATAGATAGATAGATAGATAGATAGATAGACAGAAAATGAACAGATAGATAGATAGATAGATAGATAGATAGATAGATAGATAGATAGATAGATAGATAGAAAATGAACAGACTGAGATAGATAGATAGATAGATAGATAGATAGATAGATAGATAGATAGATAGATAGAGCAAGTATTATAAACTGAAAGAAAAAACAATGAGGGCGTGGTTCTTTTTTTTTTCATTCCATAAATTACAATCTTTCCTGTTTTTACTGGCCTTGTGCCATAATAAATTTTACGTATCCAGTAAATAATTAGAAATGAATTTATTGTCTTCTTACTGAACGTATTTTTTTCATTAAAAATTAGACAGACAGATAAATAAAAAGACCAAAAGATACAAATTCTGCCATTTTGGACTGAAAAAAAGGCAATAAATAAATAAATAAATAAATAAATAAAAGATCTATTTAATAAAAAGATGACCCCTAATTGTGATTTTGAATCCTTACCTTAATTTAAACCCAGACAAGTAAATAAAAAATTAAGACAGACAGTCAAATTAGGGCGTGGTTGTTTTTTCATGAAACTAAAGCCAATAATTCTTATTAATTGTCTTTTCAGTCGGGGATGAAATGATTGAAAAATAAGAAGGGAAAGAAGATTGGATGATTTGGAAATGGAGAAAATTCTTACTTACATTTAATTTGGATTTTTTCAATTTGACTGAAAATTGGTTTTCGGCAAAAAAATGGGAGACAAAAATAAAACAATTTTCTTTGTCGAATTTTCTTGAACGAATGTTAAAGCGCAAATGACGTACGGATGACGTCACTGGAATATAAGGCATTTGATTGGACGAAACATAACAGGCGACTGGAGTTTTGAATTACGTGTTTATAAGTGGGAGGAAGAGTGGGGAAAGAGAGAAACAAGAGGGAGGACAAGTAACCATGAGAGAGGGGCGAATTCATTAACTCTTTCTCACCTAAACTGAAGAGAAAATGTGTGTTTGTAGATGTGACACACACACACACACACACACACACACACACACACACACACACACACAAATACAGATTGAACGAGAGACAGGAGGGAGAGAGAGAGTAAAACATACACACTCAAACACACACACTCAAACATACACACGCACAAACAGATATATACTTACACAAATATAAGGATCAATAAATTTACATCTATTATACAGGCATAAGTACACACACGCACTCATATATAAAATTAGGTATATGTATATACATATACTTAAATTCATATGTATGTTTATACACGCTCACACACATATAGATACACTCACACATAAAAACATGGTTTATTTCGACATTTTTTTAGACAAAATGATTGTCAATAATGAAAAAAAGATAGATAGATAGATAGATAGATAGATAGATAGATAGATAGAAAATGAACAGACTGAGATAGATAGATAGATAGATAGATAGATAGATAGATAGATAGATAGATAGATAGATAGATAGATAGATAGATAGATAGAGCAAGTATTATAAACTGAAAGAAAAACAATGTGGGCGTGGTTCTTTTTTTTTTTCATTCCATATATTACAATCTTTCCGGTTTTTACTGGCCTTGTGCCAGAATATATTTTACGTGTCCATTAAATCATTAGAAATGAATTTATTGTCTGCTTACTGAACGTATTTTTTTCATTAAAAATTAGACAGACAGATAAATAAAAACATCAAAAGTTAAAAATTCTGCTTTTTTCGACTGAAAAAAAGGCAAAAAAATAAATAAATAAAGGATCTATTTAATAAAAAGATGACCCCTAATTGTGATTTTGAATCCTTCCCTTAATTTAAAGCCAGACAAGTAAATAAAAAATGTAGACAGACAGACAAATTAGGGCGTGGTTGTTTTTTCATGAAACTAAAGCCAATAATTCTTATTAATTGTCTTTTCTGTCGGGGATGAAATGATTGAAAAATAAGAAGGGAAAGAAGATTGGATGATTTGGAAATGGAGAAAATTCTTACTTACATTTGATTTGGATTTTTTCAATTTGACTGAAAATTGGTTTTCGGCAAAAAAATGGGAGACAAAAATAAAACAAGTTTCTTTGTCGAATTTTCTGGAACGAATGTTAAAGCGCAAATGACGTACGGATGACGTCACTGGAATATAAGGCATTTGATTGGACGAAACATAACAGGCGACTGGAGTTTTGAATTACGTGTTTATAAGTGGGAGGAAGAGTGGGGAAAGAGAGAAACAGGAGGGAGGACAAGTAACCATGAGAGAGGGGCGAATTCATTAACTCTTTCTCACCTAAACTGAAGAGAAAATGTGTGTTTGTAGATGTGACACACACACACACACACACACACACACTCACAAATACAGATTGAACGAGAGACAGGAGGGAGAGAGAGAGCAAAACATACACACTCAAACACACACACTCAAACATACACACGCACAAACAGATATATACTTACACAAATATAAGGATCAAGAAATTTACATCTATTACACAGGCATAAGTACACACACGCACTCATATATACATATAAAATTAGGTATATGTATATACATATACTTAAATTCATATGTATGTTTATACACGCTCACACACATATAGATACACTCACACATAAAAACATGGTTTATTTAGACATTTTTTAGACAAAATGATTGTCAATGATGAAAAAAAGATAGATAGATAGATAGATAGATAGATAGATAGATAGATAGATAGATAGATAGATAGAAAATGAACAGACATAGATAGATAGATAGATAGATAGATAGATAGATAGATAGATAGATAGATAGATAGATAGATAGATAGATAGATAGAGCAAGTATTATAAACTGAAAGAAAAACAATGTGGGCGTGGTTCTTTTTTTTTTCATTCCATAAATTACAATCTTTCCTGTTTTTACTGGCCTTGTGCCAGAATATATTTTACGTGTCCATTAAATCATTAGAAATGAATTTATTGTCTTCTTACTGAACGTATTTTTTTCATTAAAAATTAGACAGACAGATAAATAAAAAGATCAAAAGATAAAAATTCTGCTTTTTTCGACTGAAAAAAAGGTAAAAAAATGAATAAATAAAGGATCTATTTAATAAAAAGATGACCCCTAATTGTGATTTTGAATCCTTCCCTTAATTTAAAGCCAGACAAGTAAATAAAAAATGAAGACATACAGACAAATTAGGGCGTGGTTGTTTTTTCATGAAACTAAAGCCAATAATTCTTATTAATTGTCTTTTCTGTCGGGGATGAAATGATTGAAAAATAAGAAGGGAAAGAAGATTGGATGATTTGGAAATGGAGAAAATTCTTACTTACATTTGATGTGGATTTTTTCAATTTGGCTGAAAATTGGTTTTCGGCAAAAAAATGGGAGACAAAAATAAAACAAGTTTCTTTGTCGAATTTTCTGGAACGAATGTTAAAGCGCAAATGACGTACGGATGACGTCACTGGAATATAAGGCATTTGATTGGACGAAACATAACAGCCGACTGGAGTTTTGAATTACGTGTTTATAAGTGGGAGGAAGAGTGGGGAAAGAGAGAAACAAGAGGAAGGTCAAGTAACGATGAGAGAGAGTTAAATTCCCTTCTTTTTTCTAACTTAAATTGAAGAGAACAAGTGTGTTTGTAGATGTGACACACACACACACACACACAAACACTCACACACAAACACAGAATGAGCGAGAGACAGGAGAGAGAGAGAGAGTAAACATACACACTCAAACACACGCACGAAAACACACACACGCACAAACATATATATACTTACACAAATATAAGGATCAATAATTTTACATCTATTATACAGGCATACGTACACACACGCACTCATATATACATATAAAATTATGTATGTTTATACACGATCACACACATATAGATACACTCACACATAAAAAAATTGTTTATTTTGATATTTTTAGACAAAATGATTGTCAATTATGAAAAAAAGATAGATAGATAGATAGATAGATGGATAGATAGATAGATAGATAGATAGATAGATAGATAGATAGATAGATAGATAGATAGATAAAGGAAGTATTATAAACTGAAAGAAAAAACAATTCGGGCGTGTTTTTTTTTTTTTTTTTTTCATTATATAAATTACAATATTTCCTGTTTTTGCTGGCCTTGTGCCTTAATATATCATATGTGTCCGTAAAATCAGTGGAGATGAATTTATTGTCTGCTTACTGAACGTATTTTATTTATGAAAAAATTAGACAGACAGAAAAATAAATCGATCGATAGATACAAATTCTGCTATTTTGGCTAGAAAAAAATAAAAAATAAAAAAGATTTATTTAATAAAAAGATGACCCCCTAATTGTGATTTTGAATCCTTCCCTGAAGCCAGACAAGTAAATAAAAAATGAAGATTATGGCGTGGTTGTTTTTTCATGTAAGTAAAGCCAATAATTCTTATTAATTGGCTTTTCTGTCGGGGATGAAATGATTGAAAAATAAGAAGGGAAAGAAGATTGGATGATTTGGAAATGGAGAAAATTCTTACTTACATTTGATGTGGATTTTTTCAATTTGGCTGAAAATTGGTTTTCGTCAAAATACGAGAGCGAATAAAACTTGAAATTTCGTCTTTGAATTCTGGCGAAGAGACTGAAAATCGTGGAGGATTGGACGGATGACGTCACCGGAATATAAGGCATTTGATTGGACGAGAAATAACACGCCACTGGACATGAGAGTTTTATCACGTGTTATACGTTTCACAAAGAGAGGTAAAGAGAGAAGCAACATGTAATTATGAGAGAGGGGCGAATACTCTTACGTGGCAGATGGAAACTAAAAAAATGAGGACAGAGAAAGGGAGAAAGAAAGAGAAAGAAAGAGAAAGAAAGAAGGATAAAAGGAAAGAGTGAGAGAGAGAAAGAGAGAAAAAAAGAAAGAAAGAAAGAGAATTATTTTAATATTTTTCCAAAATTCAGGGTATTTATTAATTTTTTGAATTCGTATTTATTTTTTTTATTTCTTGTCAAATGTAAATGAAAGAAAATTCAATGAAATATTTAAAATATACGAAGGTAAATAAAGATTTGTTTAATATAAGAAAATCTAAATTTGAAACTGATAAGGAAACGGGAAAAAATTCAAAACAGCTCAATATTATAGATAGAAAATAAAAAATCAAATGAAATGAAGCAAGATTATTAATTAGTAA
The DNA here is from genome assembly GCA_037127315.1 of Ascarosepion bandense. NCBI lineage: Eukaryota > Metazoa > Mollusca > Cephalopoda > Sepiida > Sepiidae > Ascarosepion > Ascarosepion bandense. The sequence goes on along the minus strand of JBBBDQ010002029.1, from coordinate 23,710 downwards.
ATATAAAAAATAGTTATTAAAATAAGGAATAATTTTTAGTAATATAAATAATATAAATGAAAATCACTACATAAATGTTTTTTTATTAATTAGTTTGAAACAACGACAAAGTGAAACTAGTTTTGTTGGTGAATTCGTGGAAATGTAAATTTCGCCAATTCGAAGTAAACAAATTATGATTCATCAGGAAATTCCGATTACCTTTGACCTCGATTACTTTTTACAAATAATTTCTTTTTATTAAAAGGATAATTTTGATTATGACACATCTCCATTTCTCTCTCTGTTTTTAACTCACGCTCACTCGCTCTCAAACAATACAATTGTGTTCATTCAATTTAAGGATTGTCAGTTTGATTTTTTTTCATTATTTGTTTTTCAAGGCGGTACGTATAAGAAGTTAACAATTAATTAAATATTAATTAGTAAAGATTTATTAAGTTTTCATTCTTAAGTTGGCTGCATATTTAATCGGAATTAAAATCAACATTAACTTATATTTGAAATTAAAAGCTAAAATAAATTAGAAAGTAATTTCATGATGGCTGAACGAAGTGAAAATTGTTTTGATCGGAGAAATTTAGAAAATTAGAAATTTAGGTCAATTTTTGAATTAAAGCTTCTAACATTTTTATATACGAAAATACTTGTAAAATGGCGAAACATGAAGACGTGAGGAAAAAGATGTTTATTATTTATTATGTGGTAGACATGAGAGACACTAATACCGAGTAAAACTGTGAGTTTGGAGTCAAATAATTATAATAAGATAAACATTGTGACGGAAAAAAATCATTTTTATTAAGTCTGGGCCTTTTATGTTCATACTAAGCTTTTTTTCAGTAATTTAATGGAGGTACCTAAATTTGGTTTACCGTATATTTCTCTGAATTTTACCAAGACAACTAGTTTCACTGTTTTGTCGTTGTTTCAAAAAAAAAAAAACTTTATCTAGTCAGTCTTCTAGTCAGTGTTATATTATTTATATTACTAATAATTTCTCTTTATTTTATTTTTTTCATATTTACTAACTAATAACTTTAGTCTTTGTATTATATCATTTTACATTTTATTTTAATCGAGCTGGATTGATTTTTATTTCATTTTTCTCGTCAATTTCAAATGATTGTAGATCTTCTTACATTTTTAAACAAACCTTTACAAAGTTACCATCGAATATTTGAAGTATTTTATAGATTTTTTCGATTTATATTTGAAAATTAATAAAGATTTGTAGAAGATATATAACTTTGAAAAACTTTTTCAGAAATTATTTTAACTTTGACTCCGTTTTGAATATAGAAAAGAAGTTTTTATATAGATATATAGCAATAAGAAAATTTTAGTCATTGTCCTCATTTAAAATGCAATCAAAGCTGATAATTCATTTAACGACTGCTGTGTCGCGCTCCATCGAAGCGTGACAGACAGGGCCATACATTTTTACTAGTCACGTAAACAACAATTTTCTTCCTGATTCGCTCGAGCAGGACATGTCAGATAGATAGATAGATAGATAGATAGATAGATAGATAGATAGATAGACAGATGCGAACATACCGAAATAGGTAGATATGAACAAACTGGGAGAGATAGTTTTTTTAATATATGCGAAAACAGGTTTTCAAAAACGTGATCAGAGGGGTCAAAAATAAAATGTATACATCCCAACCAAAGCAAAATTTTGGACACACCCTCATAAATCTGTCAGTATACATGTCCATTTCTCTCTCACTTTTTCACATCCTCTCTCTCTCTCTCTCTCTCTCTCTTTCTCTCTCTCTCTCTCTCTCTCTCTCTCGCTTTCTCTCTCTCTCGCTTTTTCAAGCAGTTGCAAACAATCTATTTTAGCTAAAGTATCTAAACTGAAATTGAGGACAGAGAGAGAGAAAGAGAGAGTGATATAGAGAGAGAGTAAAAATATGGAACATATTAAATTTGAAATGACAGAAAAATGTATTTTTAAAACAAAACAGTAGAACACAGCAATTCTAAATTTTTGTGAAAGTGAATTGCGTCATGGTGTGCATTTTCTCACCCATGGTGCCTAACCGACAATCCTAAAAACAAATTATTTCTGGTCAAATCTGAAAGAAAATAAATTATTCCAAAACAGGTATTACTCCGCAAGGAATGGAGTTCATATACCCCAGTGATTGGAATAAAGGGTTGAGTTCAAAATTCCTAGCACCTGAAGAAAGCCGGAGCGTACAACGGCCGAAACGTTGTACATATGGCAACTAAGACGAGGACAATAGTCCGAATAATGTAAATATTGTAAATACTACCTCATCTCAGAAATATATTTTACTACCCAAATATATATATATATATATATATATATGTATATATATATAGTCATCCGCAGACAAATCTGTTTCGCTGTATCACAGATCATCAGTACGATTGCTTTTAGACAGGATTGAAACCCGACCGAATTGACATCATTCGGTGATTCTAACTCTGGGCTTGGTAGAAGAAAGCAAGCTTTTAGCGTGTGATATACCATGTAAACACGAGCCAATAGTTGAGAGTGTTCTAATTCATTACTGAATGAACGATGCGTAGATGCTAGAGTAGCTACTGCTTTTTCAAAGTCTAACATTCTTCCAGAGTGCTCAATCAGGGTGTGAGAGCGTATATATATATATATATATATATATATATATATATATATATATATATATATATATAATTTATGCCTTCAAAAGAAAAAATAAGATCACATGAAAATTTAAATAAAAACTTAACCATGTTACCTTGTCTGTCGTTTTGAATGAAACCTGCCTATATATATATATATATATATATATATATATATATATATATATATATATATATATATATATAAAATGGAGATTGCTGCCCAAATATATATATAACATTTTTACAAATCGTCTGAAGACACCACCCATGGTAGAAACCTAGGTCGTGTAATAACTCGTTTAAAAATGGAAAATATTCAAAAGTTCTACAATATAATTTTAGACACTTCAGCTAACATAGATTGCATGCGATTGCTTAAGAGAGAGAGAGAGAGAGAGAGAGAGATTGAGCGGGTGTGAGAGAGTGTGTGAGAGAGAAAGAAAAATACATACATGTATACAGACAGATTTATGAGGTTGTTGCCAAATTTTTGCTTTGGTTGGGATGTAAACCATTTTTTATGCCCTCCGATCACGTTTTTGAGAACCTGCTTTCGTGTATATTAAAAAAAAGAAAAAAACTATTTCTCTCAGTCTGTTCGTATCTATCTATTTCGGTTTGTTGGTATCTATCTATCTATCTATCTATCTATCTATCTATCTATCTATCTTGTCTTGCTTGATCGATTCGGGAAGAAAATTGTTGTTTACGTAACAAGTGAAATGTATATCATCGTATGTCCTTGTCTGTTATGCTTAGATAAACATTTGGGTTAAGAAAAGGGTAAAATACATAGTGAGATCTTAGATTTTTTAAATGGATAGACAATAATTTTTATCAGGAAGTTGGATTTTAGGTGTGTTTTTTTTATTATTGAACAATAGATTTTATTTAACTATCTATGAGTAAAGGGGATAGAATGTTTAAATCTGAATTAGGAGTAAGTAATTGTAGTATTCTTAGTTATATTGTATTTAGAACAACAATTTAGTATTGTGTGGGTTTTTTATTTTATTAAATTAATATTCATTTTTTATGTTAGAGTATAAGTTATAAATAAATCATAGTTATTAATTAAATTTTAAAGAAAATTATTTTGTCTGAGTCAGGTATCTAGTGGGACCACATAATACTTAAATAGGTAAATAATTTTTAACATCAAGTTGAACTTTTTTAAAAATTACTTCATGAGTAAAAAGGCTAAAATGTTTATGCTATAAATATGATTAAGTAATTATGGTATATTAAAGTATATTGTAGTTAAGAAAACTAATTTGTGTTAGTCTTTTATTTAGTAAAATAATTATGAATTTTTAAGTTATAATAGAGTATAACTTATAAATGAAACATTGTAGTTTTTTTTAAATGAATATAGAATTATATTTTGTGTATAAAATCCATTGTGGGAACATAGATTATTTAAATGGGCAGACAGCAATCTTTTACAGCAGGATGAATTAAAAAAGAATAAATCTTTAAATTTTATTAATTGCAATGTTTTATTGATAGCTTAAAATTATTTTACCAAAATAAATGATCCACACAATACTAAATTTTGTTTTTTAATCTATAATATACCTTCAGTCAGGTGAGTGCCATCCGTGATACACGCTTGGGCGATCATGTCTCGATAGAGACATGACTGACTGGGCAGAAGATTATCCCGCAGTAGGTTGCTATTGCTTTCTGCGGTAGACTGGTTGCCGACCAAGGCTATAGAACCCAATCTGTCCTGTTATTTGACTCATAGCTAGAGACAGAAGAGATGTGTTATATTATTAAGTAGTAATTAGTGGGGGATCAATTTATTACTTCATAACAATATAAAACTGATCCCCCACTTTATGCCCATTAGAAGCCTTAATCATGTTTTCAACTATTATATTCAGTTAGTTAAGTGCTATACGTGATACACGCTTGGGCGATCATGTCTCGAAAGAGACATGATTGACTGGGCAGAAGATTATCCCGCAGTAGGTTGCCATTGCTTTCTGCGGTAGAATGGTTGTCGACTAAGGCTATAGAATCCAATCTGTCCTGTTATTTAACCCATAACTGGAAGGAATAGGCGGATTAATACCTTTCCCAAAGGTATTTGAGCGGAAGTGAATGCAATGAATTCAGCTGGAATTCGAACTCGGCTCCCCGATTTCTCGTTCCGAGCCGATACCCAATGTACCACAACGCACATAGGAAACCATAATTAGCAAAATCCTGATTCGAAACACAAAAAATTTAAAAAAAGCTTAAATTCAGCTTATTTATTGGAAATAGTAAATGCTTAGTCATTTATTTGTGTTAATAATTTTTTGTTTTTCTAAAAATGGGGGGTTGGGTGCATTTTTTTCTTTCCAAAATGAAAATTCTTCCCCGCTTAACAGACTCCCTACGAAACCATTCCTGGAAAATGCGCCCGGAAATTCCCCACCTAAGATCAACTTTTTTCCGTCCCTCATTTCACATCGGTCAAACACCTTTTCCCGCCACACACCATGAGGACAACAGACGATGAAAATGTCATTGGAAATGCAACAAATGTATTTGGGGAGGAATTTAAACATTAACGTCCGTCAATTCACATCGGACAATCAACTGCCCAGACTCATCGAATTCTGTCACTGTACCATACCAACTACCGCCGACAAAACCATGATCGTCTTCGTCGGTAGCGACAATCGAGGAAATCCACCCTAGGTTCGAATCCTGCAGACGGTATTCTCTTTGGAGCTGTAAATCCCCGGATATCCCGACTCTCATCAACGCGATTTTTTTTCTTTTCTCAATGACTCCAGGGATTCGTGACACCATTTTGAAAATGGAAATGTTACCGTCAATTCAGATTTTTTTTATTTTTTGGAGGTGGGGGGGGGGGGTGCAAACGATTGTGGGAACCGTGATCTAAGCTCCGCTCCCACAAACCGTAATCCACAAACGACATCCCCGTTTCGGCATCGTCCCCCAACAATTGGCCAACTTTATGGCGCCAAATCTTGACCTTTTTCAAAAGGTTCTCTCCCTCCTTTAAGTCTGGAGATCGTTTCTCTCATATTGTCGGACAGCTCTTTCAAACTTCGACGTGTCTCTTCCACGAATATCTCGAACTCTTCTCACATTTCGGAACATTTCGAGCTGCAATCCATTGACAATTGATCAATGGATCGCCTCGTCTGTTTGTTCATTGCAAGGATCTGGATTTGCAAATGACGGAGTTCTTGCTCCAGGTTGGGGCCGACCGTTTTCTCTTTTGACGCCTACTCCCTCAGAGACAGCGCCCGAGGCGGAAACTGGGGTAAGCGGTCACATGATCTCCGTACCACGCGTCACACTGGCAAAGGTTGCACCGGTCGCAGAAGGCGTCCTTCCGGTTGCGGTGCAGGCGACACTCGTCCGTCATGAGGACCCCCACAGCCTCACCCCCTCGATATGCCGCCCAGGTCCCTGGTTTCGTGTGTTGGGTGGTATCTCCGGTGGTATTTCTGGCACTTCTGTCACAAAAGATTCTCACAATCCGGGCACCAAATCTGAACGGCGGATTCGGTGGCGTCGTCATTAAAACAGAAGTCGCATCTCCAGTCTTTGGATTCCAGGTTTTGGCGCGTCATGGTCTTCACTATAAATGGTGAAAGTCTCAAACTGTCACGTGTCCTCTCCGGAGTGTGGAATTGGTGACATCGAGGCATGACCGACAAAAAGAATGAAGACATACCAAATATTGGTCACAGTTCGAACACAGGAATCTTTCTTCATTAAAACTGATCGCCATTTTTAAAATTCCTTCAGAAAATCTGGAAAGAAAAATCAAAAAAATCAAAAGACGGATAGAGTGATTATCAAGAAAGGGAAGGAAAGAAAGGGTAAAAGAAACAGAAAGAGAGAAAGGGGGAAGGGATTTCCAATTTGACGCCTTCACAATCACTTTCAACTTTCTCCTTTGATCCATTGAAATAATTTTTTTTCTATTTCTTCAGATGATTTTTTTTTATTTCTTCGAGAAATACACGGACTTCGAAAACTTTTAAAAATTATCTTAACTTATAATAACATAGTATGGTACAAGGCCAATAAAAGCTACAAAGATCGTCTTATATATATTACAATCTTTCCAGTTTTTATTGTTCTTGTGCCATACTATACATTACGTGTCTATCAAATAAGTAAATATGGCGGCTGTCACTTGCTTATGAAACCTTTTTTAATTAAAAATTAACTGCTAAGGATTTAGACAGACAGATAAATAAAGAAAAATATATTTAAAAAAGTATGGTACAAGGCCAATAAAAGCAACAAAGATCGTCATATAAATATATATATACAACAAGCTTTCCAGTTTTTATTGTCCTTGTGCCATACTATATATTACGTGTCCATCAAATAACTGAATGTGGCAGCTATCATTAGCTTATTAAACTTTTTAATTAAAATTTAAACGCTAGGGAATTAGACAGACAGACAGACAGACAGACACACAGAAAGAAAGAGATCGCTAGACAGCCTGATATAAATTGTTATTTTGGATTTTTTGAACAAATGATTTTTTTCATTCATGAAAAAAAAAATCTCTGAAAAAGAGGGAAGGAGGGGGCTTATTTTTCTTTTCCTTTAAATAAACAGACAGACTAATAAATTGATCGACGATCCGTTAAAGACAAACAATTAATTCTTAAATATTTTTGACAGTGATGGATTAAGAGATAAATAAATAGACTAACTGAATGACATAAACTGTTTTATTTTTACAAAAAATGTTTTTATTAATGCATAAAAGATTGTCTGAAAAAAGTGTTCTTTGAAATAGACAATTGTCTGAAAGAGAGAGTGTTTTTTTTTCTTTTTATAAACAGACCGGCCGATAGATTGATAGATAGACAGACTGATATATAAATTGTCTTATTTTGATATTTTTGTTTTTAGATAAAAAGATTTTCAAGAAATGAAGAAAATTATGAAAGAGAAATAGATGGATATTTTTTTATGTTTTACATAGACAGACAGAGAAACCGATAAAACGTTTTATTTTCACAAAAAGAATTCCGTTTATATAAAAAAAAAAGCGGGGAATGTGAATTTCTTTTCTTTAAAATAAATAAATTGATAAACCGACCGAGTTCTCCAAATTATTACAAATTAGTAGTTCAAGCGAAATAAAGAAGACGAAAGAAAAGCAAACAATTTCAACGAATAAATAAAATAAAGAAAAGAGAAAACTTCTAGAAATTTAATTTGGTTGTGGAGTCAATAATAATGTAGTTTTAATTAAAGAGATGACCCCTAAATTGTGATTTTGAATCCTTCTCTAATTTTCCAACGAAAAAAGGTAGAAAACAAAGACAGATAAAAAAAAATAGGGCGGGGTTTCTTTTTTTCTTTCCCAAAAATAAAAAAATTATCGCTTTATCTTTGCTTTCTTGTGGGCGAAATGATTTAAAAATAGTTGGTGAGTCTTGTTATGTCCAAGGAAACATTTAAGAAGATTGGGTGATTTGGAAATGGATAAAATTCTTACGTACACTTGATTTCGATTTCACTTTGGGTGAAATTGGTTTTCGTCAAAAAACACGGGAAAAAATAAAACAAGTTTCTTCGTCGAATTTTCTGGAACGAATGTTAAAGCGCAAAACTTGTCACAGTTTATAATATATATATATATATATATATATAATGTCTAATTTGAAATTGAATTGAGTTTTGAAACCTAATATTTCAGAGTTGTATTTCTATCCCTCTTTCCCTCAAACCACGTGTTACCCTTTATCTCTGACCGGTGTCTTTAAAGCATCAGACGAACTGGAATTATCCAAATGAAAACAGAATTTCAGTCTTTGAAAAGCACGAAAAATTCAAAGAAATTTCAATCTTCTGTTTTCGGGTTATGTTAATCTATAGCTGTAGAAACACTAGTCCCTTATTCTCTTAGACTAATATTGAAAAAGAGAAGAAAAAAAGATGTTTTGTTTTTCTTCGCCATATTCCATGCTTTCTTTTAATATTTTTAATATTTTCCTTTCAGATTTAGTGAGTTATTATCTCTCTACATTTTCTAGAGAAAAAAAATTTCTGGAACGAATGTTATAGCGCAAATGACGTAAGGTTGACGTCACTGGAATATAAGGCATTTGATTGGACGAAACATAACACGCCCCTTCCTCTGCAGGCCTAGTCAATTGTACTTAAGTACATGCTTTATATTTATTTTCCACTTTTTTTCGGGATGTTAGCAACCCTGAAGGTTAAACAAAAATTAAGCCTACAAAGGGCGGAAGAAGTCTTAAGGAGCCAACGGCCAGCTAACTAAAGGTGTTGCCTCAATAAATCACCGTGGAGAAGGCAACGGGATACCACTCTACTATCTACCCACCAGCTCAATCATGGTTTTTCACGACAAATATATGAAACTCAACAGCGTGAAGGGGGTTGCTTCCCAAGGAAGAAACTCCTCGCTCGGTAAGGATCGGCATGGGCGACAGATGCCACCTAACCGTCATCCGGCGACTGTTAGCACCAACGGCGTAAAGGGGACATTTTACTCCAAAAATTGTCCCTCACCCTGGAAGGAACGACATGAGCAACAGCTGTCTCTGGACTGTTACCCTGCGACTGTACGCAACAAAGTAAGAATTAATTTTGGTACATGGAATGTCAGGACACTCAACAATTGTGAACAACTAGAGAATGTCAAGAAGGAAATGGACAGACTGAAGATCAATATTCTGGACATATGCGAAACCAGATGGCCTAACAATGGAGACCTCAGCAGTGACGCCCACAGGATAATTTATGCAGGAGGCAAAAATAACGAAAAAGGGTTCGGCTTGATACTAAATGAAATGAAGAAATGCGTTCTTGGATACTGCCAGCTTTCAGAGAGAGTCCTCTTGGTTTAACTGCGAGGAAGACCCTTCAACATAGCTATCATTGTAATTTATGCACCAACAACTCAAAGCACTGAGGACGAAATAGAATCATTCTATTCCATAGTGGGCAGTGCCAAGGCCCTGTGCAAAAGCCAAGAAATTAGGATAATAATGGGTGATTTGAATGCCAAGGTAGGTAAAGAGAGGGAAGGAGACACGACCGACAACTTCGGATTAGGAGTTCTCAATAAAGTAGGAGAAAAATGGGTCCAATGGTGCACAGCAAATGACAAGGTAATAACTAAAACCTGGTTTCAAAAACACCCACGACGTGTATGGACATGGAGAAGCCCAGGAGGGACACGAAGAACCAAATAGACTACATAACTATAAACAAGAGATTCAGGAACGCAGTGGTCCATGCAAAACCTACTCAGGTGCCGACTGCGGAAGTGACCACGTCCCAGTCATCTGCAAACTAAGGATAAATCTCCGGAGAATGAAGCCCAGCACAGCACCGAGGCTGAAATACAACACGCTCGTGAATGACCTCAACCTGCAGAAAGAATCCACTAACAGCGTGAGAAATAAATATGAAGAATAAATTGGAAAAGGACACTCAAAATGGGACTCGCTTAAGGAAGTGATGGTGACATCAGCGAACAATATTTGCCCCAAAGGAAACCAGACACAGAAGAAAAATCGAGTGGATGACTGAAGATATTCTCGACAAGGAGACAAAAAATAACGCCAAGACATGGAAGGAAATACAGGAAACTACACAAGGAGATAAGGAACAAATGCAAACAGGCTAAAGAGGAATGGCTCAAGGAAAAATGCGCAGAGGTAGAGAGACTAAGCAAGACCAATAAAGCAGACATGCATAAAGAGATAAACGAACTGACAGGACAAAAAACCTGCTCCTCCACAGGATGCATAAAATCCAAGGATGGAACGATAATTTTGGAGAAAGAGGAAATACCCCAGCGATGGGAAGAGTATATAAAAGATATTTTTCGCGCCAGGAGAGAGCAACCGAGAATACACAAGGATGAGGACGGACCGGAAATATTGAAGTCCGAAGTAGAAGCTGCAATGGCCAAACTGAACAGAAACAAAGCAGCTGGTCCAGAGGGCATTGTAATAGAGCTTCTGATATCCCTGGAAGAATTCGGCACAGAAAAAAATCCCGAAATAATAAACGAAATTTATAATAGTGGAACAATACCAGACGACCTATGCAAGTCAGAACTATCAGCTTAATGAGTCACGTTACAAAACTGATTGTCAGAATTCTGACGAATAGAGCGAGAAGCAGAACCAGGCTAGAGATAGGACAGGAAGAGTGCGGGTTCGTTAAGGACACTGGAACAAGGAACGCCATATTTATCTTTAGGATGCTATCCGAAAGGGCAATACAAATGAAGAAGGACTTGTATCTATGTTTTATTGATTATGCGAAGGCATTCGACAAAATAAGACACAAAGATTTGATGGAGATGCTTGGCAGCCTTGACATTTTTGGGAAAGACCTAAGAGTAATCAAGAACCTCTACTGGCAGCAAACTGCCTGCATACGGACAGGCAATGATTTCAGCAGATTTACAAAGATAGAAAGGGGCGTAAGACAAGGATGTGTCTTTTCAACGGATCTGTTCAACTTGTACAGTGAGAATATTTTAGGACCCGTTATTGGAGGCCACAATTTGAAAAACATAAGGTATGCAGATGAAACGGGGCTGACTGCAGATACTGAATGGAAAATACAAGACCTCCTACAGAAGGTAGATGTGGAGAGTGACAAAAAAGACTACAAATAAACTGTAGAAAAACTGAATGCATGGTCATCAGCAAAAAGAGCAACCCAAAATGCCAAATACAGGTGACGAATAATAGAATCAAGAGAGGACATAAGAACAACGAGACAGAGGTGAATTCTCTTACTTATTCTGAACTAAAATTGAGATAAAGAATGTGGGTGTTTGTGTATGTGTGTGTGTGTGTGTGTGTGTATGTGTGTGTGTGTGTGAGAGAGAGAGAGAGTGAGAGACAGAGAGAGTAAAAACTGTGGAACATATCTTTTAAAAACAGGAAATACAATTCTTTGGAACATTACAAATAAAAACATACACACAAACACACACATATATACATACACACAAATATAATGAAACAATAAATTTACAACTATTATACACATACATACCCACAAACACACAATCACACATATATATATATTAACATGTGTGTATACACACACTCTCTCTCGCTCTCTCGCTCTCTCTCTCTCTTGACCCTCACAAAGCAAGTGGTGGGGGCGGAATACCAATGATAGTCTTGAAGAAATGTGCCCCTGAACTCTCCTCTGTCCTTTCTAAGCTCTACAACTTCTGCCTAACTTCTTTCTGCTTTCCTGCCTGTTGGAAGTCTTCTTCTGTAGTTCCTATATTTTCTAACACTGGAGAACCCTCGGTCCCCGCAAATTACCGCCCTATCAGCCTTCTTCCAATCTTTGGCAAAGTGTTCGAAGCCATTATCAACGCCGAGGTCGTTCAGCATCTCACAGCCCACAAGCTCCTATCGGACAAAAAGTATGGCTTCCGCTTCACCAGGTCTACTGCTGATATGCTAACGACCATCACCGAGTATATATACCAGGCTCTCAACAAGAATGCTGAAGCCCGAACCGTTGCCTTGGATATCTCTAAAGCGTTCGACAGAGTCTGGCATGTTGGCCTTCTACGGAAACTGCGAAGCTATGGCATAACTGGACTTTTGTTGAACTTCATCCAGTCATTCCTCTCTAACCGCACATTGAAGGTGGTATTAAATGGACATGCCTCCCAGAACTACCCTACAAACGCGGGTGTCCCACAAGGGTCTACCCTAGGTCCTACGTTCTTAGTGATCTGCATCAATGATCTCCCCGATGCCATAACAACCCAAGTAGGCATGTACGCCGATGACACCACAGTTTACTCTCACCTCGATCAAAAATCTGGTGTTGGTGACAAGGCGAACCTCACTGCCGAGCTTGAAAAGGACCTCCAATCCGTGGTGGATTTGGGTAAGAAATGGCTCGTAAAATTCAATTCTTCCAAAACGAATCTGCTATCAATTAACCACCATAGACAACCGCACCTCCCTCCCATTAGCATGGAACAGGCTTGCCTCCCAGAGAGTAAAACACTCCGCCTGCTTGGCCTGACACTCTCAGCAGACCTCAAGTGGAATAACTACGTTGAATCCATTGCTAAATCCGCTGCTATGAAAGTCGGCTCTCTGTGCAGGGCCAGGAAGTTCTTTCTGTCTGAATCTATCCTGCACATATATAAATCTACCATCCGCCCGTGTACTGAATACTGCTCCACATCTGGTCGGGTGCCCCTGCTATTCTTGACAAAATACAATGGAGAATCTGTAATGTGATCGATACAGACTTGGCTGACCGCCTGCAGTCAATCTCTCACCGGCGTGACCTGGCAACCCTGTGCCTCTTCTATAAATACTTTCACGGCTTCTGCTCTGATGATCTTAGATCACTGGTGCCCCCTAGGTATGAATTTGCACGAGATACTAGATTAGCAACTAGGTCCCACTCTTTTACAATGAAACCGATGAAATGTAACCGCAATTTCTACTCCAACAGCTTCTTTTCTCGCACTTGCCGCCTGTGGAATTCCCTTCCGCATCCTTGCTTCCCCGACGGCTACAACCTCCAGGAGTTTAAATGTAAGGTCGATAGAAACGTCCTAACAAACTAACTCGCACCCATTCCCTCAAACACTCTTCATTTGTACCTCCTTACTCGTCTATCACACTTCTTCTGACATTTCCTATATCCAATCGCTCTATGTAACCCCCTGCGCTATAGTGGCAGTGGAATGCCTTGCTTGGGATGATATGATTAATACATATATATATATATATATATATATATATATATATATATATATATACTCCATTACATATGTATGTGTATACACGCTCTCACAAACATACATTCACACATAATTAAACAATAAATTTACAATGTACACACATATAGACGGGGGAAAGAGAGAAGCGATGAGCTATCGATGAGAGAGGGGCAAATTCTCTTTTTCCGTAAACTTATTACTTTGAAAATTCACAAAATCTAATAATTTCAAAAAGAATTTATAAAACAAATAGACTTGAAATTTTTGATAAATTTGAATTAAATAGAATTTCATTCCATCAAGTATTCAAGTATCATTTATGTAAATAAAACGAAAACGTCGAATAAAAGTTTAAAAACATCCTGAATTATTTCCGTGAGAGTTGTAGTTTTAAACTCGAATTCATATTCATTTTATTTCTTGTCAAATGAAAATCGGAAGAAAAAAAATCAATAAAATATTTCAAATATTCGAAGGTAAATTTGTAAAGTTTTGTTTTATGTAAGAAGATCTACGAAAATCACTTGAAATTGACGAGAAAAAATGAAATAAAATCGTTCCAAGTGGATATTAGTTTTAAAAAAAGTATGACATGAAAAAATGTTTTTAGTTAGTAAATATGAAAAATAGTTATTAAAATAAAGAAAAAATTATTTAGTAATGTAAATAATAAAACTAGATAAAGTTGTTTTTTTTTTTATTGGTTTCAAACAACGACAAAGTGAAACTAGTTTTCTTGACGAAATTCGGAGAAATGTGAAGTAAACAAATTATGATTGATCAGGAAATTTCGATGACAAAAATTTCAAATGTCAAAGGCCATCTTTTCCTTTCCTTCTCTTTTCTTTTTAAATATATTTAACTACTTTATACTAATCCTTTCTTTTTATTGACGGATAAATATTATTAATTATACATGTTCATTTTTCTCTCTCTCTCACTCACTTACTCTCACGCGCTCTCACACAATAGAATTTTTGTTCAATCTATATTGACGTGCCTAAATTTAAAAAATATGTGCACACACACACACATTCTTGGAGAGAGAGAGAGGTTAAAAATATGTAACATATCTTTTAAAACCAAGAAATACTGTTGAATGTTGCATAATCAAACACATCGCTTATTCAGTAAAATGAATTAGAGCACTCTGGCTATTAGGCGCGTATAATGAAATACACGCTAAAAAGTCTGCCTTCTTCTACTGACCGCCCAGAGATAGAATCGCAGACTGACGCCAATTCGGTCGGCTTTCAATCCTGGTTGAAAAAGCAATCGGAGTCTAACTGTACTGATGAGCTGTGATACAGCGAAACAGATCTATATGCGGATGACTATATATATAATTATATCGCACCAAACAAAGCAGTTGACTGTCACTGTTTTGCAGGGGGTTACATAGGAGGAAAATTATGAGAAAGAGTAACAGGTTACAGGGGGTGTTAGAAAGTGGGTAAGAGAAAGATGAGAATACTGATGAGAGTGGAGTGGACGAAGAAAGGAGTATGAGAGAGAGAGGACGCAGGTTAGTGAGATAAGAGAAAACTATTGACTTTACATTTAAATTCTTGGGTATTGTAGCTGTCGGGAAAGCAAGTAAATGGAAGGGAATTCCACAGGCGGGAAGTGCGAGAAAAGAAGCTGTTGGAGTAGAATTTGTGTTTACAATTTATTGGTTTCACAGTAAAAGAGAGGGACAGAGATGCTAATATATATATATACCCACACCATA
Organism: Ascarosepion bandense; assembly: GCA_037127315.1. Lineage (NCBI taxonomy): Eukaryota > Metazoa > Mollusca > Cephalopoda > Sepiida > Sepiidae > Ascarosepion > Ascarosepion bandense. The sequence goes on along the minus strand of JBBBDQ010002029.1, from coordinate 8,561 downwards.
GAGATGAAACAATGAATTGACAATTATACACACAGACACAGACACAGACACACACACACACACACACACACACACGCGCGCGCGCGCATATATATATATATATATATATATATATATATATATATATATATAATTCAATTTGTTTTTTTATTTAGTATTAATTTGATTTAAACATGGAAATTTCCGTGTCGCAATGTAAATTAAATTAATTTTAAATAAAAAACAAATTTAATTATATTTAAGCAGTGCTCTACAATATTTGTTGGATTGAGTACTTTTTTTAAAAAAGTAAATAACAGAGAATTCGGAATTCGAAAACTGTTGATTCACTACAGCTTGATATATATATATATATATATATATATATATATATATATATATTTATTTATTTATTTATTTATTTATATATGTGTGTGTGTGTGTGTGTGTGTGTGTGTGTGTGTGTGTGGTAGGTTGATTTTTCACTTTTTTAGAAAATCAAAAATAATAATGTAGCGAATGTTGTGTGGAGATGTATTAAGTCAGTCAGTTGAGTGCCATACGTGATACACGCTTGGGCGATCATTTCTCGAAAGAGACATGACTGACTGGGCAGAAGATTATCCCGCAGTAGGTTGCCATTGCTTTCTGCGGTAGACTGGTTGCCAGCCAAGGCTATAGAGCCCAATCGGTCCTGTTATTTAACCCATAACTGGAGGGAAGAAACAGATTAATACCTTTCCCATGGGTATTTGTGCGTAAGTGAATGCAAGGTATTCAACTGGAATTCGACCTCCGCTCCCCGATTTCTCTTCCGAATTGATATCCACTGCACCACAACGCACATCCCATGTATTAATTACTGATGCAAAAATTAGATCTCTGACACTTCAACGGTTTTTTGAGCATTTGGCATCGAATATCGTAGATAAAAATGCACTGAAAAATTCTTGATTTTGCAAGATTTGGTCAAAATATTGATGAGAAAACAAAAAGTTTTCAGTAATTAAATCAGGGAATATTGTCATTTTATGAAATAAGATGAAGAAATAACTAAACTTCAAATTGAAAATCTGCCCCTCCCCATTATTAGTGATGACTGAAATGTGTTTTTTTTTCACTCATGAATTTAGCAGTAGTAGTTGAATACATTAAATATTGATGTTTTTTGTATTATGAATGAAAATACAACAAACAAATATGGATAAATAAATAGTGTTTTAATAGGGCTTAATATATAGAGTCAAATAGCTCCATATAAGAGGCCTTAGATGAAAATGATGGTCTGAATTTCTGACACAAAATTTTTGCTATTATGTGCTTGTTTCTTGCCTCAAAGACATACACTGATTGGGATGCTTCTGTTGATAACTTGACTGCCTGTTCCACTTCTTGAGAATGTGAGGGGTGATCTGGCAAGTCAAGCTTCGTACCATTTAATAATAATCTTCAGAAAATTCTTCTGTGTGGTGGTTCACAAACTCCACTTAATGACAGATCTATTAATGACAGATGTATGGCTTTAAAATTGATTTTGGGGACTTTTTTTAATTTTTTTTGTTTGTTTTTTGGCTGGCTCCCCACTCCTGAAAGAATATAAGAATTAATTTGAGTTATTTAAAAAAAAATGAACTCTGTACTGTTTTAATATTTATTGTGAAATTAGATAAAATTTTTAAAATGATTCTATAAATCGGCATAACTAATTTAGTCAGATTTATGAATAAATATTTACTTACCTAATGGTCAAAATTCTTTTTATAGCTTCTTCTCTCACTTCCAGTTCATCAGATTTGACCATTGAATATAACCAAAAGCATTGCATTGTATATTTTTCAAAGTGATCTGTTGGATTTTATATGCTTGCTTCCTAATCCTTTGAATCATATTGAAAATATACATTTGCTGAATGTGGAACTTGTTATTTCTTTTCATTTCGAACTAGCAAATGGCATACACATTCACAATAATATTTATTAAACTGTGAAGTTTGGTTGAAAGATTTTGTGGGTATGCACCACAAGTCCATAAACACATCAGCCTGATGGCTAAAGTTAACCACCTTGCCTGGTTTAATGGACCAATTTTCCATGATTCAAATCTAGAGACCACCTTACCTCTAGAAATGCGAATTGTATATTCATAAAGAAATCTTTGGTCCAAGGGTATCTGTATTTTCAATTTAAAAAATAGAATCCAGAGGATTGCCAACAGCTGAAAATGATATTTGGGGTAAATTATGGTAATCATTTGTACATAATTTGCCCAGTGGACCATTGAATGTGGTATGGCTTTTTGTGGTGCCATCTGCATGTTTAAAAAGTGCTCTAAATGGATGTTCATTTTGGTGCAAGGAACAACCAAATGTGTGAATATTTCTGTTAAGTTCTTTCTAGAAGGGCAACAAGTCCACCTTCACAACCTGTATTGGCATAAGTGTTGTCAACAAGGATAGCCTTGATAGTGCTCGAACTGTTGAATTCATGCAAAACATCAGCCACTTGCTTGGCAAGAACTGTACCAGTTGAACCAATATTAGGAAGAGAACTCTATGTGTTAGATATTCGCTGTCATATGGCATCTCCTTTGTGACAGTCAAGTGGCGTTCTGGTCCCTTCTTTTTTTTTTTAGGGTTTTCTTTCCATTTTCCTCCACTATTTCATTGTAAAATAGTGTGTCATTGTCAGTTCTTTCATCAACTCCAATACAAAGATTTTCCACCTTTTCATCTGGTTTTTATCGGCATTCATCTTCACTTTAGCCTTTGCTTCATCAATTTTACATTTATCTATATATCTTTCATATTAATATTGGGGATGAGAAGGCCCATAGCCCTCAAATCCAACAGCAAGGCATTGGCAAGGCTGGCTCCAAGATTGGTAGATACATCAACTTTTATCAATTCAATAGCATACCTTGGAATTTTAATAAGGCTATAAGACCCTTAGGTTGCAAATATTCATTTTCTGCTTCTTCACTTGGAGAAGATGAGGATAGAAAATAACTTTTTTTGTTTCGTAGGACAAGTGCTGATTGTGCGCTTAATCTGACAATTTTCTTCATTGCGTTTAAATTTAAGGGTCGTCACAACTTAAAACTGGCAGTTTGCATGAATAGGACGAAATATCAAATAACGTATTCAGAATTTCTTTTGGGCAGCAGGGAGAGATTTCGTATTTATTTGCTTTGCCTTTTGGAAGCATAGAATTTTCATCTTGTTCACAATACAAATTTCATTTAATAGAGGCAAACGGGGGTTTAACAGCCTTCCAAATATCTATCACATCTTTTGCTATTAATTTACAAAGAGCAAAACTTGAAAGGTGGAGATAAGACAGTCAGTCAGTTAAGTGCCATACGTGAAACACGCTTAGGCGATCATGTCCCGAAAGAGACATGACTGACTGGGCAGAAGATTATCCCGCAGTAGGTTGCCATTGCTTTCTGCAGTAGACTGGTTGCCGACCAAGGCTATAGAACCCAATCTGTCCAGCTATTTAACCCATAACTGAAAGGAAGAGACGGATTAATACCTTTCCCAAGGGTATTTGCGCGTAAGTGAATACAATGGATTCAACTGGAATTTGAACTCGGCTCACCGGCTTCTTGTTTCGAGCCGATATCCACTGTACCACAACGCAGAAAAATTTCATTAACAAATAACTATAACTAAATAATGTTTTTAATGGTGAAGGTGGACCTGAAATTTTAATGGCATCTTTACTGCGAGTTGAAATTGCAATGCTTTTTCCAGACATTTTTATTAAAATATCTGAAAAAGAAAATATATGTATTATAAGAAATGACACAAATTTTTTCCAAAATAAATTTGAAAATAAAGTTCGAAATACATTAAATGTTTACTTATATAAAAGTAGAGAGCTTGTTCCAAAATTAGATCGTAAACAGGCTTTTTAATAAAACACTAACTTTGAAAATATAAACAAATTACAATAAAAGTTGCATTTTTTATTCAATCCCTTCAATCCAACGCCAACCTCTCAACACATATCTACACATCTAATCGGCGCTTAGAAATCAACTCTCCATTTTGCAAATTTTTTATGAACACCTCGACGTGGTGAAATGGTTAGCAAGGTTATCTCGCTTGGTATATCCACTCATTTTCGATAACTAGTTTTTAATTGAATTTTTAAAAAAAAGTTTTCTTGAAACTTTTATTTTACTTTTAATTGAAGATAAAATTATTAAATTTACTATTTCCAATAAGCGAAATAAGCAGGCTGAATTAAAGTTTTCTTTTTGTGTGTGTGTGTGTGTGTGTGTGTGTGTGTGTGTGTGTGTGTGTGTGTGTGTGTGTGTGTGTGTGTGTGTGCGTGTGTGTGTGCTAAGAATCAGTATTTTGATATTATGGTTTCCTAAGGTACATTACAGATTAAAAAACAAAATTGAGTATTGTGTGGATCATTTATTTTGGTAAAATAATTTTAGAATTATATTGGAGCATAAGCTATCAATGAAACATTGCAATTAATAAAATTTAAAGATTTATTCTTTTTTAATTCATCCTGCTGTAAAAGATTGCTGTCTGCCCATTTAAATAATCTATGTTCCCACAATGGATTTTATACACAAAAAATAATTCTATATTCATTTAAAAAAAACTACAATGTTTCATTTATAACTTATGCTCTATTATAACTTAAAAATTCATAATTATTTTACTAAATAAAAGACCAACACAAATTAGTTTTCTTAACTACAATATACTTTAATATACCATAATTACTTAATCATATTTATAGCATAAACATTTTAGCCTTTTTACTCATGAAGTATTTTTAAAAAAAAAGTTCAACTCGCTGTTAAAAATTATTTACTTATTTAAGTATTATGTTGTCCCACTAATTACCTGACTCAGACAAAATAATTTTCTTTAAAATTTAATTAATGACTATGGTTTATTTATAACTTATACTCTAACATAAAAAATGAATATTAATTTAATAAAATAAAAGACCCACACAATACTAAATTGTTGTTCTAAATACAATATGACTAAGAATACTACAATTATTTAATCCTAATTCAGATTTAAACATTCTATCCCCTTTACTCATAGATAGTAGTTAAATAAAATCTATTGTTCAATAAAAAAAAAAAACACACCTAAAATCCAACTTCCTGATAAAAATTATTGTCTATCCATTTAAAAAATCTAAGATCTCACTATGTATTTTACCCTTTTCTTAACCCAAATGTTTATCTAAGCATAACAGACAAGGAGATACGATGATATACATTTCACTTGTTACGTAAACAACAATTTTCTTCCCGAATCGATCAAGCAAGACAAAATAGATAGATAGATAGATAGATAGATAGATAGATAGATACCAACAAACCGAAATAGATAGATACGAACAGACTGAGAGAAATAGTTTTTTCTTTTTTTTAATAGACACGAAAGCAGGTTCTCAAAAACGTGATCGGAGGGCATAAAAAATTGTTTACATCCCAACCAAAGCAAAAATTTGGCAACAAACTCATAAATCTGTCTGTATACATGTATGTATTTCTCTTTCTCTCTCACACACTCTCTCACACACTCTCAATCTCTTTCTCTCTCTCTCTCTCTGTCTATGTTAGCTGAAGTGTCTAAACTGAAATTGAGGACAGAGAGAGAGAGAGAGAGAGAGAGAGAGAGAGAATTTAAATAAATTTAAATAAAATTTGTATTAAAAAGTGTTCAATACAATTATATTGTAGAACTTTTGAATATTTTCCATTTGTAAACGAGTTATTACACGACCTAGGTTTCTATCATGGGTGGTGTTTTCAGACGATTTGTAAAAATGTTATATATATATTTGGGCAACAATCTCCATTTTATATATATATATATATATATATATATATATATATATATATATATATATAGGCAGGTTTCATTCAAAACGACAGACAAGGTTACATGGTTAAGTTTTTATTTAAATTTTCATGTGATCTTATTATCTTTTCTTTTGAAGGCATAAATTATATATATATATATATATATATATATATACGCTCTCACACCATGATTGAGCTCTCTGGAAGAATGTTAGACTTTGAAAAAGCAGTAACTACTCTAGCATCTACGCATCGTTCATTCAGTAATGAATTAGAACACTCTCAACTATTGGCTCGTGTTTACATGGTATATCACACGCTAAAAGCTTGCTTTCTTCTACCAAGCCCAGAGTTAGAATCACCGAATGATGTCAATTCGGTCGGGTTTCAATCCTGTCTAAAAGCAATCGTACTGATGAGCTGTGATACAGCGAAACAGATTTGTCTGCGGATGACTATATATATATATATATATATATATATATATATATATATATATATATATATTTGGGTAGTAAAATATATTTCTGAAATGAGGTAGTATTTACAATATTTACATTATTCGGACTATTGTCCTCCTCTTAGTTGCCATATGTACGACGTTTCGGCCGTTGTACGCTCCGGCTTTATTCAGGTGCTGGGAATTTTGAACACAACCCTTTATTCCAGTCACTAGGGTATATGAACTCCATTCTTTTAGGAGTATTGCCTGTTTTGGAATAATTTATTTTCTTTCAGCTTTGACCAGAAATAATTTGTTTTTAATATTGTCGGTTCGGCACCGTGGGTGAGAAAATGCAAACCATGACGCAATTCACTTTCACAAAAATTTAGAATTGCTGTGTTCTACTGTTTTGTTTTAAAAATACATTTCTCTGTCATTTTAAATTTAATATGTTCCATATTTTTACTCTCTCTATATATCACTCTCTCTCTTTCTCTCTCTCTCTCTCTCTCTCTCTCTGTCCTCAATTTCAGTTTAGATACTTTAGCTAAAATAGATTGTTTGCAACTGCTTGAGAAAGCCAGAGAGAGAGAGAGAGAGAGAGAGAGAGAGAGAGAAAGATAGAGAGAGAAAGAGAAAGAGAGAGAGGATGTGAAAAAGTGAGAGAGAAATGGACATGTATACTGACAGATTTATGAGGGTGTGTCCAAAATTTTGCTTTGGTTGGGATGTATACATTTTATTTTTGACCCCTCTGATCACGTTTTTGAAAACCTGTTTTCGCATATATTAAAAAAACTATCTCTCCCAGTTTGTTCATATCTACCTATTTCGGTATGTTCGCATCTATCTATCTATCTATCTATCTATCTATCTATCTATCTATCTATCTATCTATCTATCTATCTATCTGACATGTCCTGCTCGAGCGAATCAGGAAGAAAATTGTTGTTTACGTGACTAGTAAAAATGTATGGCCCTGTCTGTCACGCTTCGATGGAGCGCGACACAGCAGTCGTTAAATGAATTATCAGCTTTGATTGCATTTTAAATGAGGACAATGACTAAAATTTTCTTATTGCTATATATCTATATAAAAACTTCTTTTCTATATTCAAAACGGAGTCAAAGTTAAAATAATTTCTGAAAAAGTTTTTCAAAGTTATATATCTTCTACAAATCTTTATTAATTTTCAAATATAAATCGAAAAAATCTATAAAATACTTCAAATATTCGATGGTAACTTTGTAAAGGTTTGTTTAAAAATGTAAGAAGATCTACAATCATTTGAAATTGACGAGAAAAATGAAATAAAAATCAATCCAGCTCGATTAAAATAAAATGTAAAATGATATAATACAAAGACTAAAGTTATTAGTTAGTAAATATGAAAAAAATAAAATAAAGAGAAATTATTAGTAATATAAATAATATAACACTGACTAGAAGACTGACTAGATAAAGTTTTTTTTTTTTGAAACAACGACAAAACAGTGAAACTAGTTGTCTTGGTAAAATTCAGAGAAATATACGGTAAACCAAATTTAGGTACCTCCATTAAATTACTGAAAAAAAGCTTAGTATGAACATAAAAGGCCCAGACTTAATAAAAATGATTTTTTTCCGTCATAATGTTTATCTTATTATAATTATTTGACTCCAAACTCACAGTTTTACTCGGTATTAGTGTCTCTCATGTCTACCACATAATAAATAATAAAACTCTTTTTCCTCACGTTTTCATGTTTCGCCATTTTACAAGTATTTTCGTATATAAAAATGTTAGAAGGTTTAATTAAAAAATTGACCTAAATTTATAATTTTCTAAATTTCTCCGATCAAAACAATTTTCACTTCGTTCAGCCATCATGAAATCACTTTCTAATTTCTTTTAGCTTTTAATTTCAAATATAAGTTAATGTTGATTTTAATTCCGATTAAATATCCAGCCAACTTAAGAATGAAAACTTAACAAATCTTTACTAATTAATATGTAATTAATTGTTAACTTCTTATACGTACCGCCTTGAAAAACAAATAATGAAAAAAAAATCAAACTGACAATCCTTAAATTGAATGAACACAATTGTATTGTTTGAGAGCGAGTGAGTGTGAGTTAAAAAGAGAGAGAGAAATGGAGATGTGTCATAATCAAAATTATCCTTTTAATAAAAAGAAATTATTTGTAAAAAGTAATCAAGGTCAAAGGTAATCATTGAATTTTCTTTCATTTACATTTGACAAGAAATAAAATAAAAATACGAATTTAATTTCAAAATTTTT
>JBBBDQ010002028.1:545000-564289 GCA_037127315.1 Ascarosepion bandense | reverse complement strand
CGAGTCGCTCCACAGCTTCGTTGTCTCCTATCTACTACAATTGCTGGATTAAGGAACTTAAGATTTTTATATTGAATCACTGTTTTTAAACAGAAGAGCTACAGCGGGTGTTTGTAAGCTGTCAGTCGAAGTCGTTTTCACCGGAGTTCGCCGTTATTGTAATTTTGTTGGCAATAGTAGTGGACGAAAACAAAATAAATTCAAAACGAACGCGTGGCCGGCTCCGTAGCTCAGATGGTTGAGGCACCAGTCTAGTAAACTGTGGAGGTCGGGTTGTTCGAATCTCCCCGGAGCCTCGCTGTGATAGCATTTTTGTTGTAAGAACATTTGGCGAATATAGATAAAATATGGGTTGAAATGTATAAACTTGTGAATCAGCGGTGGAAATTGCAAATCCCTCTGTAGCCTCATGCTTGTTGATATTTTGTCCTATTTACAATTTAGGTAAAAACTGTTTGATGTTGTGTCAGTTCGGTTCTATAACTCTGTTGACCTGAGCAGGCTAAATGTAATCTAGAGATAGAATTATTTATCGTCACTGTTGTAGACATGTTTTTAGTCGCTAGCTGAATTGCCGGAGGGAAATGCGAAAATGAATAAAATAAATAGGACATACCTCTGATTCCGTAAATCGGCTGGTTAAATCGTGAGTCGTGTATAAACTCTCGGTCGAGAATCAAAATTTCGCCGGAGTCTCAAAGATTTATAATTTGCCGTATGTATGTTTCTCTGAAATGTGCAAAAGTAAAAGTAAAATACTGGTAACACGCAGCTGGCTCCGTAGCTCAGCTGGTTAGAGCATGATCTTGTAAACTGGAGGTCCTGTGTTCAAGTCTCCCCGAACCTCACTGTTGTTGGCCTTTTGTTGTGAGTACATTTGGCGGATAAAATAATATTGGTTTTGAACAGAGTTGCCTTCTGCTCAGTTGGCTGGAGAGCGCTAGTCTTATGAAACTAGTGATCGAACATCCGAGTCGCTCCACCGCTTCGTTGTCTCCTATCTACAATTGCTGGATTAAGGGAACTTAAGATTTTATATTGAATCACTGTTTTTAAACAGAAGAGCTACGGTGTTTGTAAGCTGTCAGTCGAGAATCAAGTTTTCACCGGAGTTCACATTTATTGTAATTTTGTTGTATGTATTGATGGACGAAAACAAAATAAATTCGAAACGCACGAGTGGTCGGCTCCGTAGCTCAGATGGTTAGAGCGCCAGTCTAGTAAACTGGAGGTCGGGTGTTCGAATCTCCCCGGGGCCCTCGCTGTAGTAGCATTTTTATTTATGCAGAACATTTGAGTCTTCGATAAAATATGGTTGAAATATAATGACGAATCAGCGTTGGAAATTGCAATCCCTCTGTAGCCTCATACTTGTTGATATTTTGTCCTATTTACAATTTAGGTAAAAACTGTTTGATGTTGTGTCAGTTCGGTTCTGCAACTCTGTTGACCTAGCAGGCTAAGTACAGAAAATCTGAGGTAGGAATTGTTATCGTCGCTGTTGTGAGCACGTGTTTAGTCGCTAGCTGGTGCCGAATGCGAAAATGAATAAAATAAATAGGACATACCTCTGATTCCGTAAATCGGCTGGTTAAATCGTGAGTCGGTGACAAAGCTCTGGTCGAGAATCAAAATTTCGCCAGGAGTCTCAAAGATTTATAATTTGCCGTGTGTATAATTTCAGGAAATGTACCCAAAAGTAAAAGTAAAATACTGGTAACACGCAGCTGGCTCCGTAGCTCAGCTGGTTGATATGGATATTTTTAATGGGATATGTGTTCGAATCTCCCACGGAGCCTCACTGTTGTTGGCCTTTTGTTGTAGTGATACATTTGGCGGATAAAATAATATTGGTTTGAACTAAAGTTGCCTTCTGCTCAGTTGGCTGAAGCGCTAGTCTTGTAAACTAGTGGTCAGGCACATCCAAGTCCGCTCCACAGCTTCGTTGTCTCCTATCTACTACAATTGCTGGATTAAGGGAACTTGAATTTTATATTGAATCACTGTTTTTAAACAGAAGAGCTACGGGTGTTTGTAAGCTGTCGGTGAAATCCAAGTTTTCACCGGGATTCACATTTATTGTAATTTTGTTGTATGTATTAGTGGACGAAAACAAAAATAAATTCGAAACACACCGAGTGGTCGGCTCACGTAGCTCAGATGGTTAGAGCGCCAGTCTAGTAAACTGGAGGTCGGGTGTTCGAATCTCCCCGGAGCCTCGCTGTAGTAGCATTTTTGTTGTAAGAACATTTGGCGAATATAGATAAAATATAGGTTGAAATGCTAAACTTGTGAATCAGCGGTGGAAATTGCAAATCCCTCTGTAGCCTCATGCTTGTTGATATTTGTCCTATTCTGGTACAGGTAAAAAACTGTTTGATGTTGTGTCAGTTCGGTTCTGTAACTCCTGTTGTTCTGAGCAGGCTAAATACAATCTAGAGATAGGAATTATTTATCGTCACTGTTGTAGACATGTTTTAGTCGCTAGCTGAATTGTAGGAATGCGAAAATGAATAAAATAAATAGGACATACCTCTGATTCCGTACATCGGCTGGTTAAATCGTGAGTCGTGTAAACTCTCGGTCGAGAATCAAAATTTCGCCGGAGTCTCAAAGATTTATAATTTGCCGTGTGTATAATTTCAGGAAATGTACCCAAAAAGTAAAAGTAAAATACTGGTAACACGCAGCTGGCTCCGTAGCTCAGCTGGTTAGAGCGCCAGTCTTGTAAACTGGAGGTCCGATGTTCGAATCTCCCCGGAGCCTCACTGTTGTTGGCCTTTTGTTGTAAGTACATTTGGCGGATAAAATAATATTGGTTTTGAACTAAAGTTGCCTTCTGCTCAGTTGGCTGAAGCGCTAGTCTTGTAAACTAGTGGTCGAACATCCGAGTCGCTCCACAGCTTCGTTGTCTCCTATCTACTACAATTGCTGGATTAAGGGAACGTTAGATTTTATATTGAATCACTGTTTTTAAACAGAAGAGCTACGGGTGTTTGTAAGCTGTATAATGATTTGTGTGATCGGCTTCGTAGCTCAGTTGTTTTGAATCTCTCCATAGACTCGTTTTTTCCTATGTACAATTGCTGGATTAAGGAGAAGTTTGTTTTTTTTTTAATTGAATCACTGTTTTTAAAAAACGGAGCAACGGGAATTTATAAGCTATCAGTCGAGTGTCATATTTTGTTGTTATTTTAATAATATTTAATAATAATCTAATAATATTTTTTCACTTCTCAATTTAAATATTTTTCTATTATTATTTTTTACTATTCTGTGGCATTTGCAGTTATAATTGTTTTGATAGAATTACTTCTTTTTCTAAATGTTGTCCTTTTTTATACTCGTGTCTCAACAGTACAAAATACAAGTTGCACAATTCCAAATATACTCCAATTTGCATCCCACATCCCGATAATAACTGCATTTTTGCTAAATAAATGATTGTTTATTACTATTATGTTGTCATTTTTCATCATAATTTGATTCCTGCTATGGTTGCACTACCTACCAAGTCTGCGGGAAGACCTAATGCATAACGTGGTGTATTGTTATGTCTCCATTTTATGTTTTTTATATCTCCCCTATCATCCCGAGCGTTACATAGACAAAGTTTTCCTTAGTATGCGGGCTGTACTTAACAAGACAATTTTTTATATATCTCTTAAGATAGGGTTTCTAGGGATTCTTTTAATGTGTTATTTTGTTCCATTTCTTACCATTCCAAATGCCCTTACTATCACTGGTACTATTCTTGTTTTCAATTTACAATTTTTTTTAATTTCAATTTCCAGGTCTTTATATTTTGGCAGTTTTTCGAATAGCTTGCTTGCTATGTTACAAACCGCTGGACAAACCATATCAATTAATGGCATTTTCTTTCTGTTTTTTAACAATAATGTCCGGCCTATTTGCTTCCATTTTTCTGTCTGTGTAGATGGTGTAATCCCATAGAATGGTGACATCTTCTATTTCTGTAACCGTTGCTGGGTGATGTTCATATCAGTGTTTGTTTACATATTTTCCATAATGTTTGCACATCGTTACAATTCATTTAGGGCAAGTACAGAATATCCTGAGATTAGATGGTCTATTGTTTCTTGGTATTTATCACAGAACCTGCATTTAAGATGCACATTATAATGTATATTATTTGCCTGAAAGTTCCTTGTAAAAATACTTTGGTCTTGCGCTGCAAGAATAAACCCTTTAGTCTGAGATTTTAATCCAGATGCACGTAACCATCGATGAGTATAAACTTTATCAACATTGCATCTATTAGCACGTTCTGGATATTGGCCATGCAGAGGTTTGTCTTGCCAGCGTTGTTTCATCTGTTCAAGAGCTTTATCTTTGGATTTCTTTTTCATATTTTTTGCCGCAATAGTTGGTTCTTGGCTTCTATTTTGCTTTTCTACAGAATCTACTCAATGTAAATCTTGTTTGTATTTACTGCCTTCTTTCATTGTTGAATATTTTTTCTTTCTGTTTTCATGTTTTTTGACTAATTGTATCATCCTGTCCTTTGTTGTTTCTATGTATGTTAGTAAGCCAATAGTTGTTATCTTGTATGACAATTTTAGCTGAATAAGACCTCTTCCACCTTCTTTACGGGGTATGTATAGACGGTCTACATCAGCCTTTGGATGATGCATCTTATGCTTAGAAAGAATCTTTCTTGTTTTAGAATCCATTCGTCTGATTTCGTTTAGAGTCCAGTTCAATATGTTGAAACTATATTGAACCACTGGGATGGCAGGGCTATTAATGGCTATAATTCTGTTCTGAGAATTCAATTCGGTTTTTAATATCAGTCGTATTATTCTTTACGCACTATTTCTTTCATTTTTTATGGTGAATTTTTTCACTCTCGTTTACACCTAGGTATTTATAAGCTTCTTCTGACTCTAAATATTTTATTGTTACAGCAGGGTCTAAGATAATTGAGGATGTTTGTTGTACCGATCATCGTAAAACTGTAGCCTTAGTATATTTATTCAAATTGAATTTCATTCCAATGTCTTCACTGAAGCATTTTACAGTTTGCAGAAGACCTTACAGCTCATTATCATTCTTAGCATACAACTTTAAGTCATCCATGTAAAATAGATGGCTTATTTTCTTGTGAGCTATTTTATAACCACATTCTGTCTTGTTAAGTTGACTGGTTAATGCTTTTAATTATATGCAAAATAGTAAGAGAGACAAAGAGTCACCTTGAAATATACGTCTTTTGGTGTTTATTTCACCAGACTTATAGGCTCCATTTATATGACTGAGGTAAAGGGTTGTTTTCCATATTGACATACATTGTTTGATGAAATTGATGACGACGGGCGATACCTTGTACATATTTCAAGGTCCAGGAATGTGGTACACAATGCCTTACAATAATCTGTCAGGCAGTAGTAAGATTTTTGTTTGCATTGAAGCAGTTTTCCAAGATCATCCTGTTAATAAGTACTTGCTCTTTACATCAGTAACAGCCACGTTTGCATCCTTTTTGTTCAAGCGGTAGTATGTCATTTCTTTCCAAGAAGAAATATGTGTTTTGTTAAAATAGATGTTAATAGTTGTATGTTGTCAGAAGGCATGCAATTGTCTGTAGTTTTTCTGGTTATTTGTGTCACTATTCTTGGGTCCTTCGGTCATCTATGCAGGAATTTTAGTGGGATCGTTAACCATTTCTTGAAGTTCTTTGGCTAGATTTTTTATTCTTTGAGCCTTCAGTTGTATTGTTTGCTCCATTTTTTCCTTAGTTGATAGGACTTCACTTCATTTTCATTTCTAATGTATTTTCTTTCGATTCTTCTGCTTTTATTGTTCTTACATTTATTCCTCTCGTCAGTTCATCGAGTACTGCTAATTCACTTCTAAGTTGTTCGATTTCTTTTTCTATTTTTCTTTTCCAAGGTGGATCTTCATGCCTGCGAGACTGCCTTGATTTAATGTGATGTTCTCCTAAATGGGTTGCCAAGCGACTGTTGACAGAGACGCGATTGGAATTCAAAGAGAAAGACGATGGTTTAAAAACAAAAAACTTGGACGTAACCGCCGCTCAACGAAACAAAACAACACTACACTAGAGAATTTTGTTAAGAAAAAAATAACTGTTGCTACCATCACTAGTCCTTGTAACAAAGATAATTAAGAAAAAACAATGAAAAAAATTAATGGAAAAGAAAAAGTTGGCATGCGTTTAAGTTTATTACTGCTGTGAAATTTAAAAATGATTATTTGTTCGTCCACTGTATATGCAGTTATTTTTTTCATTAAAGTCATCGAAAATAGCAGGGTTATCAAAAGAAAAATAAATAAATAAATACGTGTTCTTTCTAAGAAAGAATATCGTAGAAATTGTATTAAAATGTTTTTCATCGCATTTTTTTCTGTTGTTTTTTTTTTTGGTTTTTGTTTTTAAGAAAATTATCATAGTTTAAAAAAATATTTTGAAATATCGACAATTAAGAGGAATATGATATGAATAATAAGAAAACTAGTTGATGAATCTATTCGGATCATTTAAAGAAGAAACAGATAAATTAAATAATATATAGAGAAAAATTCATGTTTATGTTAAAATAGTAAAACAAAATTTCATATAGAAAAAAATTCAAAGAGAAAGATTCTGATTAAAAAAAACATACTTGAACGTTAACAGCCGTTCACCAAAACAAAAAAAAACATCACTAAGACTAAGAGTTTTTTGTTAAAAAAATACATACTATTATTATTATTATTATTATTATTATTATTATTATTATTAATTAATAATAATAATAATATTTTATCCGTCCTTCTATAATTTTCTGCACCATTTTTTGCGTTTATTACTTAATGAAATAACAATTTGTATATGATTAAAAACAAAAATTGTGAAATCTTGATTAAAAATAGCCGAGTATTGAAACAAGGGAAATAACCCAAAAGTTGAAGCAGAGTTACTTCCCATGCAATACAATTATCGTACCGATTCAAGGGAATTGTATTTTTTGTATAGCTTCCCTGCCTTTTGCGATATTAATAAGGTAGATTTAAGTTTATAGACTTAGTTGGCAACTAATTTAGGAGAAGAACAAATTCAAAAATCGCATAAAATTCAACGGAAATTTACCCAACGAGATTTTTCCACAGAAATCATGAGGTTTTTAGATATTTTATTAACCAATTAACAGTGAATTATGCAAAATTCCATCAATATAGTTCCATGGTTCGAGTGAAAAATTCTGCCGCTGTTATAAATTAAAGAACAGTATAATATAGAAAGCTTTCGTTTTTACGGGATAAAGACAGATAAATATATTGTTTATCTGCCTTAAACATAACAAAAAGAAAATAAAAACTTTATCAGAAAGATTTAAATATAAATATCAGAAATATAAATTATCAAATAATAATGCTGACGTTAAAAAATAAGAACCGATCAACAAAATCATGTCAGCCATTTTTACAATCATGTATGATTTTTAGATATCTAGATTTCCGTAAAATTGCTTACATTGACACCATCTTATCTGGATGCAATCGAATGTTCTATCCTAATAGTTTATTTTCTTTTCCTTTTCGTTTGTGGAATTCTCTTTCGATTTCTTGCTTTGCTGAAAAGCTAGAAATCTTCTTCTTCTATGTGCCTTGCCCTTTCAGGACGTAGGCGATCATGGCCTTCCACGTCTCCCTATTCCTGGTGGATCTTAGCACGCTTTCTTCTTGTAACACCACGCAACCCCCGTTCTGTCATCCACCTGCTCAGGCCCTTCAAATATGTTATTCGTTGCTTTCCTCTGTCTCTTTTTTCTCTATCTGGCCCGTTAGTATCAGGTTCTCCAAGCACTCCTTCCTCATTGCATGTCCCAGGAACTTTAGTTGTCTCTTCCTAATGCTCAATATTAATTTCCTTTTCGTTTCCATCCTTTCCAGGATCTCATCATTGCTCACATGCTCGGTCCATGATATTCGCAACATCCCTCTGTAGAACCACATTTCAGTTTCTTCAAGTTTTTCCTTCATCTTTGATGATATTGTCCAGCATTCACTGTCATATTGAATAACTGACATCACATAGCAATCCAGTACTCTTTTCTTTGTTTCTAGTGAAATTTTCCTTGTTCTAAATACTTTACTCAGGTTTTGGAACGCGTCCTTCACCATACCAATTCGCCTTCGAATCTCTGTGTCGCACTTTCCGTCTTCTGTTAGAACACTTCCCAGGTATTTAAATTTTTGTATCTGCTTGATTTTAGTATTTGGCATTTTGGGCTGCTCTTTTTGCTGATGACTATGCATTCGGTTTTCTTGCAGTTTATTTGTAGTCCTTTTTTTTGTCACTCTCTTCAGCTACCTTCTGTAGGAGGTCTTGTAGAAATAACATTTTCAAAATTCTAAATGTGAAATCACTCGCCATTTTTCTTTTATTGTGCTTTCTACTTACTTCTCATTCTCTTTAACTCTAAGTGATGTTATGGCCTTGCTTGGGGTGAAATGAAAAAAGAATCTGCCAAATTTTACAGTGCATCGATATTATAAACAACACCTCACTTTTCTAAATCGATAAAAAACATCAATATTTTACGATTCTAATAAATTTTTATTTTATCGACTGTTTAATGAATGTGAATCTACAAAAATTGTTTCATGAATAGAATTTACATTTTCTTGATAAAACAATTGATATTTGTCTATTGATACCCTGTTTTTATAATACCCATTGATCACTCGTTCTCATAAACTTCTCCAAATCTCTGTAAATTACATTCTATTAGGTACCTCTAGAGCATTGCTAAAATGAGCATACATTATGAAAAAATGTCCAAAACTTAATAAAAATAAAATTCTTTGTGCTATTATTATGAGGAAAAATCAAAGGAATTTTAAATGTAAAAATTTTATTTCTAATTTATTTTAGAATCTTGGAAATTTTGCTTAGCATCTTGTTTTTTCTGGTGTCAACGTGAGATCATTAATTTGTAAGAAAAAAAAATGAATGTCTTTTGGAGATAAAATCAACACTGATTTGGAAATTCTTGCAAAAATCAAATATTTGTCGAGTGTTAATGAAACTTTCATGAGTTATTCACAGAACAATGAAATCATATATCCCTTATTTAAATTTCTCGAACATCAACTGACATCAATAAATTCTGTTAGCATTGCATAAAATTACACACTCCTTGTTAAAAAACGATGCATTTATTAGATATTTCAAACTAAAAGTAATATTTTTTTAAATTCAGATTAATTAAACTTTAAATCAACTAATTTTTCTCATAAAACCTGTCAGAAAAGAATATTTTATTTTTTAAATACTTTTTAATATTCCAATCAGTTTAGAATCGTCTTGAAATAAACTAACACATTTTGTTTACTGGAAAAATTACATTTAACCTATCAGCTTGAAATTAATATTAGAATAAAAGCGCAAAAGATATTCTTTAGTTTTGATGTACGGTTTTTTTTTGGGGGGGGGGTCTTTCTTTTGTTTGTTTGTTTGTTTTTGATTTTTGCCGTATTTTTACATTCTATGAATATAAAAATAAAACAATGGAAATATCCATAAAAGTGTATGGCTCTATTATTGAAAGGATGACAATCGTTATATATATATATATATATATATATATATATATATATATATATATATATATATGTAGATGTATATACAAAAAAAAAATGTATATACCAAGGATAGGTTACCTTTTTCAAGCAGTGGGCATGTGCGGTACCCCTCACAAAATTTGTGTAAATTCTTACTCACATTTTCGTGGAAATTCAGAAAGCCATTGGAGGAAAAGTTACTACTTATTTATGGTAAGGTAATTTATCAATCGAATTGTTTTATCTAGTGCGAATTTCGTGCTTTTTTAGGCTCAAGCCAGCTTCCCGAAGCTTCTCTCAACGTTTTAACCTTGTTGACTGATTTCTTTCAGAAGATATCATTTTTGCACGAAACACATTTCTTCCACCATCACGTTTTGAGCATCCTACATGATCGCGGAATGCATAAATACAGCAGATTTTTGCTTTTCAATCAGTGAGAACTAATTTGCTAACAGAACCCACGTTACTCTGAATCTCACCCAGCTTTTTACCCACCAACACGCGGGAATCACTTGTAAAATTCAACTTCGATAAGCATTTCTTCTTACCCATCTGTTGACCGTTAAACTTTGTGTTTAATTATTTATGACAATCAGAAAAATGAGAATTCACTCACTCACTCACTCACTCACTCACTCACTCACTCACTCACTCACTCTTATTTACCAGGCTGTATTCTTCGACAAACTTTTCATCACTCCCATTTATTGGAATATTCACGAAACTTTTCAATCCTCATCTCTGTAATTTACATTCTTGAACATCCACACAAGAATCTTTTATTAATTACCATTCTGCATTATACATCTAAGTAATCTATTTCACATTTCAGAACATTTAAATATTGTCTAAGCGAGACAACTCTACTTTTGTTCAGTATAATCTTTACTTTGTGAACTTTTCAAATGAACATTTTAATTCTCTCAAACATTTTAATTCTCTCAAACATTTTAATTCTCTCAAACATTTTAATTCTCTCAAATATTGCTTACAACATTGATTCAATCTTCATCCAATTTTGATTTGTATATTTATTGAAAATACGCGTTATTATTGTTCTTATAACAATGTGTTTGGTTCTTTCAATCGAATTTAATTTTAAATATAAAAATATGTGTGTGGAGTTACACACGTAGTATTTAGGCTTTACTCCGTCACAGGCCGCATGAACTATGTCTAATCCGAAGGCAGTTTGAGGTACATAAAAAGATTCAACTATGTCTAATCCGAAGGCAGTTTGAGGTACATAAAAAGATTCAACTATGTCTAATCCGAAGGCAGTTTGAGGTACATAAAAAGATTCAACTATGTCTAATCCGAAGGCAGTTTGAGGTACATAAAAAGATTCAACTATGTCTAATCCGAAGGCAGTTTGAGGTACATAAAAAGATTCAACTATGTCTAATCCGAAGGCAGTTTGAGGTACATAAAAAGATTCAACTATGTCTAATCCGAAGGCAGTTTGAGGTACATAAAAAGATTCAACTATGTCTAATCCGAAGGCAGTTTGAGGTACATAAAAAGATTCAAGGTATTAGGTACCTCAGCTATTTTCACGACAAAAGACTATATGCATAAGTATATACCTTAGAAATGGTAGGAGAATTTTTTTTTAAAAAGATATTTTTATAATTAAAAAATTAAAATTTTGGTCTATTATCACTGATGACAATGTGATTAACACATGTCACTGCGTGCGATTCATTTTCTAATTTATTCATTTGAAAATTAAGACATTTCTTCTTTAGAGAAAAATTCTGATGAACGTTTCCTTTTCGAAAGCAGAAGATATTTGCACATATGATCTTCCGTAGTGAAAATCGCCAATGGTTTAAACTTCTGACAACTTTACTTTCCTAAAAATTTTACAAAATTCAAGAAACATTGTACTTGGATGTGCGTTGTGGTACAGTGGATATTGGCTCGGAACGAGAAACCGGGGAGCCGAGTTCGAATTCCAGCTGAATCCATTTCATTCGCTTACGCACAAATACCCTTGAGAAAGGTGTTAATCCGTCTCTTCCTTCCAGTTATGGGTTAAATAGCAGGAGAGAGTGGGTTCTATAGCCTTGGTCGGCAACCAGTCTACCGCAGAAAGCAATGGCAAACTACTACGGGATAATCTTCTGCCCAGTCAGTCATATCTCGAAAAAGACATGATCGCCCAAGCGTGTTTCACGTATGGCACTTAACTGACTGAGTTATATATGAAAGAGCGTGTGAGTGAACAAATGTGAACTAAACGAAATAAAAGGACTGAGCAATAAAACCCTTTCTCTCTTTCTGATTGATTTGATTTTTAAGGTTTATCAACCTTCGGCAGGTTATTTAAAGCCAGAAAATATTTTTAGATTGCAAGAATTTTTTTTTTAGATAATAATAGTTTAGTTAAACGAGTCTTACTAATTCACCCATAGACGGGGAAGAAGAGATGTATTCATACCTTTCTCAAGTGTATTTGCGTATATATCTCACTGGAACTAGAACTCGTCTCTTCGATTGACAATTCTAAGCCATTATTCACTGCACCACCCACACATCCAAGCTTACAACACCTGGTATTTCCAAGCGGTCACACATTTAGATAATTACCAGGTTCGGCATTGCTTAACTTCGCTGATTGTACGTGATTTGACCGTAAGTCTTTCCCGAATGAAAAAGAAAATCGTTAAAAGTCTTGACTGAATTTTTACTCAAAATATATTCAAGGGTTGTTTGTTAAATAGTAAAGGGTAATTTCAAATAATGGTGAATATATAATTGAACCAAATGTAATTATATTTTATTATTTGAAGAATAAAATATATATACAAAAACGGAAATTATTTATGACTTAACTTAATAAACGCCTATAAAACAGATATGAGAATAATTAATACTGATGAGTAATCTATTTTGCCTAGGAAAACCAATACGTGAATTCTTAAGCAAGATTCAAGAATCCGTGACCGATTTTGAAAAATCGCTATATCCAAGTTTACAACACCTGAAATTCCCAAGCCGGCACCCATCGAGGTACTGTTCAGGCTTGATATTGCTTAACTTCGGTGATCGTACGGGAACCGGAGAATAAACTATAAGAATGTAGTATAAAAAATAATATTGACTGAACAGCTAATTGTTATATAGACACTTCGAAACTGTTCTTAGTGTATTTTTATACAGTTACTTCAGAATTGTTTCAAGTATTTTATACTGGCAGTCCATGAATACACCAAGTTTTTTTTTGCAGACACTTCAGAATTCTTCCAAGTGTATTTTTATATTGACATTACAAAATTGTTCCAAGTATATTTTTATACAGTTACTTCAGAACAGTCCCAAATTTTTTTTATACAGACACTTCAGAATTGTTCCAAGTGTAATTTTATATTGACATTACAAAATTATTCCAAGCGTATTTTTATACAGTTACTTCAGAATTGTTTCAAGTATTTTATACTGGCAGTCCATGAATACACCAAGTTTTTTTTTGCAGACACTTCAGAATTCTTCCAAGTGTATTTTTATATTGACATTACAAAATTATTCCAAGTGTATTTTTATACAGTTACTTCAGAACAGTCCCAAATGTTTTTATACAGACACTTCAGAATTGCTTCAAGTGTATTTTTATGCAAACATTTCTAAACTGTTCAAAGCACTCTTAAAATGACTAGTATAGATGTTGTCATTCTGTTCTACAATCTCTTCAGTTCTCTGGTAAGGACTACGTTTCTATTGAGCTTTTTATTTAAATCGTTCAGATAAAGTCAGGCCAGTCGCAAAAAATATTTTTGAAGCTATAGGGAGATGATTAATGTTTATTGGTTCGGCCTTGTGTCATACATAACCGAACTTCCTACAGCTTACAAGTTTTATCCAGAATTATCAGATGGTTATTTTCGTTATCACCAGAAGGTTTTCATCAGTAAGTTGTAGATTAGAAATTGGAATGTGTGGAGGAATTGAGAGTGGAATAATTAAATATACATTTTTCGTTAAAATAGAAATTTACTGAAAGGAAAGAATAACTAGAATAGGTAGCAGTTAATGTTCAATGAGAAACAAGTAATGAGTTCAGGGTATCAAGAGTTGTAGAAATGTTCGTAGTAGTAATTTTTTGGAGAGAGTTTATGCGTATGTATGTATGTATGTATGTATGTATGTTCAGTAGGGGTGTCTTTGCATGAAGAAGAAGTAAAATGAATCAGCACACGAGAAAGAAGGAGAAACAGAACAAGCTCCGAGTCACTTGAAGTTTTTTTCTCGTTACATTTTAGCTTGCCGTCTCTGCTGCTCTCATGTGACTGTCTGACTGACACTGACCGGAGCCTTTTATAGTAATTCAGATTTTTCGCACTGGATCGATAAATCTCTTTTGGTCTTGCAAATCGCTTCCATTGGTCAAAAAATCAATTTAACATCTACTTGTGAAATCCGGTTTTGACTTTTTCTTTAAGCATATGGTCGGTCTTTTTTCTATTTGGGATAAGCCAGAATTTCACACGTCATTGTGAATTTTTGTAAAAGTGAAGAAGAAAATTGATTTTAAATCTTAGTTTCCTATACACCACATTTTAACCGGTTTTGTAATTAACGGAACCACGAATGAATCTGTTTCATATCAATGCATTTATGCAAATTTTAACACTCATTTTTCTGGCAACAACACAGCTCTACAGGCTGAAATTTTACAAATATTTTCACTTGGATATGACCTGCTTTAACCCTGAAAAGGTACAATTCATTACACCTATGGATAAGAATGACTAATTGTCAGGTCGAAAAAAGAAAAAATGAGTTATGATTTACAATAGAAAATGTCTTTTAACAATTACGTTCGGTAAAAAGTGAAATTGTATCAAGCGCTGAAAAGTGAATAGAAAAATGAATGTTTTATTTTCTAAGAATTCAGTCAGTCATTGAAGGGCTTTGGCGGCCATCTCTCGAAAGAAATATGACTGACTAGGCATGATTTTTCTGCAGTAGGTTGCCAATAATTTCTGCGGTAGACTGGTTGCTAAACAAAGCTATGGAACTCAATCTGTTCTGCTATTTAACTCATAGCTAGAGGGAGAAGGGACGGATTAATACCTTTCCCAATGATATTAGCGCGTAAGTGAATGCAACGAATTCAACCGGAATTCGAACTCTGCTCTCTCGATTATCTGGTTCCGAGCCGATATCCCCTGCCCCACCCACGCATATTTAAGAATTAGCAAAGTAAAATTAGTTCACACGACAAAGCCGCTCTCGAAAAGGAGCTCTAATCAGTGGTTAACTGGTGCAAGGAATGGCTTGTAAATTTTAATGTCACCGAAACGAAATTTTCATTTATTCACCATAGTATCTCAGCCTCGAGCCGGGGTTTCGAATAGTGAAGACATGCAGTAATAAAAAAGTAAATAAATACTTAAGATGAATGAAGGAAAAATATTATGGTTGCATATATTAAAAAAAGATATTATTAATTACCAGGAACCAAATAGTGTCACTTAAGTTGGTGAATGCTGTCATCATTATCGCTTTTAGTTCATCTTTGGTGTTACAAGGAGTTTTGTTGGTTTCTCGCTCAACTACTCACCAGATATAATGATCAAGGGGTGCAGTATAGGAAGTTAGGTGGCTAGATGTAAAGGATGATGTGGCTAGAGAAATTGTCTGACAGCCGTGACTGGGTTCTCCTGCTAGTGTGGCATGGTGCAGAGTTCTATTTGTCAAAAATAGGGCCTCTCTGTCACACCTATTCTATAGTGAATAGACTCTACCACCTAATTTAAGTAGGAGTAGTAAGAGGAACGAGAGTCAGTCGATGTTGGACGATAGTAGTAGACAGTCGAATATGAAAGTAGTCAGCGACCTGGCAAGATTACACTTCGTAATACATATTATATCAAGTTCCTAACGTTTTTGTATGTAGAACCTATTAGGACCGACTTTAGCACAAATACGAGCCTCCACTACGAAAATAACTCCACAACACTTTCGTTAGAAAGGTTATCAATCTAAATTGTCCCCAAATCTGACGCGTTACTAGATTAAACTGGCCAAGGGTTGGCTTGTGTATATAAAGAAGTTTGTTTAGTTGATCTTGGTAAGTTTAGTAAGTCTGGCTTAAACTCGGAGTTATGCTTAGGCAGTGCGGACTTGGACGATCTCCGGTCGATGTCTCCGTCCGATCTATCGGTCGGATCTCTGATCTCTCTCTCTCCCTTAATTCGTTTCGCGCACTCACTTTTATTGGTATCTGCCAAAAACTGGTAGGGAATTGATATTTTCCCCACCTATCGTCTACGTGGGGATGTGCGTTGTGGTGCAGTGGATATCGGCTCGGAACGACAAATCGGGGAGCCGAGTTCGAATTCTAGTTGAATTCATTGCATTCACTTAAGCGCAAATACCCTTGGGAAAGGTATTAATCTGGCTCTTCCTTCCAGTTATGGGTCAAATAACAGGACAGATTGGGTTCTATAGCCTTGGTCGGCAACCATTCTACCGCAGAAAGCAATGGCAACCTACTGCGGGATAATCTTCTGCCCAGTCAGTCATGTCTCTTTCGAGACATGATCGCCCAAGCGTGTATCACGTATGGCACTTAACTGACTGATCGTCTACACTGCCTTTGGTCTTCGGAAAAGATATTATTTTTCAAACTTGGTAGTCTCTTCTCTAACGGGTAATGGTTACAGGTTCTTTTCTCGGAAAGCCGCCTGTGCCTACGGCCCCTTGGTGGGTGCAGGTAAGTCCTCCTACCTCGTCTTTACTGCCTTTTAAAAGACAACTATCGTTCACACGCACCTTTCCTTTTCTCTTTTCTGGTCTGAAATTTGGGTGCGCTGACTTGACTTTCTCAGGGCGGTTATCAATCAACAGTTGTTAAAACCTCGCAATTTGTTTTCACTAAAACAAATTTATCAACTGAATACTTTTCCCCTTCGTATGGCTTCGGATACTGAACACCTGGTTTTTCGTTTTTATCAACCAACTGTCAACACCTAAATTAAACATTGTTCCCTGGCAGACACTAGGCTTGTTTTAGAAATCTTCAATCTCTATGAACGAATTATTATCGTTCTGTAAATCTTTTAACCTTTTTCATGAGAAATTTTTCAGTACATTTTTACTTATATGCAACATATTTAAAAAATTTTTATTAACTACCAGTAACCAAATAGTGTCACATATGTTGGGGAATCCTGTCATGATCATTGCTTTCAGTTCATCTTTGGTGTTCTATTGGCCTCTCGTTCACCTGCGCCCCACACATAATAATCAAGGGTTTTGTAGTCTGGGGGGAGTTAGGTGGCCAGATGTAAGGGGTGACGTGGTCGGAGAAATTGTCTGAGGCTCATGTCTGGGTTCTCCTGCTTGTGTTACATGGTGCAGAGTTCTGTTTGCCAAGCACAGGGGCCTCCAGCGGCCACCCTCTTGACCCAAGGCAGCACTACCTACTCAACTCCGTGTTGAGTCTGAAGCCCGATGGGAAAAATTAATGAAATCATAACGTTGCCATCACTAGTTATCACTCCAAATATCTTCATAAACACCATTGATTCAACGCTTTCCGAATCCCCTAAACCGTCCTCAGATAAAACACTTAAACACTCTGAAATATTCGTATTGGAGCTTCCGGTGCGAATGCCAAGCAGTACGTTTCCAAATTTCTGGCGCAGGGAATTTCATCTTGGTGTCCTTTTTTCACAGATGTTGTCCAACTGAGTCTATTATACTGCACAGTCGAAAAAGTAAAAAAAAAAAAAACAACGCATATGCGCGAAATAAAAAATAAAATGGCGACAATCGCGTCCTCTATGTGTGTGTGTCTATACACGCGTGAGCGCACACACACACACACACACACACACACACACACACACACACATATATATATATATATATATATATATATATATATATATATGTATGGGTTATGTCTTGAAGACTGTCACAATGCGTTGAATGAAATAAAGGAAGGTCAGGAAGTGTTTGTATGACCTATTTATTAAATCAATATTTCGAGACTAAAATTTCATCATCAGAATGGCAGAGAAACCCTTAAGCTGTCCAAACTTGGTCGTGGTCCATCTATGAATGGCTGGCTTTGTTCACTGCTGCTGCTGTGTGTGTGTGTGTGTGTGTGTGTGTGTGTGTGTGTGTGTGTGTGTGTGTGTGTGTGTGTGTGTGTGTTGTGAGGTGTTCGAGTGCGAAACTGCTATATGTGTCTCGGGGTATAGCGCAGAATTTCTTACCTTTATCTGATGGAAGGTAAATGAGGTCCTTCTCTCTCAGGGTGTCTAGGGTGTGGCGTTGTGCTCTGGTGAGGTTGTGTGGCCTATTTCAGTCGAACCATCATCAGCTTCAGAAGATTAAAATCTGTACAATAAATTCTGTACAATAAAGACGGAAGCTGATGATGGTTTGCCTGAAATAAGCCTATGCCTCCAATTTACCATGAAATAACGTGTCTGCCTAATTTTTTTCTTATATTTGGTCTATATGTATTTATGTACATATAAATTTAGAGCTCTCTTAGAGAGTTATCCTACCCCTGTATGTATAGGATGCTCCTTTGGATTCTTCTATATCTACACCGCATGCTTATATATATATATATATATATATATATTAATCAATTCAGCCTTAGCGATAATGACGGTAAGACGCAATGTGTCTACTAGGAGTAAAAGAGAAAAACTTCTTTAGAAGCAACCGAAAACCAAATATTATACAGGAAACAAGGGATAAAACTTTACTCCCGTTCAAAAACCCGGTGAGGAATGTATCAGAGCTCATCAGTACGGTTAGACATCCGATTGTTTCTAGCCAGGATTGAAACCTGACCGAATTGACATCAATCGGCAATTCTATCTCTGGGCTATGGGTAGAGGAAAGCAAACTTTAGCCTGTTATATACAATGTAAACACACGCCAGTAGCCGAGAGTGTTCAAATTCATTTCTGATATATATATATATATATATATATATATATATATATATATATATATATGGGGGTTATGCGTATGTGTGTTTGTATATATAAACAAGTTTTGTTTTTTTATATATAAACAAATTATTTATATCATCCCAAATCTGGTGTTCAAGAACAGAACGAGATCATGTTTCATTGAGAAAAAATACCCGATTTAATTAGATGCCATTTAAATAAACATAAATGCTGCAAATTTTTACTCGCTCAAAATCATTAGTAATGGTCGCTGGTGCAAAGAGCCTTTAGAAATGAAACTTTTTATTGCACAAGGCAGGCATTGGGATGGGATTCAAAAGTCGTTTGCTTGACCCACTTCCCAAAATCAATATTTTAAAGAACAATTTCTTTATTGAGCACAGTGTTAAAAACAATGAAGAACTTATGTACCAACCAAGTCTGTTGAAACTCAAGGTAAATATACGGAATAGCATATAGATTTCAATGTTGCAACTCATTCGGTAATATTTAAATAGATATGTCCACTTGTATTAAATTAAAAAAATGTAGTAGGTGGGGAAATCATTTTTGCAGATTAGTATTCATTAAACCTTCCACCAGACACATTTCTAAAAAAAATATTGATTTTTATCTATTTAAAAAAAGTACTATCATGTTCATGCTGTAACCGTGGCGCCGCTGCATCAGTAATGACTAAAACGATTAGAAATAATACAATAATAAATAATATAATAATAATAATAATAATAATAATAATAAATAATA